>ML663487.1:3115139-3126200 GCA_007570785.1 Antilocapra americana | reverse complement strand
ATGGATCATTAAACACACTATATTAAATACAATTGGAGTACTGAAAGAGTGGAGACAGAATTAAAAGGAGAAGAAAAAATAATTAAATAGGTACTGACTGAAAAGTTTCCTAATTTATTGAAAGATGATAACTTACAAATCCAAGAAATTCAATAAGTTTCTAAAAAGATAAACATGAAAAGACCCAGAAACTAACACATTATACTAAAATTGCTGAATGTCAAAGCATAAAGTGTTGAAAACATTGTGAGAAAAATGATACATCAGAACAAAAGAAACCCAGTAAGATTTATGGCTTACTTTTCAGCGGGAGAGATTGGGATGCAGTGGTATCACATATTTAAATAGATCAAATAAAAAAAGAATCAACTGAGAACCATATCCAACAAAGCTATCATTCCAAAAGGAAAGAGAAATTAAAATCTTTCTCAGAGAAATAAAAGCTAAGAATTTGTTATTAGGAAACCAACCTTATAAGAAACAAAAAAGGAACTTTTTCAGGATGAAAGCAAGTGGTCCCAGAGGGAAATTGGATTCTACATAAACAACACTAGTAAAAGTAACTGTAATTATAAGACACACTATAAAGTTTTCTCCATTCTTCTTGTAGCTGACTTAAAATGCAAAAGTATAAATAGTATATATAGAATGTATTGTTGGGCCTATAACAAATACAAATATAATATATACATGGTATATTTGCCAATAACAGTGCAAAACAGGTGGATGGTAGAAAAGGAAATTAATACTAATAGTAAAGTAATAACTACAGCAATGTATTGTTTAGTTTGCAACATTTATAGACATAATATATATAACAATGTTACCAACAAAAGAATAAGTGTAAATTTCTATATCACTGATCATACACTAGTTTAAATCTGAAGCATATTCAGATAAGTAAAGATATGTAGGCCCTAGAACAGTCACTAAAAATGTAAATTTTAAAATTGTGAAAAATCATTAATGATATTTAACTGCTACATTTAAAAATATTCAATAAATGCAAAAGAAGGCAGTAAATGAGTAATAAAGAAAGAAAAAACATGAGGCATATAGAAAATAACAAGTAAAATGGCAAATGTAAATATTGATACAACTATATCATTAATCATTACAGGTGTATGAATTAAGCAACTCAATCAAAAGGCAGAGATAGGCTAGAGAAAAATACATGCTTAAATTATTAGCAACAGGAAACACACTCTAAAGACATAAATAGTTGTAAGTAAAAAGATATTTCAAATAAGCAGTACCACGGAGAAACTTGAATGTTTATAGCAATATAATAAAATACAGACTTTTAAAAAGGTTTACAAAAGGTTACTAGAGGTAAAGAGGGACATTTTATACTGATGAGAGGAACAATCCATTGGGAAGATATAACAATTTTCTATAGAACTGGAAAAGGTCAGTTTTCATCCCTGTCTCAAAGAAAGGCAATGCCAAAGATTGCTCAAACTACCGCACAATTGCACTCATCTCACATGCTAGTAAAGTAATGGTCAAAATTCTCCAAGCCAGGCTTCAGCAATACCTGAACCGTGGACTTCCAGATGTTCAAGCTGGTTTTAGAAAAGGCAGAGGAACCAGAGATCAAATTGCCAACATCTGCTGGATTATGAAAAAAGCAAGAGATTTCCAGAAAAACATCTACTTCTGCTTTATTGACTATGCCAAAGCCTTTGACTGTGTGGATCACAATAAACTGTGGAAAATTCTAAAAGAGATGGGAGTACCAGACCATCTGACAGGTCTCTTGAGAAACCTGTATTCAGGTCAGGAAGCAACAGTTAGAACTGGACATGGAACAACAGACAGGTTCCAAATAGGAAAAGGAGTACATCAAGGCTGTATATTGTCACCCTGCTTATTTAACTTATATGCAGAGTACATCCTGAGAAACGCTGGGCTGAAAGAAGCACATGCTGGAATCAAGATTGCCAGGAGAAATATCAATAACTTTAGATATGCATACAACACCACCCTTATGGCAGAACGTGAAGAGGAACTAAATAGCCTCTTGCTGAAAGTGAAAAAGGAGAGTGAAAAAGTTGGCTTAAAGCTTAACATTCAGAAAACTAAGATCATGGCATCTGGTCCCATCACTTCATGGGAAATAGATGGGGAAACAGTGAAACAGTGTCAGACTTTATTTTGGGGGACTCCAAAATCACTGCAGATGGTGATTGCAGCCATGAAATTAAAAGAAACTTACTCCTTGGAAGGAAAGTTATGACCAACCTAGATAGCATATTGTAAAGCAGAGACATTACTTTGCCAACCTGGATCAATCTAGGTAAGCCTATGCTTTTTCCAGTAGTCATGAATGAATGTGAGAGTTGGATGGTGAAGAAAGCAGAGTGCCAAAGAATTGACGCTTTTGAACTGTGGTGTTGGAGAAGACTCTTAAGAGTCCCTTGGACTGCAAAGAGATCCAACCAGTACATCCTAAAAGAGATCAGTCCTGGGTGTTCCTTGGAAGGACTGATGTTGAAGCTGGAACTCTAATATTTTGGTCACCTCATGTGAAGAGTTGACTCATTGGAAAAGACCCTAATGCTGGGAAGGATTGGAGGCAGGAGGAGAAGGGGAAGACAGAGGATGAGCTGGCTGGATGTCATCACTGACTCAATGGACATGGGTTTGGGTGGACTCCGGGGGTTGGTGATGGACAGGGAGGCCTGGCCTGTGGAGTTCATGGGGTCGCAAAGAGTCGAACACAACTGAGCGACTGTACTGAACTTAACTGATGCACCTAACAGCATAACTTGAATATAAGAAAGTCTTCTTAAGTGAACAATGCAAAGAAACAGAGGAAAATGATAAAAAGGGAAAGACTAGAGATCTCTTAAGGAAAATTAGAGATAGAAAGGGAATATTTCATGCAAAGATGGGCTCAATAAAGGAAAGAAATGGCAAGGACCTAACAGAAGCAGAAGAGATTAAGAAGGGGTGGCAAGAATACACAGAAGAACTGTACAAAATGTCGTAGTGACTCGGATAACCATGATGGTGTGGTCACTCACCTAGAGCCAGACATCCTTGAGTATGAAGTTAAGTGGGCCTTAGGGAGCATTACTAAGAACAAAGCTAGTGGAGGTGATAGAATTCAGCTGAGCTATTTCAAATCCTAAAAAATGAACCTGTTAAAGTGTCGCATTCAATATGCCAGCAAAGTTGGAAAACTCAGCAGTGGCCACAGGGTGGAAAAGGTCAGTTTTTGTTCCAACCCCAAAGGGCAATGCCAAATAATGTTCAAACTACCACACAACTGTGCTCATTTCACATGCTAGCAAGGTAATGCTCAAAATCCTTCAAAGTAGGTTTCAACAGAATGTGAACCAAGAACTTCCAGATGTACAAGTTGGATTTAGAAAAAGCAGAGGAACCACTTATCAAATAGCCTACATCCACTGGATCATAAAAAAAGCAAGAGAATTTCAGAAAATACATCTACTTTTGTTTCATTGACTATGTTAATGCCTTTGTGTGGATCACAACAAACTGTGGAAAACTCTTAAAGAAATGAGAGTAACAGACCACCTTACCTGCCTACTGAGAAATGTGTATGCAGGTCAAGAATCAACAGTTAGAACCAGACATGGAACAAAGGACTGGTTCAAAATAGGAAAAGGAGTAAGCCAAAACTATATATTATCACCCTGCTTATTTAACTTCTATGCAAATACATCATATGAAATTCCAGGCTGAATGAATCACAAGCTGGAATCAAATTTCTGGGAGAAATATCAATAACCTCAGTTATGCAGATGACACCACCCTAATGACAGACAGCAAAGAGGAACAAAGGAACCCCTTGATGAGAGTGAAAAGAGGAGAGTGGAAAAGCTGACTTAGAACTGAACATTCAAAAAAATGAAGATTATGGCATCTGGTCCCATCACGTCAAGGCAAATATATGGAGAAAAATTGGAAACAGTGACAGACTTTCTTTTCCTGGGCTACAGAATCACTGCAGGTGGTGACTGCAGCCATGAAAGTAAAAGATGCTTGCTCTTTGGAAGAAAAACTATGACCAACCTAGACAGCATATTAAAAAGCAAAGATATCACTGTCCCAACAAAGTTCCATATAGTCAAAGCTATGGTTTTTCCAGTAAGTCATAAACAGAGAATGAGATTTGGGCCACAAAAACTGGCTGAATGGATACAAAAACAAGACCCCTATATATGCTGTCTACAAGAGACCCACCTCAAAACAAGGGACACATACAGACTGAAAGTGAAGGGCTGCAAAAAGATATTTCACGCATATGGAGACCAAAAGAAAGCAGGAGTAGCAATACTCATATCAGATAAAACAGACCTTGAAATAAAGGCTGTGAAAACAGACAAAGAAGGACACTACATAATGATCAAAGGATCAATCCAAGGAGAAGATATAACAATTATCAATATACATGCACCCAACATAGGAGAACCACAATATGTAAGGCAAATGCTAACAAGTATGAAAGGGGAAATTAACAGTAACACAATAATAGTGGCAGACATTAATATCCCACTCTCCTCTATGGATAGATCAATTAGACAAAACATTTAGCAAGTAAACACAAACTGTAAATGATACAATGCCTCACTTTAGACCTAATTGTTATCTATAGGACATTTCATCCAAAAACAATGAATTTCACCTTTTTCTCAAGGGCACACAGACCGTTCTTAAGAGTAGATCACATCCTGGGCCATTAATCTAGCCTTGGTAAATTCAAAAATATTGAAATCATTTCAAGCATCTTTTCTGATCACAATGCAGTAAGATTAGATGTCAACTACGGGGGAAAATTACTAAAAATGCACACATATGGAGGCTAAACAACACACTTTTGAATAACCAGCATATCACACAAGAAATAAAAAGAAATCAAAATATGCATAGAAAAGAATGAAAATGAAAACATGACAACCCAAAACCTAATGGATTCAGTAAAAGCAGTGCTAAGGGGAAGGTTCATAGCAATACAATCTTACCTCAAGCAACAAGAAAAAAAACCAAATAAATAACCTTAATCTATACCTAAAGCAACTAGAAAAAGAAGAAATGAAGAACCCCAGGGCTAGTAGAAGGAAATAAATCTTAAAAATTAGGGCAGAAATAAATGAAAAAGAAACAAAGGAGACTATAGCAATAATCAACGAAACTAAAAGCTGGTTCTTTGAGAAGATAAATAAAATAGACAAAACATTAGCCAGACTCATCAAGAAAAAAAATGGAGAAGAATCAAATCAATAAAATTAGAAATGAAAATGAAACAATCACAACAGACAACACAGAAATAAAAAGGATCATAAGGGACTACTGTCAGCAACTATATGCAAATAAAATGCACAACTTGGAAGAAACTGACAAATCCTTAGAGAAGTATAACCTTCCAAAACTGAACCAAGAAGAAATAGAAAATTTAAACAGACTCATGACAAGCACAACAATCGAAACTGTAATCAAAAAAATTCCAGCAAACAAAAGCCCAGGACCAGATGGCTTCACAACTAAATTCTACAAAAAAATTTAGAGAAGAGCTAACACCTATTCTACTCAAACTCTTCCAGAAAATTCCAGAGGAAAGCAAACTTCCAAACTCATTCTATGAGGCCACCATCATCCTAATACCAAAACCAGACAAAGATGCCACAAAAGAAGGAAACTACAGACCAATATCATTGATGGACATAGATGCAAAAATCCTTAACAAAATTTTAGCAAACAGAATCCAACAACATATTAAAAGGATCATACATCATGACCAAGTGGGCTTTATCCTAAGGATGCAAGGATTCTTCAATATTTGCAAATCAATCAATGTGATATGCCACATTAACCAATTGAAAGATAAAAACCATATGAATATCTCAATAGATGCAGAGAAAACCTTTGACAAAATTCAACATCCATTTATGATAAAAACCCTCCAGAAAGCAGGCATAGAAGGAACATACCTCTATATAATAAAAGATGTATATGATAAACTCATAGCAAACATTGTCCTCAATGGTGAAAAATTTAAAGCATTCCCTTAAAGTCAGGAACAAGACAAGTGTGCCACTCTCACCACCATAGTTCAAGATATTTGGGGAAGTTTTAGCCACAGCAATCAGAGAAGAAAAAGGAATAAAAGAAATTCAGATTGGAAAAGAAGAAGTAAAACTCTCACTCTTTGCACATGACAAGATCCTCTACATAGAAAACCCTAAAGGCACCACAAGAAAATTCTAGAGCTAATCAATGAATATAGTAAAGTTGCAGGATATAAAATTTACGCATAGAAATCCCTTGCATTCCTATACACTAGCAATGAAAAAAACAGAAGGAGAAATTAAGGAAACAATCCCATTCACCATTGCAATAAAAAGAATAAAATGTTTAGGAATAAACCTACCTGAAAAACAAAGACCTATAAATAGAAAACTATAAAACACTGATGAAAGAAATCAAAGGTGACCCAAACAGATGGAGAAATATATCATGTTCATGGATCAGAAGAATCAATATAGTGAAAATGAGTATACTACCCAAAGCAACTTATTGACTCAATGCAATCCCTATAAAGGTACCAATGGTAATTTTCAGAGGACCAGAACAAATAATTTCCCAATTTGTTTGGAAATACAAAAAACTTTGAATAGCCAAAGCAATCTTGAGAAAGAAGAATGGAACTGGAGGAATCAACCTGCCTGACTTCAGGCTATACTACAAAGCTACAGTCATCAAGACAGTATGGTACTGGCACAAAGACAGAAATATAGATCAAAATAGAAGCCCAGAGATAAATCCATGCACTTATCTTTTACAAAGGAGGCAAGAATATGCAATGGAGAAAAAGGCAATCTCTTTAACAAGTGGTGCTTGGAAAACTGGCCAACCATTTGTAAAAGAATGAAACTCAAACACTTTCTAACACCATGCTGCTGCTGCTGCTGCTAAGGTACTTCAGTCATGTCTGACTCTGTGCGACCTCTTAGACGGCAGTCCACCAGGCTCCCCTGTCCCTGGGATTCTCCAGGCAAGAACACTGGAGTGGCTTGCCATTTCCTTCTCCTATGCATGAAAGTGAAAAGTTAAAGTGAAGTCACGCAGTAGTACCCCGACTCTTTGCGACCCCATGGACTGTAGCCTACCAGGCTCCTCCATCCATGGGATTTTCCAGGCAAGAGTACTGGAGTGGGATGCCATTGCCTTCTCTGCTCTTAACACCATGCACAAAAATAAACTCAGAATGGATTAAAGATCTCAATGTAAGACCAGCAACTATAAAACTCCCAGAGGAAAACATAGGCAAAATACTCTGATATAAATCACAGCAGGATCCTCTATCACCCACCTCCCAGAGCAATGGAAATGAAAGCAAAATAAACAAATGGGACCTAAAAAGCTTTTGCAAAACGAAGGAACCAACAAACAAGGTGAAAAGACAGCCTTCAGAATGGGAGAAAATAATAGCAAATGAAGCAACTGACAAAGAATTAATCTAAAAAATGTACAAGCAGCTCATGCAGCTCAATTCCAGAAAAACAAACAGCCCAATCAAACAATGGGCCAAAGAACTAAACAGACATTTCACCAAAGA
Source organism: Antilocapra americana (assembly GCA_007570785.1). Classification (NCBI taxonomy): domain Eukaryota; kingdom Metazoa; phylum Chordata; class Mammalia; order Artiodactyla; family Antilocapridae; genus Antilocapra; species Antilocapra americana. The sequence goes on along the minus strand of ML663487.1, from coordinate 3,118,612 downwards.
AGACATCCAGATGGCTAACAAACACATCGAAAGATGCTCAACATCACTCAATATCAGAGAAATGCAAATCAAAACCACAGTTAGGTACCATCTCACACCAGTCAGAATGGCTGCCATTAAAAAGTCTACAAACAATAAATGCTGGAGAGGGTGTGGAGCAAAGGGAATACTCTTACACTGTTGATGGGAATGCAAACCTAGTATAGCCACTGTGGAGAACCGTGTGGAGGTTCCTTAAAAACCTGGAAATAGAACTGCCATACGACCCAGCAACCCCACTGCTGGGCATACACATCGAGCAAAACAGAATTCAAATAAACACTTGTAGCCCTCATCCCAGCACTCTTTACAATAGCTAGGACTTGGAAGCAACCTAGATGTCCATCAGCAGATACATCAATAAGAAAGCTGTGGTGCATATACACAATGGAATATCAGTCAGCCATTAAAAAGAATACATTTGAATCCATTCTAAAGAGGTGGATGAAACTGGAGCCTATTATAGTGTGAAGTAAGTCATAAAGAAAAATGGCAATGCAATATGCTAACACATATATATGGAATTTAGAAAGATGGTAACAACGATTGTATTTATGAGACAGCTAAAGAGACACAGATGTAATGAACAGAGTTTGGGACTCTGTGGGAGAAAGTGAGGGTGGGATGATTTGAGAGAATAGCATTGAAACATGTATATTATCCTATGTGAAATAGATCACCAGTCCAGGTTCAATGCATGAGACAGGGCGCTCAGGGTTGGTGTACTGGAACGACCATGAGGGATAAGATGGGGCGGGAGATGGTAGGGTGGTTCAAGATGTTGGACACGTGTTCATCTATGGCTGATTCATGTCAATGTTTGGCAAAAACCACTACAGTATTGTAAAGTAATTAGCCTTCAATTAAAATAAATACATTAATTTACAAAAAAAAGAAATTAAAAAATTTAGAATTGTAATAAAAATATTTTCATTTGCCCCCCCCCCCAAAAAAAGAAAGAAAGTAAAAGCCAGTTTGTTTTAAAGGGGAAGTGAAAACAAGCTGACAAACACATTCTCATAACCTGGGGGAAATCTCATTTTTACCAACCACAGAAAGAAGGCTATTTCTGATATTTATTTCTTTGCTAAAGATTGACACCATTCAAGAGCACCTAGACAAGTAAGTACAGTAGAAGGCTGAGGAAGCAGTGAATCAAGTCTTTATCTCCATGATATAATTGCTATATGTGATTGATTTAATATAAATAAAAATGGTAAGATTCAGAGTTTGGATTTTTTCAGATCATGTGAAGTTTTTCATTTTGAGAATAAGTAAATCCTTCAAAACCCTATGCCTCCCAAATATTGAGAATGCTTATACTTTATGTTTCTCTGATATTTGTGTAACTTCTTTAGTTGATGTGCTTGACACAGGGAATTAAAGGTGGATTATGTATGTTATAACAACCCAAATCTGAATTGTATAGTTAATGACATGGCTTTGTTGATTGAGAGAGTGTATGTAAAAGCACTTAAACAAGCTCTAATATGCAGTGCAAATGCAAATGATTTGTCATATTTTATTACCATTGCTAAAATTTTATAATAAATTTTATTTTCTTTACCACATTTAAAGTAAAATACGATGGCTTGATACAATACAGATTTGGATTTGTCTTCTTTAAAACCTATTCTAAAAACGGTACCACAGTTCAAATAGTAGAAACAAAGAAAAGAGCTTAGTATTTTTACTATAACTGAAGTCCGATTATTTCTTAGTTATCTGGGCCCACCCAAAATATCACAGGTAGACAATTTCTGACTGAAGTATAGTTGATGTTCAATATTACATAACTTAGAGGTGTACAATATAGTGAATCACAATTGTAAAGGTTATATTTAATTTATAATTAATTTGTTATAATCCCTGGATTCTACAATATATCCTTGTAATTTATTTCATATTTATTTTTTAATTGGAGTAAAGTTACTTTGTCATGCTGTTAGTTTCTGTTGTACAATATGATTCAGCTATAAGCATACATATATCACTTCCCCCTTGAGCCTCCGTCCCACCCTTTTAGGTCATCACAGAACACCAAGCTGAGCTCACTGTGCTATACAGCACCTTCCAACTAGCTATGTATTTTACACATGGTTCAGTTCAGTCGCTCAGTCATGTCCAACTCTTTGAGACCCCATGGACCTCCTTGTCCATCACCAACTCCCTGAGTTTACTCAAACTCATGTCCATTGAGTCAGTGATTCTATCCAACCATCTCATTGTCTGTCGTCCCCTTCTCCTCCTGCCTTCTATCTTTCCCAAGATCAAGTTCTTTTCCAATGAGTCAGCTCTTCGCATCAGGTGGCCAAAGTATTGGAGTTTCAGCTTCAGCATCAGTCCTTCCAATGAATATTCAGGGATGATTTCCTTTAGGATGACTACACATGGTGGCATATATATATACACACACACTTCCCTGGTGGCTCAGCTGGTAAAGAACCTAAGTGCAATGCAGGAGGCCAGGTTCAATCTTTGGATTGGGAAGATTCTCTGGTGAAGGGAATGGCAAGCCACTCCAGTATTCTTGCCTGGAGAATTCCATGGACAGAGGAGCCTGGAATGTTACAATCCGTGGTGTCACAAGAGTCAGACAGACACGACTGAGCAACTAACACACACACACATACACACAGAGTGTATATATGTCAATGCTACTCTCTCAATTCGACCCACCCTCTCATTCCACCCCTGTGTCCACAGTCTGTTCTCCATGACTGTCTCTATTCCTGCCCTGCAGATAGGTTCATCTGTAACATTTTCTGGATTCCATATATATGTATTAATATATTAATACAATATTTTTTTTTATTTCTGACTGACTTCACTTTGTATAACAGACTCTAGATTCATCCACACCACTGCAAATGACCTGATTTTGCTCCTTTTTATGACTAAGTAATATTCCATTCCATCAGTAGAGTTCAGTTCAGTTGCTCAGTCATGTGCAACTCTTTGTGACCCCATGGACTGCAGCACCCGTCTGGCTTCCCTGTCAGTTGCCAAGTTGAGGAGCTTGCTCAAATTCATGTCCATCAAGTCGGTGATGCAATCCAACCATCTCATCCTCTATTGTCCCCTTCCCCACCTGCCTTCAATCTTTCCCAGCATCAGGGACTTTTCCAATGAGTCCTTCGCATCATGTGGTCAAAATATTGAAGCTGAAGCTTCAGCATCAGCCCTTCCAATGAATATTCAGGACTGATTTCTTTTAGGATTGACTGGTTTGATCTCCTTGCAGTATAGAGAATGCTCAAGAGTCTTCTCTAACACCACAGTTCAAAATTAAAGATTCTTTGGTGCTCAGCTTGATTTATAGTCCAACTGTCACATCCATACATGACTACTGGAAAAACCATAGTTTTGACTAGATGGACCTTTGTTGGCAAAGTAATGTCTCTGTTTTTTAATATGCTATCTAGGTTGGTCAT
>ML663487.1:3074937-3115039 GCA_007570785.1 Antilocapra americana | reverse complement strand
CTATCACTGTTTCCATTGCTTGCCGATCTATTTGCCATGAAGTGATATTACCAGATGCCACGATCTTCATTTTGTTTCTTTTTAAAAATTAATTTATTTTTTTAATTGCAGGCTAATTACTTTACAATATTGTGGTGGTTTTTGCAATACATCAACATAAAACAGCCATGGGTAGACATTGTCCACCTGTCCTGAAACCCCCTCCCACCTCCCTCTCCACTTCATTTTATGGGTTGCCCCAGAACACTGGCTTTGAGTACCCTGCTTCATACATTGAAGTTGCACTGATCATCTATATTACATATGGTAATATACATGTTTCAATGCTATTCTCTCTAATCATCCCACTTTCACCTTCTCCCACATAGTCCAAAAGTCTGTTTCTTTACATTTGTGTCTCTTTTGCTGTCTTGCATATGCTGTCATCATTACCATCTTTACAAATTTCATATATATGCATTAATATACTGTATTGGTGTTTCTCTTTCTGACTTATTTCACTTTGTGTACAATAGGATCCAGTTTCATCCACCTCATTAAAACTGACTCAAATATGCTTTTTTAAACCTGAGTAATATTCCATTGTGTATATGTACCAAAATTTCCTTATCCATTCATCTACGATGATCATCTAGGTTGCTTCCATGTCCTAGTTATTGTAAACAGGGCTGCAGTGAACACTGGGGTACATGTGTAGTTTCAGATTATGGTATTCTCAAGGCATATGCCTAGTAGTGAAATTGCTGGGTTCTATGATAGTTTTATTTTTAGTTTGTTTAATTTCCATGTTTTTGTGTTTATTGCATTTTTTTCTTGTAACTCATATCTAGTCTCATAGCATTGTGGTTGGAGAAGATGCTTGATTTGATTTCAATTTTCTTAAATTTATTGAGGTTTGATTTGTGACCCAAGATGTGGTCTGTCCTGGAGATTGTTCCATGTGCACTTGAGGAGAAGGAGTATTCTTCTGCATTTGGATGGAATGTCCTGAAGATATCAATAAGATCCATCTCATCTAATATATCATTTAAGACTTGTGTTTCCTTATTAATTTTCTGTTTTGATGATTTGTCATTGGACTGAGTGGAGTGTTAAAATCTCCTACTATAAATGTGTTACTGTCATTCTCTCTTTTTATATCTGTTAGTGTTTGTCTTATGTATTGAGGTGCTCCTATGTTGGGTGCATAGATATTTACAATTGTAATGTCTTCCTCTTGGCTTGATCCCTTGATCATTATGTTATGCCATTCCTTATCTCATATAATATTCACTATTTTAATGTCTATTTTGTCTGATATGTGGATTGCTACTCCAGCTTTCTTTTGCTTCCTGTTTGAATGGAATATATTTTTCCATCCTTCACTTTCAGTCTATATGTGTCTTGAGGTCTGAAGTGGGTTTATTGCAGGCAGCATATATGTGGGTCTTGTTTTTGTATCCATTGTTTTGTATCCATTCAGCCACTGTGTGTCTTTTGGTTGGAGTATTTAATTCATTTACATTTAAAGTAATTATTGATATATATGTATATATATATGTTCCTATTGCCATTTTATTAATTGTTTGGGGTTGATTTTGTAGATCATTTTTCTTCTATTGTATTTCTTGGTGACATACATCCCTTTAACATTTGTTGTAAAGCTGGTTTGGTGGTAATGAATTCTCTTAACTTTTGCTTGTATGAAAAGCTTTTTATTTCTCCATCAATGTTGGATGAGACCCTTGCCAGGTAGAGGAATCTTGGTTTCAGATTTTCCCTTTCAGTACTTTAAATATATCCTGCCATTCCCTTCTTGCCTACAGAACTTCTGCTGAAAGACCAGCTGTTAAGTGTATGGGGTTTCTATATGTTACCTGTTGTTTTTCCCTTGCTGCTTTTAATATTCTTTCTTTGTTTTTAATCTTTGTTAGTTTAATTAGTATGTGTCTTGGCATGTTTCTCTTTGGGTTTATCCTGCATGGGACCCTTTGTGTCTCTTGGACTTGATTGACTGTTTCCTTTTCCCTGTTGGGAGAATTTTCAACTATAGTCTCTTCAAAAATGTTCTCATACCCTTTCATTTTCTCTTCTTCTTCTGTGACTCCTATAATTTGAATGCTGGTGCATTTGATATTGTCCCAGAGGGCCCTGAGACTATCCTCAGTTCTTTTCATTCTCTTTGCTTTATTCTTCTCTTCAGAAATTATTTCCACCATTTTATCTTCAGGCTCACTGACTCATTCTTCTGCTTCAGATATTCTGGTATTAATTCCTTCTAGAGTATTTCTATTTTCAGTAATTGTGGCATTTGTCTCTGTATGTTTATTCTTTAATTTTTAAAGGTCTTTGTTAATTGATTCTTGCATTTTTTCCATTTTGTTTTCTAGGTTTTAGATCATCTTTACTATCATTATTCTGAATTATTTTTCAGGTAATTTTCCTATTTCCTCTTTATTTATTTGGACTTCTGTATTTCTGGTTTGTCCCTTCATTTAATTTTATGGCAGCGGTCACCGTCTACAATGATTTTGGAACCCAAGAAAATAAAGTCTGCCATTGTTTTCATAGTTTGTCATCTATTTGCCATGAAGTGATGGCATTGTCCCAGAAGTCTCTGAGGTTGTCCTCATTTCTTTCCATTCTTTTTTCTTTTTTCCTTTCTGCTTCATTTCTTTCCACAATTCCATCTTCCAACTCACTTATCCTCTCTTCTGCCTCAGTTATTCTACTGTTGGCTCCCTCCAGAGTGCTTTTCATCTCAGTTATTGCATTGTTCATTATTGATTGACTCTTCTTTATTTCATATAGGTCCTTTTTAAGCATTTGTTGCATCTTCTCAACCTTTGTCTCTAGTTTATCTATAACTCCATTTTGTTTTCAAGATTTTGGAGCATTTTTACTGTCATTATTCTGAATTCTTTTTCAGGTAGACTTTGTATCTTTTGTTTGGTTTGATGGGTTTTTAGTCATGTTCCTTCACCAGCTGAATAGTTCTATGCCTTTTCATTTTGTTTAGATTCTTGTGTTTGGGATGCCCTTTCTGCATGCAGGAAGTTCGTGGTTCCTCTTAATTGTGGAGTCTGCTCCCTGTGGGTGGGGTTTGTACTAATAGCTTGTCAATGTTTCCTGGTTTGGGGAGCTTGTGTTCTGGTGTGTGGAACTGGATACCTTCTCTCTGGAGTGCAATGAAGTGCCCAGTAGTGAGTTTTGGGGTGTCAATGGGCTTGTCATGATGTTGGGCAGCCTTTTTTATGTTCAGCGTTGTGTTCCTGTTTTGCTAGAGAATTATTGTTGTGTGTCTTGCACTGCATCTTGTTGGCTCTTGGTCTGAGCTTGGCTTCAGTGTAGGTATGGAGACTTTTGGGTGAGCTCTTGTCTATTAATGTTCCCTGGAGTCCAGAGTTCTCTGATGTTCTGAGTCCTGGCATTAAGTCCCCTCTCTCTGGCTTTTGGTCCTCCTCTTATAGTAACCTCAAGACTTCTCCATCCATACAGCATAGAAGATAAAAGCCCTAGGTTTACTTGTGAAACAATTCTCCTCAGCCAAGAAAAACCAGAGAGCTTCACAGAATTATGTAGATAAGAGAAGAGGGAAGAGGGAGATAGAAGTGACCAGAAGGAAAAAAGGGTAAGTCAAAAGGGGAGAGAGCAATCTAGCCAGTAATCAAATCCCTAAGTGCTCTCCACAGTCCGGGACACCCAGAGAGATTCAGAGTTACATAGAGAAGAGGGAGGAAGGAGATAGAGGTTACCTGGAAGAGAAGAGGGAGAGTCAAAAGGGGAGAGCACAATCTAGCCAGTAATCTAATCCCTAAGTGAAAATGGATACTGAAGATTAGCTTCTTAGAGGTACAAAATAATAACAAATATCAAAAAGCAAATGTTAGAAACCTAAAATAGAGGTTAGAGTCTCAAAATACAATATAATAAATACAAAACATAATCAATCACAATAATTTTTAAAATATATGGTATTTGCTTTTAAAATAATAGGGTTTTTTTGAAAAGTAATAATAGGCTATAAAAATGAAAGTTAAAGGAACGATAAAGAACTAAATTAAAAAATATTTAAAAGTGATAATAGTAAAAATATATCTAGGAATTTCTCTGGTGCTGTTGTGGGCAGTGTGGGGTTATTTCAGTGTCATATAGTCCTTATTCCAGCTTGTACTTGTTCTCAAGGTCTATAGGTGCCCTCAAGTGTCTCCAGTATTAAATGCAGGGTTTTAATCTGTTGCACCTGTTACTTCCAGAGTGCTTCCCCCTGATTTGTTTATTTTGGTTTCCTCTGTTTGCAAGTCTCTTCAGTGTCTAATTTCTGCCCTGATGCAATGGGGCAAAGGTGACCACTTGTTTAGGCTCACTTGTTTAGTTGTGTTGTGGGGAGGAAGGTACACTGCAAACAAGTACTGCTGGCATGTGTGGGGAATTCTCATGGTGGATGGATCACACTGGGTTTGCCACAGCCCAAGGCAGTATGTGATTCCCAGATCTACACTGCTTAGTCTCCAGGGTGCCTTGCAAGGGCACTGTTCCAAGTGGGCCCTGCATTTTATGCACTTCCCAAGTCTACGCCGCTCAGGTTCTTGAATGCTCCACAGGGGCACAGACCCAGATCGGCTGTGCATTTTGTGCCCTTCCCAGGTCCAAGCAGCCCAGGCAACCAGATGCTTTGTGAGCACACTGTTCCAGGTGGGCCACGTGTCTTATTCACCTGCCCAGTCCCCACCACTTGGTTTCTCAGGTGTGCTGCAAGAGCAGAGTTCCAAGTGTGCCATGTGTCTCCCCTTGGGAGCTGATCTCAGGTTGTGACAATCCTGGCAACCATTGACGTGCTCAGAAAGAGGAGGTTAGCAACTGGGACCCTGCTCACAGTTTGGTGTAAGATGCGGTCTCTGGAGCCGAGATTGCAGCAGCCCCTTGTCTTCCAGCTCTGGCTGTCGCATGCCTGCCTCTCTGCCTCCAGGGAGTTAGGGCTCGCCTTTGGTATTTGCTCAATCACTTGTTCTGTGAGCACACCAGGGGTCACTATTTGCCGATAGAGCCTTTCTTGGGAGAGGTCTTTTTATGTCTCTCTGGCAATTCCACAGTTTGGGTGGCTGTTTCATATTAGCTCCCTCAGATTGTCCTCAGGGCATTCAGGCCCAGTCCGTACCCTAAGGGCCAATGATGTAACCCATGCCTGTCTGCCCAAGTCCCACTTGCTGGTGGTGGACGTGAGCATCTGGGCCACTTCTCCACTGGCAGTTGCAGTTAGGCATTTATTCTGTGTTCTTTTTTTTTTTCCCCTCCTGGTTATGTTGTCCTCTGAGACTCCAAAACTCCCCACAGACAGGCCTGTGAGAGAGTTTCCTACTGTGTGGAGACTTCTCTTCCTTCTTGACTCCCTCCCCAGGACAGGTTTCCATCCCTAAACTTTTGTCTCAGCTTTTGTCTATTATAGTTTGTTCAATCTCCTCTCAAAGAGACTGGGCTGCCTTTCTGGGTGCCTGGTGTCCTCCACAAGCGTTCAGAAGTTGTTTGTGGAAGTTGTTCAACATTGAAAATGATCTTTTGATGAATTTGTGGGGGAGAAAGTGGTTTCCCTGTCCTATTCCTCTGCCATTTTGGGACTATCCCCTACTGTCAGAAAGATTTATTCCTAGGTACTTTTTAAAAAGTATTTATTGCTTTAAATTGGAGAATAATAGCTTTACAGTGTTGTGCTGGTTTCTGCAGTACAACAATGCAAATCAGTCACAACTATATATATATATATATATATATATATATATATATATATGTAGTCATTACTATATCTATCCATTTACACACACATATATAGATATACATAACAACCCTCCCTCCTGAGCCTCCCTCCCTCCTCCAAATTCCACAGAGCAGGGAGCTGGGCTCCCTATGTTATATAGAAGCTTCCCACTAGCTATCTATTTTACACATGGTAGTGTATATATGTCGGTGCTACTCTCTGAACTCGTCCCACACTCTCCTTCCCCATCGTGTCCACAAGTACATTCTCTACACTTGCATCTCGATTCTTGTCCTGCCGATAAGTTCATCAGTACCATTTTTCTATATTCCAGATACATGAGTTAATATGATTTGTTTTTCTCATTCTGACATACTTCATCTGTAAACAGGCTTGACTTCATCCACCTCAGTTCAACTGTTTCACATTAGTTCTTTTTGTGGCTGAGTAATATTCTATTTCAGGGCTTCCCTGGTAGCCCAGTGGTAAAAAATCTGCCTACAGTGCAGATGTAAGGGATTTGGTTTCTATCCCTGGGTCAGGAAAATGCCCTGGAGAAAGGCATGGCAATGCACTCTAGTATTCTTGTCTGGAGAATCCTATGGACAGAGGAGCCTGGTGGGCTATGGTCCATAGGGTCACAAAGAGTCAGACACAACTGAAGTAGCTTAGCATAATATTCCATTTGGGGCTTCCCTAGTGCTTCAGTGGTAAAGAATAGAATCAGCCTGCCAATGCAGGAGATGTGGGTTTGATCCCTGGGTTGGAAAGATTTCCTTGAGAAGGAAATGGCAACCCACTCCAGTATTCTTGCCTAGTAAATCCGATGGACAGAGGAGCCTGGAGGGCTAACAGTCTATGGGGTCACAAAGAGACAGACACAACTGAGCGATTGAACACTCACACACGTTAATTTTATTCATAGGTTTTTTGTTTGTTTGTTTTTGTTTTTAAGGAATAAGGAATTGCCTGCCATACTGTTCTCCAAGCATCTTTAGCTTGTCCTGAAAAATCCTGGATGGGACCCCAATATGACAGGTTGCTGCTACGAGCCATGCACAATGTCAGGATTCTTGGTCTCCAGGAGAGACGAATTTGATCTGGGGCTAGTGATGAAGCTTGATCGCTCAGAGCTTTTTGTGTAACAAAGTTTTATTAAAGTATAAAAGAAACAAAAAATCTTATGCCATAGACATCAGTAGGGGACATAAAGAGTGCCCCCCTTGCTAGTTTTTACCAAGGAGTTATACACCTATCAGCAAGCTGCTAATAAGAGAAAGTGAAAGGTTGTTGCTGAACCATGAAATACACCAGGATTCTTGTCCTCCAGAGGAGAAGAATTCAATCCAGGGCCAGAGATGAGGCTTGATCGCTCAGAGCTTTTGTGTAATAAAGTTTTATTAAAGTATAAAGGACATAAAGAAAGCTTCTGATATAGACATAAGAAGGGGGCAGAAAGAATACCTGCCTGCTAGTTTTTAGCTAGATGTTATATATTTACTAGCAGTCTATTAATGAAAGAATGGAATGTCTCAAAACTCAGAGAATGGCACCAGGCCCCTCACCCACAACATGCATTTTGGGATAATCTTGGCACCAAGCAAGTCATCCTGGGCCATGAAACGGTTGAGACACGAATCCTGTAGAAAGGCAGATTACGATACAAATAGTTTCATTTACATAGATTAAGGGAACAATGTCTGAGTATAACATACTGCTTTGTCAAGTCAGTTCTTTTTTTTATTGTTTTTGCCATACAATGCCATGATATCACCATGGGTTTACATATGCTCCCCCTCCAGAACCCCCCTCCCTCCTCCCTCCCTCCTCCCTCCCTCCTCCCTCCCTCCTCCCTCCCCCCGGGAAATCTCGATGCACCAGCCCCGAGCATCAATCCTGGGCTGGCGATTGATTAGACATATGATAATTAACATGCTTCAGTGCCATTCTCCCATATCATCCCACCCTTACCCTCATCCACAGAGTCCATGAGTCTATGTCAAGTCAGTTCTGAGCCTTTAGGCAGAACTTGAAGACAGAGTTTGGGGTAAATGCATAGTACATTAACATAGCTTAAGACAAACATTTCCATAAGAAAAATTCATTGGTTAACTCAAAATTTGAGAAAAGTTAAGTTCAGGTGGAACCAGGTGTCATCATTGCAACACAGTATTTTAAGAGAAACCTCTTTCTAGATTTGTATAGAGAAGAGGAAAAAATATAACACTAGTTTGTTTCCTCCTGCTGCTTAAGAGAGAGATAAAAAGTATCTGATACTTGCAGCCTATTTCCTCCATTTGAAGACCCCTGGCCTTTTTGCCTGTTACCCTCTCAAAAGGAAATGCCTCAAAACAGAGAGTTGCACCAGGTCCCTCACCCACGACATGCATTTTGAAATAGCATTGGCACAAGATGAGTCATCTCAGGCCATAAAACAATTCACATGAATCTTGAAGAAAGGCAGATTTCCAAGCAAATACTACTTCATTGACAAAGCTTAAGGAAGACATTTCCATGAGAAAAAATCATTGGTTAGCCCAAGGTTTGAGATAGTGTTAAGTTCAGGCAGAATGAGGTGTCATCATGACAACACAATTTTAAAAGAAAAGAAGAAAAGTCCGTCCCTTGCAGCTTTATTTCCTTCTGCTGCTTGGGGACCTCTGGCCTCCCTACCAAGGCTATTAACACTCTTATTCCTCCATTTTATTTTAAAATTATATTGCCAAGGGAAAGGGGTGACATTCTCATGCCATGACTGCTTCTGAGATGGTAAGGGGTGTTGTCCTTAAATTGTTGAGGCAACATATTCTCCTAACCCTCATATTGAGGGTCTCTGATCCAGGGGCCCCAAGTAATAGTTGGAAGAGGCAGTGGCACTTGTAGGAGCCTGAACAAGCATTTGTAACTTAAAAGCCTTCATGTAGCTAGAAACAAATCCAGCAACACAGTTACAGATGTGGGAAGCAAACAGCAAGAACAGAACAATCAGCAAAGTTAAAGGTCACATTATGTTGATAGTTGAGGTAGAAAGTGTTAACACCAGTCCACCTTAGGATTGTTAGATGTCATCAGATCTATCAGAGGTATCACATATGATTGTTGTTGGCAAAGGTAGTCACAGACTTGGTGAATGTCCTTTCCCTGAAATGGAGATGACCACCATGGGAAGCTTTCCACTGATGAAGAGGGGGAGCACTCTGCAGACCCAGCAACTAGACCTGATTGTGGAATGTGGCTTAGGAATGGGCCCAGGACATGAAAGAACTGTCTTGAGAGTCAAATGGCAGATTCAGGATTTTTGGAGTCAGCAGAAGACCCTCATAGATTATCAGGCCCATCTGAAAAGTGAGAAAGTAAAAGCATAGAGAATAAAGACATAAACTGACATCACTTAGTTTGGATCAGGATGTACCCACAAATCAGTTTCTGGCATGTTGACAACTGTGGGAGAAGAAAGAGCATCCTGGTAAGGGCTTTCCGAGAGGGGCTCGAGATATCATCCCACAGATCCCTATGTCTGACTCAGAAGCTAGGTCAGGAGTTACCTTCATGAGTTCCTATAAGGTCCCCACTGAAAAGCTAAAAGTTGAGTTACATAGTTAATTCTAAGGCTTTAGAAAAACTTGTGTAAGCCTTTAATAATTTTTCATTGAGCATTTTCAGGAATTATTAACTGTCCTCAGACTGTAATCACCCTTTATCAGTAATCTTTGCTCCTTTTTTTAAATATTTCTTTAATTTCCCCCAGTATACTGTGGTTTTTCCTATTCAACAGGACCTGTCCAGACCAAGGGCATCTGTAGTGAAGGGGGTTTTTAGTAAAGTGCCTCTTTTCTGACTCGGCAGTCATTCAGCTGATTACCCTAGGTTGCTTTACTCCTGGTCCTTCTGTGCCCTTTGCAATGTATAATAGCTATTTTTAAGGGAAATATACAGCCATCAAAAGTCTTTCAATCTTTTTGAAAATTTGAAATGCTTAATAGGTTCTTCTGTTGCTGTTTTAAACTGTCTTTCTTTCCATATTGTAGCATGAACATGTAAAGTCAAATAAGCATATTTAGAATCAGTGTAGATATTTACTCACTGCCTTTTGCTTATCTCTAGAATTTGGGTCAGAAACACAACCTCCATTAGTTGAACACTCATTCCCATGGAGAGAGACTTGGTTTCTGAAACCTGTCTAGCTATCACCGTGGCATAACCTTTTCTCTGTTTCCCATCCTGAACGAAGGAACTGCCATCTGTAACTGTTTCCATGTCAGAATTGTCTAGTGGGGCATCCATTAAATCTTCCTGAACTGCATAGTTTAAAGTTAGAAATTGGAAATAGTTGTAATAGGGTGTTTCATTTTCTTTCTCAGGAAGGAAAGTGGCAGGATTTAAGTTTTCACAAAATTTAAGCTTAGTTATCAGTCCTTCTGACAGCAGTGACTAATATTTAAGAAGCTAACTATCTGTCATCCAAACATTAACTTTATAGTTTAATATTTCACTCACATCATGAGAAGTCAGTACAGTAAGATATCTATGCCCATTAGTAAACTTAAGAGCTTTAGGCATTACCAAAACAATAGTAGCAATTACCCTTAAGCAATGTATCCATAGACTTTTTTCCCCAGTAACAAAGAAACTAAACTCTGATCCTGTGGGCAAGCTCAAAGCTGGAGCCTGCAAGAGAGCAGTTTGAAGAGGCTTAAAAGCCTTTTGAGTCTCTGGAGACCAAACCAGCTTGTCGGTTTGGGCTTGTTGAGTTTCAGTTATAAGTTAAAGGTTCCAGGCAAGTTTCCCATAACCCAGAATCCAAATGTGACAATAGCCTGTGATGCCTCAAAATCTCAATTGTCTTAAAGTCATAGGTAGGGGATGATTTATTATAGGCTTAATTCTCTTGTCGCCTATGGCCCTCATCCCTTCTAGAAAAGAAAGCATTTTTCAAATCAATGACTGAAAAATATTTGTCTGGTTCAAGAATTTCATAAAATAAAATATAAAGATTAGGCACCATGGGGTGTAAAGGAACCATAGCCTCATTTATTATTTGTAAAACTTGAAGTAGTCTCCATTTATCACTTGACTTATTTTACACCTAAAATAAGAGTGTTGCATGGAGTGTTACAGGGAATTAATAGCCCCCGATTCTTTAAATTCTCAATGGTGGGTTTTAACCCTTTCTTAACCTCAGTTTCAGTGGATACTGTTTTAATGTGGAAGTAGGTGAGGGTCTTTGAGTTCAATGACAACAGGAATAGCATTTTGTGCTCAACCCACAGTTTTTCCAGCAGCCCACACTCTAGGATTTACAGTTTGTTCAATTAATAGGAGAGACATAGAGGGATCTTTATTCATGAAAACAGAGGCATGGACTTTGCTCAGTATATCCCTCCCCATAGGGGTGAGGGAGACTCTGGAATGATCAGAAATGCATGTGAAAATAGCAGAGTACCATTTGCAGCTTATGGGAAAACTGAAATAATGTTTGGCTCATCCAGACAGTCCCATTACAGAAATGGATCAGGGAGAAAGTGGGCCAGGGGCTTCAGTAAGCATAGATTAAATTGCCCTGGTGTCTAAAAAGAAATCGACTGATTGGCCCCCATAATTATCAATACTCAGGGCTCCTCAGGTGTAATTAGGATAGGAGCTTGAGTGGGGAACCCCTGGCACTTTCAGCTCTGATTGCCTAGAGAGTCAGACCCCTGAAGCCTATGCCTTGGAGGACAGACTCTTCTCTAATGTGGTCCTTTGAAGACTGGACATGGAACTAGTGGCGGCTTAGACATCTGAGAGTAATCCTGCTTGAGGTGCCCCTTATTTCCACAGTAACAGCAAGTCCATCCATTTTCACCTGGGTCCTCTGGGCATTTTTCTCTGGCTGTTTCAGAGCAGATCTGAAAGGCATTGTTAGGGTTTCAGTCTTTCCTGGTCTTTTGCTGCCTCTTCTCCTCCCCCTCCTCCCTACCATAATAAACTGGGCCAGTTGCACAGGTTTTCTAAGACTTATTTGGTCTGTACATCTGTTTTGGTAGCTTACAGCTAATATCTGGAGCTGAATAAGTGAGAAATCTACCTTTTAAGATCGTTCCTCCCTCTGCCTTTTAGGGATCAACATCAATAATTTGTAGAGCACTTCCCATAATTTACCAGGGGTATCCTTCTCTCTTGTTCTGTTTGCCAACCTGGCATAATTTAAAGTCATAGTGTGCACTCACTTGAGTCCTTCAAGAACACCTCTGACAAAGTGACTCTGGTCCCCATCTTCTTTTAGCCTTGTTATAGTCCCTGTCTGACTCTGTTGTGGGGACTGTCTGATTCCCAGTAGGGAAGACAGCTATCTCACCCTCTCCCTTTTCTGCTGATTCATTACCAAGCCGTTCATCTCCATAGGCAACAGCTTTTCCCCAAAACTCAAGTTTTTGAGTTAGGAGTTATCATCTGTCTAAAGATATACATTACATCTTGCCAAGTAAGGTCATAAAGTACAGTTTGTCCCATAAAGACTTCTGTGTATATATATATATATATATATATATATATAGTCTTGGCCACAATTGGGACTGTTTGAATTTCTACTGAGACTGAGGCAACCCCTCCTAGAAAGGTGCCCTGACTCTCAGCCTGTTCAGTTGGGAGCCCTGGATACCAGGGCGAAGTAAGAGGATAGGAGGGAGCTGAAGGTTTCACACCCAAATCTGTACCCTTAGGACATAAGTGGCATGTCTTGCAGAGAGACAAAGAGCAACACATATGGTACTTCCACCCATTTTCCCTGTTTTCTATAGAACTGGTCTAACTGTGAAACAATATTATAATTAAGAGATCCTCCAACCAGCAAGCATTCTCCATCTTCCAAAGAACACTGTGGCCATTCAGTATCACAGAAGATCAGGCATGTCTTTTTTAAACTCTGGGGATCAAACTTGTCCCAGATATTTTTAAAAATACACTTTAAAGGGGGTGATTCTGGAACTGCTAGCTCCCATTTTTAATGGAGAAAAAAGCAGCATCTACAGCTGTGGCTTTTTTACTACCAGAGGTGTCCCTCCCTGCTCTAGATGGGGGTGGACACAGACTTTCCACCAAAGCTTTCCTTCCCTGGTCAGACTTAGTCTGTCCCTTACTGACACAGGTGCCTTACTCATCCCTCCCGGTTCTACCACCAAGGTGGGGTGGAGATGCAGCATGGGTTGACCTGATGACACCCCAGACTGATGTCCAGTTCCTCACCATTAAGACCTTTGTCTGATTTCTACCCTTCCTCTGATGCCACCCGGAGTGCAGCAGAGTAGCCTTCCTGAATGCCTCCCAAGCTAGGACTACTGAGAGGGTAACAGGGAGGAAGGCCAGGGGTCTCCAAATGGAGGAAATAGAGTGCACTTGTCAGACATTTTATTTTTCTCTTAAGCGGCAGGAGGAAACAAACTAGTGTTATATTTTTTCCCCTTCTGTATACAAATTTAAAAAGACATTTCTCTTAAAATTCTGTGGTGCCATAATGACACCTGGCTCCACCTGAACCTAACTTTTCTCAAGCCTTGAGCTAACCAATGAATTTTTCTTATGGAAATATTTCTCTTAAGCTATGTTAATTTACTATGCATTTACCCTAGACTCTGTCTTCAAGTTGGTTCTGCATAAAGGCTCCGAACTGACTTGAGAAACCCTTATGTTATACTCATGCATTGTTCTCCTAATCTATGTTAATGAAACTATATATTTGTACGGAAATCTGTCTTTCTTCAAGATTCAGGTCAATCGTTTTATGGCATGGGATGACTCACCTGGTGCCAATATTATCTCAAAATGCATGTTGTGGGTGAGGGGCCTGGTGACATTCTCTGGGTTTTGAGAAATTTTCTTTCTTTCATTAACAAACTGCTAGTAGCTATATAACATCTGGCAAAAGACTAGCAGATGGGTACTATTTCTGCACCCTTCTGATGTTTATGTGAGAAGCTTTTTCTATCTCTTTTATACCTTAATAAAACTTTATTACACAAAAGCTCTGAGTGATCAAGCCTTGGCACTGGCCCCAGGTTTAATTCTTCTGCCCCAGACACCAAGAATCCTGTCGTCTTTTGCGGTTCAGCAGCAACCTTTCACTACTAGGGGAAGCATCCATCTTCCGTGTGCCTGTGCACATTCCTGAGTACAGTCCTGACCACAGTAGAGGTGGTGAGTCATAAAGGGATGAACAACAACCAAGATGTCCCTTCTGAGTGTAGCAAAAGGGGTCATGAAGGCCTGGCCAGTGAGGAAAATGTGATTTTTGTCCTCAAACTGTTAAGGCAAATCCATCCAATTCATTGCCTCAGATTCCACAGAAACAAATATATAAGGGGTTGAGACAAAAGCCAGCAGAGAGTTTCCTCTGGTCCAGTAAGAGCTAGTGCTACCAAAAGAAGAAGCCCATTGCACTTCCAATCTGACTAGATCCTGGAATTCATAATCCACGTCCTCAAATACCTCATGGTCACCAGCAGTGCTTCTATCCACATAGATTGGAGGCACAGCCATGATAAGACTCACTTTCACATCATTGGCCCCTGAGGCAGGCAGCCAAGAGAAAGACCTCTAGCCTGAAAGATGTTCCTGGAGCTAGAGCTCCTCCTCACTTCCGATCATGTTCTTATAATTTTTGGCTCCTAGCAAGGCTAGGAGCTTTCATACTTGGGGTCTAAGTAAAAGTACATAGTAACAGCACGGATTGCAAGTCTTTTGAAAGTCTATGACCTGACAGATTAGGTTAGTAGTTCTAATTCCCAGGCAGTTGTGAAATGGTAAAAGAGACCAGAAAGTTTGAATAAGAAAGGAGAGTTTAGTCCACACCCTTCATCCTCCTCTGGCAGCTCCCCTGGAGGAGACGTTGGGTGCCTCTTGACATTACCATGTTGGCATCATTCCCTGACAGGGTTTTTGACATAAGCCATATGACGTCAATGCAGAGGCACAGATTAGGACACAACTCTTGCTTCACACTTGTTTATGCATCTCTTTCAATCAATCACAAACACAGGCACACTGTAGAGTTAGTGAAGCAAAAACAAAACAAAACGTGTTTACTAGGAGAAAAAAGAACTAGAGCTCTGACCACCTTTATCTTGTCCTGAAGAATCCTGGATGAGACCCCCAAGATGAAAGGTTGCTTCTGTGAGCCATAAACAATGCTGGGATTCTTGGTCTCCAGGAGAGAGTAATTCGATCTGGGGCTAGTGATGAAGCTTGATCACTCAGAGCTTTTTGTGTAATAAAGTTTTATTAAAATATAAAAGAAATAGAGAAAGCTTATGACATAGACATCAGAAGAGGACAGAAAGAGTGCCCCTGTGCTAGTTTTTACCAGGGAGTTATATACCTATTAGCAAGTTGCTAATAAGAGAAAGGAAGTGCCTCAAAACAGAGAGTTGCACCAGGTCCCTCACCCACAACATGCATTTTGAAATAGCATTGTCATAAGGTGAGTCGTCTCAGGCCATAAAACAAATCATATGGATCTTGAAGAAAGGCAGATTTCTAGGACTTCCCTGGTGGTCCAGTGGCTAAGACTCTGAGCTCCCAATGCAAGGGAGCCAGGTTTGATTCCTGGTCAGGGAACTAGACCCCACATGCCCCAACTAAGACCCAACGCAGCCAAATAAATAAATAAAAATAATTTTAAAAAAAGGCAGATTTCCAAGCAAATACATAGTTCCTTAACATAGCTTAAGGAAGACATTTCCATGAGAAAAAAATCATTGGTTAGCCCAAGGTTTGAGAAAAAGTTAAATTCAGGTGAAATCAGGCATCATCATGACAACAAACAATTTTAAAATAAAAGGGAAAAAAAGTCTGTCCCTGGCAGTTTTATTTCCTCCTGCTTCTTTGGGATGTCTGGAGCTCTCTACCAAGGCAATTAACACTCTCACTAGGTATCCCTAAGTCCCTCTCAAACCATGTCTTCTCAGATCACAACTTGAGATTTAAAGCTCAACAAATAATAAAGGTGCTTAGGCATATATAGATGATTGAGAATTTACTCTTCTCTTCTTAACTTGGGTACTGCTTGATAATTCTGTTCTACATCACTATTAGACCTTTTTGAACATTTCCAATAATTTTGGCTCAGTAGACATGGCCAGATATTTCTGTCTCCATACAGGGTGTTGTTTGGCAGATTTTGGAAAAGCTGAAGTGGGGTTTGTATCGGAACCTGATTGATATTGGAAATTTACTCTGTTGCAAATGCAAAATGAATGAATTGTATTTCATAATAAAAGGCTGGGGGAGGAGTGTACGAAGAAATGGAGTGAGCCAACTGAATGGTAAGGTTGAGACGTTTTTCCCTTGGTAGAAATCCCTTGTCAATCTTAAAAGCTTTTGCTTCTATTTGTTTTTTGCTTTTTTAGATTCAAATGCAACTTTACAATGATTTGTTTATTAAAAGCTCTTAAATTTTTAAAACAAATTGCATCCAGTCCTATAATTTCTTCTGATTAATGTGATTTTTCCAATGTCAGTATTTGTGATCTTTTTCCATAAATAATAATAAAAGATAAAAATTCATTTGAAATCCTGTTGTAAATAGCAGCCGGAACATCCTCTTTCTCCCCCATCACCTTGCTTTTTCAACAAAAGTAACCATTTTTCTTTAGCCATCTTCACCAGTAATGTTAAACATGAGCCATTAAGTAAGGCATATTATCACATTAATCTTCATATATTTATAACTTTAAAAGTTTTTCCCTTCTCAGTAAATTGTCAGACTTTCCTTTAAAACTCAACTCATGTTCCCCTATACTTTTTAGCGGTTAATACCTTGTTACAGTTTGTAATTATGAACTATGTAATTATTTGATTATTGTCCATCTCCACTCCCACCAGCACCACTATAAGCACCATAAGATCAGAATTCTTGCCTGTTTTTACACTCCAGCAGCTAACATGGCTCCTGGCACATAGTCAGCACTAAATAGATGCTAATTAATTAATTAGTCTGAAAATTACTCCACGTATTATATCTTTCTTGAATTCTTCATAATCCTTTTAACCACCACCCCTATCTCCCACCCTACTGATAAAATTGAACATTCCTTCTTCTGTATATCAATGAAAATTTTCAAGTAACTTGAAGGACCAAAATACCTCTATGTTTACCTGGGACATCTTCAGTTCATGCCTGCTGTCCTGAGATAATTATCAGTGATGTTTCTTCATTCTCAAAAGTGTCCCAACCTGGATTATATTTAAGATGATCTCCCTCTATAGAATTGTGTTTCAGCATTTCCTAGAGCCACTTACAGCTATTTTTTAAATTAGTTTAAGATTTCTTTGAGGGCAGGATCAGTTCTGATCTCTCCTAGACCTGGGGCTTATCACAGTGTCTGTTGACTAGTGGCTATTCTTTTAAATGAAAACACTTTCCTGCTATCTTTGCCTTAACAAGTTTGCATTATAAGACAAAATAAACACAGAAATCACATGACACTTACACACCTACATGGGTTTTAAGACAGATAACCAGCACTTCTCTTAAAAAGTTGTTTCAGGTTTTAAAAGGTAATCAAAGTTTATGTATACCAAGTCATTTATTTCTCTTATACCTTAGATTATTGACTAGTAAACTCACAATAATAACTAGACATTTGATCTGCTAGCTAACAGCAGTCAAATTTATCTTTTACAGGTACCTTTCATTAGCCAGGAAAAATATACATTTAGTCATATAAACTGTTGCTTTTAAATGCCTTTGGAGCTTTGAATAAATTCAGGGGAAATTGTTAAGTCAGTAGTAAACATGGAACTTATAAAGCAAGTAGGCTTTAAAATTCATAACAGTAGATGAATGGAGACGTAACAGTGAAATGGATGTCTATGCATCTATACATTAAGCAAAAAATTAGAAGTAATGACAGATAATATAATCTTTAGAGAAGTCACTATATGCTGCCTAAATGTCAGTTCTGAGATGCCAATTCTGTGTGCATATGTTGTTTCCAAATGTGACTCTACTAAGATATGCAGTTATCCATATTATTCTTGGATAAAGCTGCTGGTGACTTTTTCTTCTTATTTATATAAGCAGTATTAAATGTTACTAGAAAATCCTAGTACACCAATTACAGATAGTCTGGTTTAAATTAGTGAGCACAGCTACTATCTGAAGAGCTTTTCAGTGCTCACAGGTCTAAATAGTCTTGCCTCACTGTCAGTATCTTCTTTCCTTTTTTAAAACCAAACTCCTGGTGGTGTCTGTTGTCCTCTTCACATATACTGAGAACCTACTATGTTCTGTTCACTTTTCTAAGCACTTTTTTTACTCATTTGATGCAATCCTTGTTCTGTGAAGTAACTGTCCATATCTTCAATTCATATATGAGGAAACAGGCTTGAGGTAAGTGAAACACTCTGACCAGGTTACAACTCAAGCCAGAGTGGACAGATGATGCAGGTGAAAGAAGTTTAGAAATAAAATTGCCCCTTGACCCTAATTCTCTTCTGTAATTAATGATATTTTAAAATATTCTAATTTCTCATGCAAATTAAGTTGATTTTATCCTTTTTACAGTATAATAAATACAATTACAATAGATACAAGAGGATACAGATACAATTCATGAGTATGCACACAACTTTTTCCTTAACTGGAGCACACGTCTCTGTGACCCTTATAATCAGGTTCAATTGCTTGAAAACAATTCTAGTGATTTTCCATTGTCTCCAGTAGATAGGGACCCTGATATTTTGCAAAAAAAAATATATATAATGCTAGAGAAGTTATCTTCTTCAGGAATGGAGCTCAGCTTTAGTAAGAATGTTTGTGTGTGTGTGTGTGTGTGTGTGTGTGTGTGACCCCATGGACTGTAGCCCCCCAGGCTCTTCTGTCACAGAATTCTCCAGGCAAGAATACTGGAGTAGGTTGCCATTCCCTTCCCCAGGGGATCTTCCCGACCCAGGGATGGAACCCAGATCTCCTGCATTGCGGCAGATTCTTTACTGTCTGAGCCACCAGGGAAGCCTGACAAGAAGAATATGGTGTGATATCTGGAAATTTTACCTGACACGGACTTCCCTGTAGCTCAAACAGTAAAGAGAAAATGCAGGAGACCCAGGCTCAATCCCTGGGTCAGGAAGATCCTTGGGAGAAGGGAACGGCAGTCCACTCCACTATTCTTGCCTGGAGAATCCCATGGACAGAGGAGCCTGGCAAGCAACAGCCCATGGAGTTGCAAAGAGTAGGACATGACTGAGCAACTAACACTACCTGACATAAAGGCAGAAAGAGTTCTTTGAAGGATGTATATGTTTCTGTACCCTGTTGAAATGCCATGTTTCTCTTCCTTCAAGTTTTTGTGATAAGCAGTTAAATTTGGCTATGATTTTCGTTAGGGAAGGAATTAAAAGCACTACGACCATCACTGAAAATTTTGTGTCTAAAATTGGTAGAGAAATAGAGATTCTTAGGAGTCTCTGTAGCACAATGGATAGCACTTTGAACTTCTAGAGACTATATTTTTTACATAAGGTGAGTGCAAACATTTTTTATTGAAATATAGTTGATGTGCAATATTATTAGTTTCAGGTTTACAACATAGTGATCTGATATCTAAATACATTACAAAATGATCACCCTAAAAATTCTAGTAACCATTTGACACCATATAAAATTATTACAGTATTATTAGTTATATTCTTTATGCTGTATATTAGATCTCTGTGATTTATTTATTTTATTGTTGGAATAATAAATCCAATAAATAATGATAAATAACAAATCTTAATCTGCTTCACCTATTTCACCCAACCCCTCATTCCCACAACCCCACCCCAAGCAGCAACCACCAGTTTGTTCTATGATCTATAATTCTGTTTCTGTTTTATTATGTTTATTCATTTGTTTTGTTTTTCAGATTCCACATATAAGTGAAATTTACAGTATTTGCCTTTCTCTGTCTGACTTATTTCACTTAATACCCTCTAGGGAATTCCCTGGAGTCACAGTGGTTAGAATTCTGCGTTTTCATTGCCAAGGGCCCAGGTTTGATTCCTAGTTGGGGAACCAAGATCCTGCAAGCTGCACTGCAAGGCAAAAACAAACAAAAGTAGTACCTTCTAGGTCCATTTATGTTGTCATAAAAAGCAAGATTTCTTTCTTTTTATAGCTGAATAATATTCCATTGTTTGTGTGTGTGTACATATATATCTCCCAGATATTTTTATCCATTCATCTATTGATGAATAGTTAAATTTCTTTCATATCTTGGTTACTGTAAATAATGCTTCAATGAACATAGGGGTGCATATATATTTTTGAGTTTGTGTTTTTGCTTACTTTATATTCACAAGTGGGAATACTGGTAGTTTTATTTTTAATTTTTTTTTTTTACTCTATTGTGTTGGTTTTGCCATACAATGACATGAAACCGCCATGGGTTTACATATGCTCCCCCTCCAGAACCCTCCTCCCTCCTCCCTCCCGATTCCCTCCCCCTGGGACATCTCGGTGCACCAGCCCCGAACATCAACTCTGGGCTGGTGATTGATTTCACATATGATAATTAACATGTTTCAATGCCATTCTCCCATATCATATTTTTAATTTTTTGAAGAACTGCATGCTATTTTCCATATTGCTTGAGACAAGGTACATCCACACCAATAGTGCAAGAGGGTTCCCTTTTCTCCACATCCTCAGCAACACTTGTTATGTGTTGTCTGTTCAATGATAGCCATTCTGACAGGTGTGGAATGATATTGTTTTGATTTCGCTGATGATTAATTAAGTTTAGCATCTTTTCATGTGTCAGAGATTGGCCATCTGTATGTATTCTTTGGAGAAATGTCTATTCAGGTCCTCTGATCATTATTTAATGGGAAAGTTTGGGGTTTTTTGTTATTGAGTTGTTTGAGTTCTTTATATATATTGGATATTAAGCCTTTATCAAACATATTATTTTCAAATATCTTATCCTATTTAGTAGGCTGCTTTTCTTTTGTTGATAATTTCCTTTACTATATAAGCACTTTTTAGTCTGATGTAGTCTCATTTGTTAATTTTTTTTTTCTTTTCTTGCGGGATTGTAAGGACACAAATAAGAAAAAAGTGTTGCTAAGACTGATGGCAAAGAACATACTGCCTATGTTTTCTTTTAAGTGTTCTATTGTTTCAGAACTTTAATCTTTAATCCATTTTGAATTTATTTTTGTATGTAGTATAAGAATTTAGTCAGTTTGATTTTTTTACATACAGGTATTCAATTTTTCCCAACACCATTTTTAAATTTATTTTTAATTGGAGTATAGTTGCTTTACCATGTTGTGTTGGTTTCTGCTACACAACAATGTGAATCAGCTATAAGAATGCCTATATCTCTTCCCTCTTGAGCCTCCCTCCACGTTGCCCCAATCCCAGCTCTCTAGGTCATCAGAGAGCACTTAACTGAGTTCCCTGTGCTATACAACTGCTTCCCACTTGCTATCTATTTTGCACTTGGTATTGTATATATGTCAGTGCTTCCTTCTCAGTTAGTCCCACTCTCTCCTCCCTGACACCATTTAATAAGAAGCTCCACCACTGAACACCATTGAAGAAGCTCTCTTTTCCTCATTGTATATTCTTGCTTCCTTTGTCATAAATTAATTGATCGTATAGGCATTGGCTTATTTGGGGGCTCTCTCCCATTGATTTATGCGTCTTTTTGTACCAAGTTACATGCTGGTTTAATTACTATAGCTTTGTAGTAAGGTTTTAAGTAAAGGAGTGTGATACCTCCAGCTTTGTTTTTTTTTTCCTCAAAATTGCTTTGACTATCCAGTGCCTTTCATAGTTCTATATAAACTTTAGAATTATTTAGATCGCTTTGTGTAATATGGATGTTTTAACACTATTAATTCTTCTAATCCATGAGCAAGGTATATCTTCTATTTGCTTGTGTAGTCTTCAATTTCTTTTGTCAATGTCTTATCCTATTCAGAGTACAGGCTTTTCACCATCCCAGTTAAATTTATTCCTAGGTGTTTGATTCTATTTGATGCAATTATAAGTGGGATTGTTAGTTTTTCTTTCTGATAGATGGTATAGAAAAACTACAGATTTCTGTATATTAATTTTGTATCTTGTAACTTTAGTGAATTTATTTATCAGATATAATAGGGTTTTTTTTTGGTTGAGTCTTTAGGGATTCTGTATATACAGAATACTATATAGTATCATGTCATCTGCAAAAAAAATTTGACTTTTTTCTTTCTAATTTGGATTACTTTCATTTTTTTTCTTGTATAATTGTTGTGATTAGAATTTTCAATACTCTGTTGAATAAAGATGGTGACACTGGGCAAACTTATCTTGTTTCTGATCTTAGAGGAAGTGTTATCTGAATTTCACTATTGAGAATATTATTGGTTGTAGGGGCATATAAGGCCTTTATTATGTTTAGGTATGTTACTTCTATACCCACTTTCTGGAGTGATTTTATTATAAACAGATGCTAAATTTTGTCAAAAGCTTTTCCAGCATCAATTGAAGTGACCATATAATTTTATTCAATTTGTTAATGTGGTATATCACAATGATTTGCTGATATTGAAAGATCTTTGCATCCCTTTGATAAATACTACTGAATCATGGTATGTGAACCTTCTAACTTACTGTTGAATTTAGTTTAGTAATACTTTGTTGAGTGTTTTTGCATTTATGTTTATCAGAGATGTTTGCCTGCAATTTTCTTTTTTAGATTATCTTTGTCTATTTTTTTTTAATCTGGGTAATACTGGCTTGAAAGCAGCATTGAAAGCATTTTATCCTCTTCAATTTTTGGAACAGTCTGAGGAGGAGAGGCAGTAGCTCTGTTTTAAATGTTTGGTAGAATTTATCTGTGAAGCCATCTGGTGTTAGACTTTTGTTTGTTGAGAAGATTTAAATTACAGATTTAATTTCATTCCTGGAAATTGGTTTGTTTGTATTTGTATTTATTTCTTCCTGATTCATCTTGGGATACTGTATTTCTAAGAATTTATCAGTTTCTTTTAGGTTGTCCATTTTTGGAGCATATAGTTGTTTATAGTAATTTTCTGAGAATTCTTTATGTTTCTGTTTCTGTAAATTTTTCTTTTCATTTTTGATTTTATTTATCTAGGCCCTCTCTCTTTTTGATGTGTCTGTTAGTCAGTCAGTCATGTTCAACTCTTTGAGACCCCATGTACTCTAGCCCGCTAGGCTCCTCTGTCCATGTGATTCTCTAGGCAAGAATACTAGAGTTGGTAGCCAGTCCCTTTTCCAGGGGGTCCTGCTGACCTAGGGATCGAATCTGGGTCTTCCACATTGTAGGCAGATTCTTTACCATCTGAGCCACCACGAAATCCTCTTTTTGATTAGTTCTGTCTAACGGTTTTTCAATTTTGTATATCTTCAAAGAACCACCTCTTAACATTTGTTAATCTTTTCTATTGCTTTTTAGTCTATAGTTCATTTATTTCTTCTTAAATCTTTATTATTTATATCCTTCTACTAACTCTGGGTTTTGTTTGTTTTTCTTTTTCTAGTTTCTTTAAGTTAGCTTGGTTTGTTTGAGATTTTTCTTGTTTTCTGAGGTAGGCATGCATCACTATAAACTTCCCTCTTAGAACTACTTTCCTGCAGCCCTATAGATTTCTGTGTCATTGTGTTTGCATTTTTATCCCAAGATATTTTTGTGTGTTATTTTTGATTTCTTCAATGACCCATTGGTTGTTTAGTAGCATGCTGTTTAGGCTCCACATGTTTGTTTTTTTCTTTTAGTTATTTTTCTTGTAGTTGATTTTATAGTCTCATACTGTTGTGATCTGAAATGACATTTGATATTATTTTGAGTCCAATCATTTTAAGCAGAAAAAGATATCAGACAGCCTGTAATTTCTTACAAAGAAAGCACCATATTCTAAAATAATTTCCATAAGTTTACTAAACATGATTATGATATGTGTGTTTATTTGTAGGAACTGGTAACATCTAAACATAACAAACCAAACAGGCAAATTCTTGTGCCACCACTGCCACCACATTTTATGCAAAGGAATGCCAATGTACATGAATTCCAAGCAGGCTAAAAAGAAAAAAAAGCTGATTAGACCTTAGACTGCCCACTGAACGGGATGACAGCCACCGCTGCAGTGGAAACACCAAAAATGAAGAAGAGTGCCTCCAAGGAAGAGAAGCAGCAGTCTAAGCAAGAGAATGCAGAGCAGGGCAATGCTGATTCTGAAGAGTGGCTGGGCTCTGAGAGTGATCCTGAACAAATGAGCCTTAAAAACAGCAACAATGACAATAGCTGCCAACTAGGAGATGTTCAATTGAATAAAAAAGAGATCCTTTCTAAGCCACACCGCCAGCTATGTAGATCACCCTGCCTAGATCATCCAAGCTTCTCCCAGAGCAGCATTCTACATGATGGGAAGCATAACTTGGAAAAAGAATACCAAACCAAGATGGATTTTGCTTTAAAGTTGGGTTATGCAGAGGAACAGATTCAATCAGTGCTGAACAAGCTGGGTCCAGAATCGCTTATTAATGATGTATTGGCAGAGCTTGTCAGACTTGGGAACAAAGGTGATTTGGAAGGGCAAGTCAACTTGAGTCTGTTAGGGCCTCGGGGGCCCAGCTCCAGAGAGATTGCAAGCCCTGATCTGTCTCTTGAAGATGAAATAGACAACAGTGACAATTTGAGGCCAGTTGTCATAGATGGAAGTAATGTGGCAATGAGGTAAGACTGGTATATTTTCTTTTTCTTTGAAACTGCCTTGACCTCCTAGAAATTGGCTTCTTTTACAATATGGGAGGCCCTTAGTTGTCTGTGATTTGTGCTCCTTTTGATGGACAGATGCTAAAATGATCCTGACTGCCCTTTTGAAATTGTTGCCTGAATCTTGTTTTCAGGTGTTCTGAAACCACCTTAGACATCAGTGATACTTCAGAGGAGATGTAACCAATCAGCATTTGTTCCTCTTGAGGTCCCCTCTCCCACCTCTACTTGGCTAAACAAATCATCCTGAAAATAGTGCTTTTATAATATCACCTGGGGGCTTACTTGGGAACTTTCAGTAATTCAAAATTTCCAAGCCTACCTCAAATTTGGATCCCTTTGCTTGACTTTGTGATTTGATCTTTCCCTCCTCCCACTTGATTGCATCTCTCATGTGCACTGCATTTATATGAATCTCTTTAACAAACTCCATGTAAATTGTGATGATCCCTACCCCCACTACATGGGTTTATGTCATTTTCCATCCTAGGTGTGATCACCTCCTTATCTCTATACACTTCAAGTTGTATTACAACTGCAAGTACCATTCTGACTTTTATCATCCCAATGATTGTTTCTGAGCTGAAGTAACATGGTAGACTGAATAATAGTCCCCTAATGCTGTCCACATCCTAATCCTTAGAATCTGGGTATATATTTTCTTTATGATAAAAACGCATTTTGCAAATATGATTAAGCTAATGACCTTGAGATGGGGAAAATTGTCCTGTATTATTATGGTGGGCTCAATGTAACCTCAAGGGTCCTTATAAGAGGGAGGAAACAGGATCAGAATGAATAGCAGGTGATTTGATGACAGAAACAAGAAGTTGGAGAGATATAAGAAAGAGACCGTGAGCCAAGGAATGTGAGCAGCCTCCAGAAACTGAAGAAGTTAAGGGAAGTTCTCTGCAGCCTGCAGAAAGAACATAGCCTTGTGAATATCTTGATTTTTCAGGCAAAAATACTGGAATGTTCTCAATACTGGATAGTATTCTCAACCCAGGGATCTTCTTGACCCAGGGAATGAACCTGCATCTCATGTGTCCCCTGCATTGCAGGCAGATTTTTATCTCCTGAGCCAGTGAATGAAAGTCACTCAGTCTTGTCTGACTCTTGGCAACCCCATGGACTATACAGTCCATGAAATTCTTCATGCCAGAATATTGGAGTGGGTAGCCTTTCCCTTCTACAGGGGATCTTCTCAACCCGGGAATCGAACTCAGTTCCCCCACATTACAGGCGGATTCTTTACCAGCTGAGCCACAAGGGAAGCCCAAGAATACTGAGGTGGGTAGCCTATCCCTTCTTCAAGGGATCTTCCTGACCCAGGAATCAAACCCGAGTCTCCTGCATTGCAGGCAGATTCTTTACCAACTGAGCTATCAGGGAAGCCAATGAATTAAATACCTAAATGTGAGACCATAAACCATAAAATTTCTAAAGGAAAACATAGGCAGAACACTCTTTGACATAAATCATAGCAATATGCTTTTTAACCTATCTCCTAAAGCAAAGGAAATAAAAGTAAAAGTAAATAAATGGCACCAAATTAGACTTAAAGCTATTGCATAACAAAGAAAACCTTTGACAAAATGAGAAGAAAATCTACTGAATAGAAGAAAATATTTGCTAGTGATATGACTGTTAGGATTAATGTGTAAAATGCATAAACAGCTCATACAATTCAATATTTTAAACAGCCAAACAACTCAATTTAAAAATGAGCATAAAACTTGAATATTTTTCCAAAGAAGACATACAGATGGTCAACAGGCACATGAAAGGATGCTCAGCATTGCTAATAATCAGGGAAATGCACATCAAACCTATGGTGAGACATCACCTCACACATGTCAGAATGGCTATTGTCAAATAGACCACAAAAAAATTACAAGTGTGTTGGTGAAGATGTGGAGAAAAGGGAGCCCTACTGTACTGTTGGTGGGAATGTATACTGGTGTAGCCAATGTAAAAAGAGCAGGGATATTTTTCAAGAGAGTAAAAATAGAACTACTATATGATCCAACTATTCCACTCCTGTATATATATCTGAAGGGAACAAAAACATTGATTTGGAAAAATATATATGCACCCCACTGTTCACAGTAGCATTATTTACAATAGCCAAGATATGGAAGCAAACTTAG
This sequence comes from Antilocapra americana, assembly GCA_007570785.1. NCBI lineage: Eukaryota > Metazoa > Chordata > Mammalia > Artiodactyla > Antilocapridae > Antilocapra > Antilocapra americana. Next base: position 3,088,409 of record ML663487.1, on the reverse strand, counting down.
TGTCCATAAGCTGATGACTGGATAAAGGAGCTGTGGTATATATGCAATGAAATATTACTCAGCCCTAAAAAATGAAAATTGACTATTTGCAACAGTATGGGTGAATCTAGAGTGTATTATGCTTAGTGAAAAAGTCAGACAGAGAAAGGTATATAGTGTATGCTATCACTTATAAGTGGAATCTAAAAAATAAAATGAAATCTAACAAAATGGAAACAGACTCAAGTATATAAAGAACACACTAGTGGGTCTATACTGCTCTGGCTCCAGATTGCTCTGCAGGGAAACTGTCTAAAGCTGGCCCTTGGTTGCATGCACTTCCCAGATCTAAGCTGCTCAGGTTCAGGTTCTCAGGTACTCCACAAAGGCGCAGACTCTGTTGGGTCTGCATTTCTTGCCCTTCCCAGGTCCGAGCAGCTCAGGCAACGAGGTTCTTGGTGAGCACACTCTCCCAGGTAGGCAGTGCATCTTATCACCTCTCCGGTCCCAAGCCCTCGGTTTCCTGGGTGCACAGCAAGAGTGTTGCCTCAGGTGTGCTATGTGTCTCCTCTGGGGAGCTGATCTCTGACTGCAACTGTCCTGGTGGATGTCGACCGTCCAGGATCCCAGGAAGATTTGGTTAGCAACTGGGAGCCTGCTCATGGATTTGTGAAGGATGCCATCTCTGGGAATGAGATTGCCCTTCGCCTTCTGGCTATGGCTGCCGCCTGCGTGTCTCTCTGCCTTCTGTGAGGGGATCGGCCGAACTGTAGCCCACTAGCTCTCCTCTGGTATTCTCTCAATCTCTTGTTCTGTTAGCAGGTCTGGCAGTGCCTAATGTTAGAGCTTTTCATGGAAAAGTTCTCTCTCTCTCTCTCTCTCTCTCTCTCTCTCTCTCTCTCTCTCTTTTTTCTTTCTCTGGCTATCCCACAGTTTGTGTTCCTATCTCACGTTAGCTCCCTCAGATTGTCCTCAGGACATTCAGGCCTGCTCCTTACCCGAAGCATGCAGCCTGTTCAGACCCCGCTCACTGTTGGCGGACATGAGTGTCTGGGCTACTTCTCCACTGGGAGTTGTGGTTAGGCATATAATCTTTGAGGTTTTTTTTTTCCCCTCCTGGTTATGTTGCCCTCTGAGATTCCAAAACTCCCCATAGACCTGCCAGTAAGAGGGTTTCCTGGTGTTTGGAATTTTCTCCTTCACAACCCCCTCCCAGGGATGAGTATCCTTCCCTTACTCTTTTGCCTCTCTTTCTATCTAGAGAATGGGCCGTCTTTCTGGGTGCCTGGTGTCCTCTGCCAGTGTTCAGAAGTTGTTTTGTGGAATTTGCTCAGCATTCAAAGGATCTTTTGATGAATTTGTTGCGGAGAAGGTGATCTCCCCATCCTATTCCTCCACCATCTTAGGACCACCCTCCCCCCACACTATCATTTTTATTTGGAGTATAATCTCTTTACAATGTTGTGTTAGTGAATCAGCTCTATGTATACATACATCCCCTGGGTCTTGAGCCTCCCTCACACCTCTCCCCATTCCATTCCTCTAGGTCATCACAGAACACTCAGCTATACATCAGCTGTCAATCTGCTATCTATTTTATATATACTGCATGATAGTATATATGTGTATGTTAGTCACTCAGTCATGCCTGACTGTTTGCGACCCCATGTATTGTAGCCTACCAGGCTCCTCTGTCCATGGGATTTTCCAGGCAAGAATAATGAAGTGGATTGCCATTTCCTTCTCCAGGGGATCTTCCCAAACCAGGAATCAAACCTAGGTCTTCTGCATTGCAGGCAGATTCTTTACTCTCTGAGCCACCAGATATGTCAATGCTAGTCTCTCAATTCATCCCACACTCTCCTTCCTGTACTGTTCTAAATTTATAGTCACTTAAGTTCAAATACATGCTTAAGAAACTACATTTTATACTCCCTTCTCCCACATTTTGTTTTTATGTCTTATTTTGTATCTTCATTTCTACCCCTTAACTGATTATTTTAGTGGTTTTACAATTGTTGTCTTTTAATCTCATATTTGTATGTGTAAGTGGTTGATCCACCACATCTACTGTATATAGCTTTTGCTAGTGTGTAAATTCTTACTTCTTGTAACATTTTATTTTCTACTTAGAGAATACCTTCTAATATTTCCTGTAGGGTCAGTTTAGTATTGATGAACTCTTTCAGCTTGTGTCTAAGCAGTGCTTTTTCTCTCCTTCTATTATGAAAGAATTTTCTGGGTATAGGATCATAAGTTGTAGGTTTTTTCCTTTCAGCACTTTAAATGTATCATGCCAGTCCCTTACGACCAGCAAAGTTTCGGTAGAAACATCAATTGATAGCTTTGCAGGAGTTTTCTTATATGTGACTCTTGTTTTTCTCTTGCTGCCTTTAAATTTTTTTCTTTGATTTTAACTTTTGCCATTTTTAGTCATAATGTGTCTCTTTGAGTTCATGCTTGCAATTACTATTCCTCCTGTACCAGGAAATCTCTTTTTCTGTAGTTTTTCAACCATAACTTCAGCAACTACATTCTCTACTTCTTTCTCTCTTCTCCTTCCGGGACACTTATGTGAATGCTACTATGGTTGATGTTGTCTCATAGACCTCTTTAGCTATGCTCATTTTTAAAAAAATTCTTTTTACTGTTCTGATTGGGTGGTTTCTATTATTCTATCTTCCAGTTCACTTATGCATTTGTTTGTATCAGTCTGCTGTTAATTCTTTCTGGTGTGTTTTTCATTTCAGTTATTGTATTCTTCAGCTCTGACAGGTTCTTTTTATATTTTAGAATACTTTGTTAAAATTTTCACTGAGCTTATCTATTCTTTTTCCAAATTCATTTAGCATTCTTATTAATAATGCTTTGTACTTTATATCTGGTAAATTATCTTTGTTTTGTTAGGGTTTTTTGGGCGGGCAGAGTTCTTGTCTTTCATTTGAAACAGATCCCTTTATCTTTTCATTTTGTTTAACTTTCTTTCTACTGAATTAAGTGAAACTGTTAGTACTCTGATCTTGAAGGGGTGTCCTTGTGTGGGAGTGCCCCGATGCAGTCTGTGTATGCCCAGTGGCTTTGGTGGAAGAGCTAGATCTGAAATGAGCACAGGTCACATCTTCCCCTGGGTGTGCTGACAGCTACCACCTCAGTTAGAGGTAGGGTTGAATATGGAGAGGCTAGAGACAGAGGCAGATGTGAGCTGGGGCTTCTCCTAATGGTGGTCACCACCTTGTTGGACATGGGGCTGAGGTCCAAGATGCTGGAATAGAAGTCCTAAAGATTGGGTTCAAGCTGGTCCCATTCCCTCTAAGTGTGCATTCTCCCCTAGCAACAGCACCTCCACCCTAGTGGAGAGCAGAACCAGAGCAAGTGAAGCTGGAACAGTAGCCCAGTAAGAGCTGGAGTGCACCCTGGGGCAGTTTGAGAAATCTACCAGAGCTCCAGGCTGTTTTTAATATGCTTTCTTTGCCATGTTTCTGGGAGTAAGGAAGTATGAGTGTATACTCTTCATGATAAAGTCTCAGTTTCTCATAGCCCCTCTAGTAAATCCCACTGATTTTCAAACCAGATGAGGGGACTCATCTTCCCAGTGTCAAATCCCAGGGCTGAGGTGCCAAATATGTGGCTAGAATCTCTCACTCCATAGGGAGTATCTCCAAGCTTATGACATCCCCCTCCTCTTCTGTGTCCCCTGCTAGCGGTGTAGGTCCCAACATTATCATTTCTCCTCCTTGCCTGACTCCTTGTGGATATTTCTTGACAGCCTTGGTTGTAGAAGAGACTTTCTACCAACCTCCAGTTAGTTTTCAGTGAGAGCTATACCACAAGCAGATGTATTTTTACTGTGTTTGTTGGGATGGAAGTGAGCTCAATGTCCTCTTTCCCATATTGCTTCTCCCATTTTCAAATATATTTAAAAATCATAACATCACAATACATTGTATAAAGAGGGCTAAATGTTGCCCCCTGTTTAATGAGGGAAATCTAGAAGCATAGTAACAAGAAAGTTGAATAACCTGTGCACAGTATTCCAGTAATCAGAATAACTCAGTCAGCAGTGAAAAGCAGAGGATGATTTCTGTGTTCAAAGGACCAAGGGTATCTTTGCTTCCCCCCTCAATAGGCATAAACTGGAGTAATTCTTGGGAGGGAAGAGGTATGAATCTGCTAAAATCAATTTTTTACCAGATCAGACCACCCAAAATACTTTAGATTGGACCTATTTTCCAAGATCTGCCCTTCTTTAAGTGTTTTGTGCTTTGGAGGTGAGGATGAGAAGATCCCAAAACTTCTTTGGGAACTTTGACTTCATGTTAATATAAGATCTGCCTTGTCTTTGGAGTTATGTTAAAGGGTTACTGATTATAAAGGATACTTTATGGTTATTTTGCTTTGTAAGGAATAATGAAGAGATTAATTACCAAGGTTATTAGTTTCAACACGTCTAGTCTGTGATGGTAGTAAACTGTCATGCTGATAGGAAGATGAACTTCTTTTTTTAAAGTTTTATGTGGACTATTTTTTAAGGTCTTTATTGAATTTATTACAATATTGCTTCTATTGTTTATATTCTGGTTATTTGGCCATGAGGCATGTAAGATCTCATCTCGCCCACCAGGGATTGAACCCGCACCTCCTGCATTGGAAAGCAAAGTCTTAACCACTGGACTATCAGGGAAGTCCAAGAAGATGAAATTTTGCAATTTGTAGTAGCTGATTTTCTATATTAAAGCTACGTCACACAATTTAAATAAAGCAAACAAATCAGTACTCAACCTTATTTTTAGGAACATGTTAAAATACTTCATAATGGGTCACATGATTTTTTTTTCGAATTGCCAACTGTGTTAGCATCTCTTCCCTTGTCTGATTAAGAAAGTTACCATTTTTCATTTATTTATTCCTTAAAGATTTACTGAGCCCTAAACTCTGCATACTAGGCCCTTTTGTAAGACTTCATTGCCACCTTGAAACGCCTATTGGGCATTTGGTGCGATTTGTTGGATGCTCCTGGAGAAAAAACATGGTAACTCACTCCAGTATTCTTGCCTGGGACATCCCATGAACAGAGGAGCCTGGTGGGCTACAGTGTATGGGGTCACAAAAGAGTCAGACATGACTTAGCCATTAAACAACAACATGGGATACTCTAATGGTGTGATTTTAATATATTCTCAATGGAATATTATAGGTGTTTTACACTTTTTCTTAACACAACTATTCCCACTATGTTTTAAAAATTAGTATTATAGGCAGAAAACCAGCTGAGAGTGAACAGGAGTACCTGACCAGCAGAAAAGAACCATGCAAAACTCTGTAGGTCAAAGGAAGTAGGGGGGGGAAACAGGAGTGTTAACAGGACTGGACCTGCCTTTGGCAGGTGGGGGAACTGAAATAGGGGTCTGATTCCCATATCAGGGCAATTGTCTGGATTAGAGGAGAAACACTTAAGGCTGAGAGTGGAGCAACTGATTAGTGGCAGCCTACATGGAATGAGAATCAGACAGTGCTTGCCACAGCCATAGGTACCCTGGACAGGGATGCAGGTCCCCTAGAAGGTACAGTGGCTGGGAGTCGGAGCACAGGGATTGTGGAGCAATCCCAGAAGAAGGGCTGCTGTTGACTGTGGAGAGATGGATCGAGGGGATGTGAGGGAGGAGACTGGTGGGAAATGCCTGTGGAGGAAAGTCAGGCATCCATGGAAGCAAGGCAATCCTGCTGTGTCATGCACAGGATTGGAGCCATCACCATAGCCTCTAGCTCCCCATATGTCAGCATCCTCAGCTGAACAATAGAAAGTCTGGCCATCAAGTGCCTGGTACATGGAACAACAAAGTAGGACCCCATCTAGGGTGCCCCTTTAAGTGCCTGATGCACTGATCTACAGAGTAAGACCCCAGCCAGGGAAGGGGGGCGGGGGGATGGGGGTGGCAGGCCCTTTATGTGCCTGACGTGTCAAACACCAGAGAAGAACGTCAGGCAAGGGAACCCTCTTAAGTACCCTAATGAGCATAGCTATGGAGAAAGACTAGCCAAAAAGGCCTTCTGATCACCAGATACCAGAAGCTCAAAAAAAGACTTTGATAGGGCCATATCTCCTGTAGCTGAGGCAGTTTGTGACCCTGCACACCTGACGCCTTCGGGTCCCTGTAACCCAAGCAATTGCACCACCTTCATGTTCAACACTCACTGGGGCAGAGTTGTCACAGGCAAAAAAATGTCTTGCATCTATGCACGCAAGGTCACTTTGGTCATGCCCACCTCTTTGAAACCCTGTGGACTGCCAAGCTTCTCAGTCAGTGGGGTTCTCCAGGCAAGAATACTGGAGTGGGTTGCCATACCCTTCTAGAGCACTGTATTTCCTGCTGCCCTAGCCACCAACTCCCCTGAGCACCTAGTGCCACCAGAGCCCGTGCAACCAAAGGAGCTGCACCACCTCCACTCCTGGCCCTCACTGGGGCAGACTCAGATCCTCCAGCCAGCCTCAGGAGCAAACCCCAGTGGACGAGCCACATGCAGAGGTGGAAATAAAACCACAATTGAAACCCAGGGGCAGTGTGGCTAAGGAAGAAGACCCAAAATCTTCCCACTGGCTGTACAAGCTGCAGATTAAATCCACATGATCAACTAGGCAGACTCTGTGTCTAAGGAATATATAAAAGGACCTTGAGAGTTCCCACAAAAGAAAAAGCACTAGTTCAGATACCTGTGGACATTGGAGGTAAGAACACACAGGAGTTGGACCAGATTAGAGTGTGGACCCCACAGCAGGTCCAGAGACCAAGGCAGTGTTGGAAGGCATCCTAGGGAGGAGAGGTGGACTGTGACTCCCAGCGAGGGAAAGGACGCTGACTGCAGAGACTCAAGAGAAACATGTATTTTTCATATATTTTGATTTGCTCTGTAGTTTCTTTTGGATTTTTTCTTTTTCTTAAAACTTTTTTATTCTCTGTTGTAGTTGTTGATTTTAATAGCACTATGAAATCTAATTATGCTTTTGAGTTTTTTTTTCAATCATATTTTTTTTGCTATTATAAACCTCTGCCTCTAGGGTGACGTTTTGCAGTTCTGTGGAGCTCCGCGCCCCCCCCCCCCCCCCCCCTTTTCTTATCTTTTTTCTCCTGTTTTCTTTTTCTTGTTCTTCTTCTCTTTTTTAAAAATTTAAAATTTTTAAACCTATTATTATTTTTTCTACATTTATTCCTTTGTTTGCTTTTCCTACTGTTCTTTTCCCATTGAAGCTAAACTTTAACATATGTCTTCTTTGTCTACCTCTATTTAATTTCACATTTTTGTTCTTTCCTTCTTATCTTTCTTTTTCTCACCATATTTATTACTTTCGTTTTCATTGCTTTATTCCCCAGTTGGCACCTTGCTTTAGTTTTGTTTTCTAGTTTGTGTTTTATTTAGTTTTGTTCTTAGCTTGTGGATGTAATTTTTGGTTTCCTTTGTTCGCCATGTCAGTCATAATTTTTGTTGGACTGTTTGAATTTGCTTATGGATTTATATATATGTGTGTGTGTATTCCATTATTTTAATGATCATTTACCTAATTTTATAACTGAAATTTGTCTGGAGTTCATCTTTGGTTTCTCATTTCTGGGTATTTGTATTAATCCCATCTAATGCCATAACAAACCACCTGTGGAATCCCCATTCCTAGCCAGAGATGAAGCCTTTAGACCTTGCAATAGGAGTGCTGACTCCAAGACCCTAGACTACCAGTGGCCACCTAACCCTAGGAAGTATCAAATAGTGAGAACTTCCACAAAGGCCACTACTTGTACACAAAGCCTGTCATTACCCAACTGGCAGGAGCACCCTGTGCAGGACACCTCATCCAAACAACAAACAAGACAAAAATACAAACCAAATCATCAGCAGACAGGATTACCACCTCACTCAGCCTATTGGGGGTGGGGGGAACCCTCAGCACAAATCTCACGGTACATGAAGCTTACAGAAACCATTGGACCTACCTTTAAGGGGGCAGAAATCAAAAGGAAGAAAGAATTCAAGCTTGAAGCCTGGGAAAAGGAGACTTCAAACACAATAAGTTAAAAAAATAATGAAAAGGCAGAGAAATACTGCACAAATGAAGGAACAAAATACACAAGTGCAAATAAATGAAGAAAGTTAAGTTGCTCTGTCGTGTCCAGGTCTTTGCAACCCCATGGACTGTAGCCTACCAGGATCCTCCATCCATGGGATTTTCCAAGCAAGAATACTAGAGTGGATTGCTGTTTCTTTCTCCAGGGGATCTTCCTGACCCAGGGATCAAACCCCAGTCTCCCGCATGGTAGGCAGACACTTTACTGTCTGAGCCACCAGGGAAGTCCTAATAAATGAAGAGGAAATAGGCAAACTACCTGAAAAAGAATTCAGAATAATGATAGCAAAGCTGAACAAAACCCTTGAAAACAGAATGGAGAAAATTCAAGAATCACTTAACAAAGACCTAGAAGAATGAAAGAATAAGCATACAGAGACAAACAACACAATTACTGAAATTGAAAATACTCTAGAATGAATCAATAGCAGAATATCTGTGAGCTGGAAGATAAAATGATGGAAATAACTGCTGAAGAGAAGAATAAAGTAAAAAGAATGGAAAGAACTGAGGATAGTCTCAGAGACCTCTGCAACAATATTACACAGATCAACATATGAATTATAGGGGTCCAAGAAGAAGAAGAAGAGAAAAAGAAAGGGTATGAGGAAATTTTTGAAGAGACCGTAGTTGAAAATTCTTACAACATGGAAAAGGAAATAGTCTATCAAGTCCAACAGGTGCAAAGAGTTCCTTACAGGATAAACCCAAAGAGAAACACATTAAGACACATACTAATAAAACTAATAAAGATTAAACACAAAGAAAGAATATGAAAAGCAGCAAGAGAAAAGCAACAAGTAGCATACAAGGGAAACCCCATATGTTTAACAGTGGATCTTTCAGCAGAAATATTGTAGGCCAGAAGGGAATGGCAGGATATATTTAAAGCACTGAAATGGAAAAATCAACAACCAAGATTACTCTACCTGGCAAGGATCTCATTCAAGACTGATGGAGAAATAAAAAGCTTTTCAGACAAGCAAAAACTAAGAGAATTCAGTATCACCAAACCAGCTTTACAACAAATGTTAAGGGGACTTATACAGTCAAGAAATACAAGAGAAGGAAAAGATCGACAAAATCAACTACAAACAATTAAGAAAATGGCAATAGGATGATATATATCAATAATTACTTTAAATGTAAATTCATGAAATGTTCCAACAAAAAGACACGGACTGGCTGAATAGATACAAAAACAAGACCCACATTTATGCTTTCTACAAGAAACCCATTTCAGACCCAAAGACACATATAGATTGGAAGTGAGAGGATGGAAAAGTATATTCCATGCAAATGGAAAGCAAAGGAAAGGTGGAGTAGCAACTCTCATATCAAACAAAGTAGACCTTAAAATTAAGAATATTACAAGAGATAAGAAAGAACACTACATAATGATCAAGCAGTCGATCCAAGAGGAAGATATAACAAATGTAAATATCTATGGACTCAAAATAGGAGCACCTCAATACATAATCAGACAAACACTAACAGACATAAAAGGAGATATTGACAGTAAGACAATAATAGCAGGAGACTTTAACACCCCACTTATACCAATGGGCAGATAGTCAAAACAGAAAATCAATAAGGAAACACAAGTCTTAAATGATGCGTCAGATGTCCTCATTAATATCTTCAGGACATTCCATCCAAATACAGAAGAATACACCTTCCTTCTCAAGTGCACATGGAACATTCTCCAGGATAGACCACATCTTGGGTCATAAATCAAGCTACAGTAAATTTAAGAAATTTATGTAAATTTAAGTAAATATAAGAAAATTGAAAATTTAAGAAAATTGTAAATTTAATTTGAGAAATTTCTTAGTAAATTTAAGAAAATTGAAATTGTTATCAGCATCTTTTCTGACCACAACACTATGAGACTAGATATCAATTACAAGAAAAAAAATCTGTAAAAAATAGAAACACATGGAGAGTAAACAACATGTTTCTAAATAACAAACAGGTTACTGAAGAAAGAAAAAGGGAAATAAAAAAATTCTAGAAACAAATAACAATGAAAACATGACAACTCAAAATCTATGATATGCAGAAAAGGCAGTTCTAAGAGAGAAGTTTATAGTAATACAATCCTACCTCAAGAAACAAGAAAAATATTGAATAGAACACCTAACTTTACACCTAAAGCAATTGGAAAAAGAAAAACAAAAAAATCAGCAGAAGGAAAGAAATCATAAAGATACAAGCAGAAATAAATAAAAAAGAAATGAAAGAAACAATAGTACAGATTAATAAAACTAAAAACTGGTTCTTTGTGAAAATAAACAAAATTGACAAACCCTTAGCCAGTCTCATGAAGAAAAAAAAGAAAACAATCAAATCAACAAAATTATAAATGAAAAAGGAGAGGTTACAATAGTGCATAAATACAAAGGATTATGAGACAATTATGAACAATTATATGGCAATAAAATGGATAACTTGGAAGAAATGGAAAGATTCTTAGAAAACTTCAATCTTCCAAGAGTGAGCCAGAAAGAAATAGAAATTATGAACAAACCAATCACCATCACTGATACTGAAAATGTGATAAAAAATATCCCAAAGGCAAAAGCCCAGGACCAGATGGCTTCAAAGGAGAATTCTATCCAACATTTAGAAAGGAACTAATGCCTATCCTTCTAAAACTCTTTCAAGGAATTTCAGAGAAAGGAACACTTCCAAACTCATTCTACGAGGCCACCATCACCTGTTTATCAAAACCAGACAAACTAAATAAATAAATAAATAAATAAATAAATAAATAAACTATAGGCTAATATCACCAATGAACACAAATGCAAAAATCCTCAACAAAATTCTACCAAGTAGAATTCAGTAACACATCAAAAAGTTCATACCCCATGATCAAGTTGAGTTTATTCCTGGGATGCAAGGATTCTTCAATATATGCAAGTCAATCAATGTGATAAACCATATTAACAAATTGAAAGGTAAAAACCGTATGATAATTGTAATAAATGCAGGAAATGCCTTTGACAAAATCCAGCACCCATTTATGATTAAAACTCTTCCAAAAATGGGCATAGGAGGAAACTACCTCGCCATATTTAAGGCCATATATGATAGGATCACAGCAAACATTATTCTCAATGGTGAAAAACTGAAAGCATTCCCCCTAAAATCAGGAATAAGATGGGTGTCAACTTTCACTGCTATTATTAAAAATAGTTTTGGAAGCCCTAGATACAGCAATCAGAGAAAAAAGAAATAAAAGGAATACAGATCAGAAAAGAAGTAAAGCTCTCACTGTTTGCAGATCACATGATACTATACATAGAAAAATCTAAAGATACTATCAGAAAAACTAGAGCTAATCAGTGTATTTAGCGAAGTCACAGGATACAAAATCAATACACAGAAATCACTTGCATTCCTATATACTAACAATGCAAAATCAGAAAAAGAATTAACGAATCAATCCCATTCACCATTGCAACAAAAAGAAACAAAAATCTAGGAATAAACCTACCTAAGGAGACAAAAGAACTGTATACAGAAAATTATGACAATAATGAAAGAAACCAAAGTTACATGAACAGATAGAAAGATATTCCATGTTCCTGGGTAGGAAGAATCAATGTTTCGAAAATGACTATAGTATCAAATACAATCTAGAGATTCAGTACAATCCCCATCAAATTACCAATGTCATTTTTCACAGAACTAGAACAAAAAAATTCACAATTCATATAGAAACTCAAAAGACCCTGAATAGCCAAAGCAGTCTTGAGAAAGAAGAATGGAGCTGGAGGAATCAACCTTCCTGACTTCAGATTATACTACAAGGCTACAGTCATCAAGACAGTATGGTACTGGCACAAAAACAGAAATATAGATAAATGGAATAAGATAGAAAGCCCAGAAATAAGCCCATGCATGTATGGGTACCTTATTTTTGACAAAAGAGGCAAGAATATGCAATGGGGCAAAGACAGTCTCTTCAATAAATGGTGTTTGGAAAACTGGACAGCTACATGTAAAAGAATGAAATTAGAACACTTCCTGACACCATACACAAAGATAAACTCAAAATGAACTAATGACCTAACTGTAAGACCAGAAACTATAAAACTATTGGAGGAAAACATTGGCAGAGCACTCAATGCAAGTAATAAATCAAAGCAAGATACTCTATGACCCACCTTCTAGAGTAATGTAAATTAAAAAAAAATAAATAAGTGGGACTAATAAAACTTAAAAGCTTTTGCACAGCAAAGGAAACTATAATCAAGGTGAAAAGACACCCCTCAGAATGAGAGAAAATAATAGCAAGTGAAACAACTGACAAAGGATTAATTTCCAAAATATACAAGCAGCTCATACAGCTCAATACCAGAAAAACAAACAACCCAGCCAAAAACTGGGGTAAAGACCTAAGCAGACGTTTCTCCAAAGAAGATATACAGATGGCTAACAAACACATGAAAAGATGCTCAACATAAAAACTCATTGTTAGAGAAATGAAAATCAAAACTACAATGAGATATCACCTCACACTGGTCAGAATGGCCATCATCAAAATAATCTACAAGCAGTAAATGCTGGAGAGGATGTGTAGAAAGGGAACCCTCTTGCACTGTTGGTGGGAATGTAAATTGATACAGTCACTATGGAAGATGGTATGGAGATTCCTTGAAAAACTAGGAATCAAACCACTATATGACCCAGCTATCTCACCCCTAGGCAAATATCCTGAGGGAGCCAAAACTGAAAAAGACATGTACCCCAATGTTCACTGCAGCACTATTTACAATAGCTAGAACATGGAAGCAACCTAGATGTCCATCTACAGATGAATGGATAAAGTAGTCATGGTACATATACACAATGGAATGTTACTCAGCCATAAAAAGGAACACATCTGAGTCAGTTCTAATAAGATGAATTAGGGCTGGTGCATCGAGATTTCCCGGGGGGGAGGGAGGAGGGAGGGGGGAGGGAGGGGTTTCTGGAGGGGGAGCATATGTAAACCCATGGTGATATCATGGCATTGTATGGCAAAAACAATAAAAGGGAGAAAAAAAAAGAATTCTCCAAGGAGAAAGTTGGTTAATAATGCAAAATATATTGTACCATAGAAGCAATATGTTAAATGATGACTATGATATAAAACTTCTGAATAAAGTTAACTAAAATAAAAAATAAGATGAATTAATCTAGATCCTATTATACGGAGTGAAGTAAGTCAGAAAGAGAAAGATAAATATCGTATACAAACACATATATATGGAATCTAGAAAGAAGGTACTGAAGAATTTATTGGCAGGGCAGCAGTGGAGAAACAGACATAGAGAACAGACTTATGGACACAGGGAGAGGGGAGGAGAGGATGAAATGTATATAGAGA
>ML663487.1:3049899-3069937 GCA_007570785.1 Antilocapra americana | reverse complement strand
CACTCTTACCCTACATAATGAAAGGAACTTTTAAACAAGGGATTTGTTAGGATAAAATATAAAAGAAAGGACCAACAGTGTTTCCCTCTCAGCAGTAGTAAAATGGTTGGATTATGTAAGGGTCCTTTCTTTTATATTTTATGTATTTTCTACATTTTATTAGTATGTATTACTTTTATAGTAATGAAAGGAACTTTTTTTCAATCATTTTTTTAAATTTTTTAATGAAAGGAACTTTTAAACAAGGAATTTGTTAGGATAAAATATAATAGCTATTGGGTATCCAATAGATATGGTTATTCTTGCATTTATTTCTGATCTTAGACTATTTGTAACACTGCAGAGTCAAGTGAAATGAAATCCCATTCCCTTCCTACAAATCCCCCCTGTAATGGGAATTCTGATGATTTTGGTGAGTTCATGTTATACTTATCAGCACTATAGCAGTGGGAAAAATCACAGCTGAGTGTCTTCCCTACATGTCTGTTTTATATGGGATTCATCCAATAATAAACCGTTAGGAGCCTTGGGCTTCCCCAGTTTACTTGTTATTCAATTTTTTTAGAAGCAATCAGTGGTAGCTGTTTCTAAGGCTAACTCATAGTTGTTTGGCAGTTAAATATATTTTCTTGTCAACTAAAAAAAATATGCACAATGTTAGAGTCACAAGTTAAGTTTTATTTGGGACAAAATGAGGACTTCAGTCAGGGAGACAGCACCTCAGATAGCTCTGAGAAGTTGCTCCAAAGAAGTGGGGGAAGGTCAATATATATGATTTTGGTGAAGATCAGTGCAATCAAGCACTGATTTTACAAAAGTTCCTCTGCTAATTATGAGGAGCTGATGTCACTCAGGAAGGAATTTAGTGCTTTTCTAGATATGAGGAAATGCAAGGATTGGGATCATGAAATCAATTCCTGAAAATATCTAACTATCTAAAGACTTGTTCCACAAGTTTCCCTGGACCACAAAGTGCCTCATTCTCCACCCTAAACTCCTTTCAAGGTGTGTCAAAGGTCAACAGCTGCAGCAGCACAGGATTCAATTTCTGTAGAGGCGGATTGCAAATGCCCTTGGCAAGTGCCAATTTGTAGCTGACAGGCTCTGCTCATGGTAATAAATCCGACCATACTTTGGGAGGCATTTCATGACCATTTCATTCCACAGTGCTAAGAAGGCTCATTCCTAGTTCTGGAGAAGGTTTTGCTAATAGGCCACTCAATGTGCTATTACTGGATTAGGTCTTAATTGTCGAAGATCTCTGGACACCTGTCTTCTAGTTATGGTCCAGGAAAATGTCCCCTCTTGTTTCATCTTCAGATATCTAGAGTTACAGTCTTACACTCATTGATAACATACAGAACTATATATTTGATCAACTGCTGCAAGCCATTATTTTTGTTGGAGGCTCAGTTCCATAGTTGGTAATTGCAAGGAAAAACAATCCTGTAAAACAGGCAGAATACAAATTGTAACATTAATGGAGTTTAAGTAAATATTTCAGGCAAGAGCTTTCCACACCAAACCAGTTTTTGAAACCATGTCAAGACTAGGGAATGGGTCACTTAAGGCAGAAATCTGAGTTTTCATATGGTTCCTCAGAGGAATCATTAGGTATGAAAACACAGCATTCAGCTTGAATTATGGCACAGGCACCTCCCTGAGATGCTATAAGGATGTCATGCAGTTTTATAGCACTGCTTTTTTCCATCATAGAGACCTCAGAATTCAATAGGTTAATAGCCTGGGTACTATCATTTAGTTTGTTGAGTAAAAATTGTTAAGACTTCGATCTGGCCAATTATATCCCTCAATCCTATAAATTAGTACTACAAATCCACTGAGTTCCATTAGGTACAACCCAGTGAATCTCTGGTCTGATCCAGTCAGTTCCATGCTAATCTTTGTCTGTAAGGGTAATAATATGTAGGCATTGTTCATAAGGCATCCAGCCTAACTTCCTAATGTTATTAGTTTGATCATCCTTAGTATGATTTAATTGTTCCCAACATAAAGGAACTTTTAAACTTCAATGATTATAGCCTAGTATTAACCATATAGATTCATCCCATAATGGTGAGAACTTTCCTTTTAGTAGATGAGAGGTTACAGTTTTTGATTGAGATTTAGCTCATCATTCTGATTGAGCTTGAGTGACCCTAAAAGAAAATTTAAATCTATGCCAGGGTCAGAGCAGGTATTATTAATTGGCCAGGTCCATCTAGCAGTATCATGAGTAGGCAGAACAGGACTGAATTCTCCTTCTTCTAAAATAAACTTCCTAAGGATCATCCAATTAGAGCCCTGGAGTGGCGAAATGCATCAAGATAATTTAGAAGTATTAGACACAGATAATTGGCCACAAACTCAACAATTGGACTGATTTTTAAAATTAGCATAGGATCGTGTCCATGATAGAAAACATTTGATTTATATGCAAAAGTCCAAGAAGTCAAGAAAATGTTATTAATGATCATATGACTCAGGTCCAGCATCTTTGGCAGGCTGTCTACTTCTGATGTCATCTTCTTCTTGTCCTGGTGTGAGAGTGGCTCCTCCTCTATTTGAGTGTAAAGTGAGTTTGAAATCAGCAGTCCTCTCAGTGTAGGGGCCTTTGAAATTGGAAATTAATCCAAGAGTCAATTTCCCTTCAATTTCCCTGAGCTTGAGCTAGTTAAGAGTACTTGATAAAAATGTCCTTCCATCCAGGTTGGAGACAGCCCTTTAAATTATGTCTTTTCTAGTATATAATGCACAATTCTCTTGTCTCAGCTCATGGGGCATCTGATCTTCATCCAAAGATTACTGAGCTAAGCTTCAGAAAAAAAAACTTAGAGTGTCCTTTAACAATTCAATTAATTTTTACATATATGTAACACAACAGCAAGGAACTATCCAGGAAGTGAGCATTAGTAAATACAGCCCTCCATTAACAAATGCATTTAACATGTATTGAAACATCTTTTTCTCCCTAAAATTACCAAATATAACCAAACTAAACTAGCTTGTTTGCAAAATAAGTCTGGTTTCAATAAATTTGGCCTGATGACTTATATAAACAAAATTGATCATAGACTTTTTTGTTTTGCTGAAACTTTTACAAAGAGTCTCAAACTGAACTTTTAAAAAACATCTCAGGTTTAGGAAAGTCACACCATAGGCACATCACAGATTTTGCCTAACAGATCTAGGTGAATTCCTCTCTTCTCAAGGTCTCCAAAATTCCTTGAGATTTCTGTACCTGTTAGGGAGACAGCCTTCCTGGCTTATCTGATAAAGCTACTGGAAACCTAAGAGTTTCCAATCTCTGGAGGGATCTAATAGAAAAGGCGAATGTTTTAATTTTGCTTACGAAAGTATAATTTCACTGCTGCTGCTGCTAAGTCACTTCAGTCGTGTCCGACTCTGTACGACCCCATAGAGGGCAGCCCATCAGGCTCTGCCATCCCTGGTATTCTCCAGGCAAGAACACTGGAGTGGGTTGCCATTTCCTTCTCCAACGCATGAAAGTGAAAAGTGAAAGTGAAGTCATTCAGTTGTGTCCGACTCTTCTTCGCAACCCCATGGACTGCAGCCTACCAGGCTCCTCCATCCATGGGATTTTCCAGGCAAGAGTACTGGAATGGGTTGCCATTGCCTTCTCCGATAATTTCACTAAATTACTCTAAATCATAATTAGAGGGGAATGGATTCCTTACACTTGGAAAACATGGATTCAAATCAGTAATTTTTCAGCTAGAAACCATAAAAGTTATAATCATATTCACCCATTAATTCAGTCCTTCTGCTAATCTTTTATGAAGCAATCAGGTTTCCCAACAGACTCTTTTAATTTCTTTCCCAGTCCAGAATTATGGTCTGAAAGTAAGAAATCCAAAAGTCTTTTCTATAAATCTTCTTGAAGAGGAAACATTTTTGCAAAAGCAGCAAAATAAAACCATAACTGTCTAGAATGACAAAAGACTTAAGAAGGAATGTTTAAAATCTTATTACAATTCATTAACAAAGAAATTTGCCTACTGCTGTGACAACACTTTAAGATAGTATCTAGAATTATGGCTGATAACATTTTCCCAGGCCATATCAGAATTTTAGGAACTCCATATAATTTCTAGGATTTCTATATTAGTAACATTTACCACACAACATAACCCGAGGAGATTTATTACTCATCTGACAGTCTGCCCCATGTAATTCAACATATCAAAAGGACCTAATTAGTTGGATCTCTCCTTGGGATGTTTCAAGGGCCCTTTGAAGCATCCCAAAGTTAGCTAGAGGTCAAAACTGCTTCATTAGAATTTTATTTAGGAAGCTTTCTTAATAAATATCAAAAGGGTTTAAAATATTCAGATAGGATCATAGGTCACTATGAAACAATAATTATTCACTTAGCCAAAGTAACAGTAAAAGTTTTCAAAAGCAAATACAGAACAGATTGTTTATGAGGTAAAAAAAGTTAAAAATCTTTTATCAAAAGCTGTTTAATATCTGAAGAAAGCTTGTCCCCTTAACCAAGAGAAAAGCCAAATTCAAGTTTTACAGAAACTTACTTTTAAATTCATTTACTTATTTAAAATGATTTTAAACTGAGTTAATCTTGACCATGAACAAAACTCTTTTCTCATGGTCCACTTTCCACAAACCTTGTTACACTTTCTGTATTCATAATTTTATTTTCCCATTCAGAAACAGACACCTGTAAGTCAGACGTACTTCATTTCCCCTTAACAAAATGCAATTTAATCCCTCAAGCCTTCTTTACTGAAAACACACATCCTACTTTTCCTTAAGCAACCAAAAGCTGTCCTTTGTATTAGCATTCTGTAGATTCAGTTCAGTTCAGTTGCTCAGTCGTGTCTGACTCTTTATGACTCCATGAAGTGCCTGCAGCACACCAGGCCTCCTGTCCATCACCAGCTCCTAGAATCCACCCAAACCCATGGCCATCAAGTCGATGATGCCATCCAGACATCTCATCCTTCTCCTCCTGCCCTCAATCTTTCCCAGCATCAGGGTCTTTTCCAATGAGTCAGCTCTTCACACCAGGTGGCCAAAGTATTGGAGTTTCAGTTTCAGCATCATTCCTTCCAACGAACACCCAGGACTGATCTCCTTTAGGATGGACTGTTTGGATCTCCTTGCAGTCCAAGGGATTCTCAAGAGTCTTCTCCAACATCACAGTTCAAAAGCGTAGATTGGTGAATGTAAATACCAATTATAATCTCTAAAACATTTACTTTCTTATAGAGAATATCTCAAGATGGCACCAAACATTATTCATTAATAGTCCAAAATCTCTTTAGTTTCTCTGTAAGAGAAAGTTAGTGTTCAATAATTAATGTTTTGGAATCTTATATTATTTGGAAATGACCTAGCTAGTCAATAAACTTCCATTACTTGGTGTAGTACAAACCTTGAAATTAAAGTTACCCAAACCTGGAAACACTATTTTAGACAGACATTCCTAAAGTATATTTTATTCTTAATAGAATTTATCTAAAAGCTCCTATCTCATTTACATTTTCTTTCCTTAAAATTTTCTCACTCCGGTTAATTTCCTTGTTGACAAACTTGTAACAGATATAACTTACATTAAACCTAGGCACAATGAAAATTCTATGCTTAATGACTCAGACATGTCTACATTAATTAGATGAACTAACAAATATTAATACCAAGTATTTAATACTGAATATTTCCAAGTTCATGTGAACCTGAAATACATTTAGGTTAATTCCCTTGTATTTAGAATTGTTTGATTTGTAAACACATACCTTTCTTTAAGCCAATAAGATTACAGCTCATTCACAAATTAACCTCAACAATATTAGCCAAAGACAAAGACACATGCTGAGACATATCCAGACAGACACAATGTGAGATCTAGTTTCATTTTTTAAACATAGTCATGAATCAGATATCACAATATAAAATTCACTAATTGTAAATACCAATTGGAATAAGAAAATTTTAAAAGGCTTCATTCCCTTTCCCCCTCACTCAGTTTTAGGAATTAGAGATGGTCTAGATAGGTTATACATGAACCGAGAACTTCCAGATGTTCAAGCTGGTTTTAGAAAAGGCAGAGGAACCAGAGATCAAATTGCCAAAATCTGCTGGATCATCAAAAAATCAAGAGACTTCCAAAAAAACATCTATTTCTGCTTTTTTGACTGTGTGGATCACAATAAACTGTGGAAAATTCTCAAAGAGATGGGAATACCAGGACACCTGACCTGCCTCTTGAGAAACCTGTATGCAGGTCAGGAAGCAACACTTAGAACTGGACATGAAACAACAGACTGGTTCCAAATAGGAAAAGGAGTACATCAAGGCTGTATATTGTCACCCTGTTCATTTAACTTATATGCAGAGTACATCATGAGAAACACTGGGCTGGAGGAAGCACAAGCTGGAATGAAGATTGCCAGGAGAAATATCAATAACCTCAGATAGGCAGATGACACCACCCTTATGGCAGAAAGTGAAGAACTAAAGAGCCTCTTGATGAAAGTGAAAGAGGAGAGTCAAAAGATTGACTTAAAGCTCAACATTCAGAAAACTAAGATCATGGCATCTGTTCCCATCACTTCCTGGCAGATAGTTGTGGAAACAGTGGAAACAATAGCTGATTTTATTTTTCTGGGCTCCAAAATCACTGCAGATGGTGATTGCAGCCATGAAATTAAAAGACACTTACTCCTTGGAAGGAAAGTTATGACCAACCTAGACAGCATATTAAAAAGCAGAGACATTACTTTGCCAACAAAGGTCTGTCTAGTCAAGGCTATGGTTTGCCCAGTGGTCATTTATGGATGTGAGAGTTGGATTATAAAGAAAGCTGAGCGCAGAAGAATTGATGCTTTTGAACTGTGGTATTGGAGAAGATTCTTGAGAGTCCCTTGGGCTGCAAGGAGATCCAACCAGTCCATCCTAGTGGAGATCAGCCCTGGGTGTTCATTGGAAGGACTGATGTTGAAGTTGAAACTCCAAATCTTTGGCCACCTGATGCGATGAGTTGACTCATTGGAAAAGACCCTGATGCTGGGAAAGATTGAGGGCAGGAGGAGAAGGGGAAGACAGAGGATGAGATGGCTGGATGGCATCATCGACTTGATGGCCATGGGTTTGGGTGGATTCCGGGAGTTGGTGATGGACAGGAGGCCTGGCATGCTGCGGTTCATGGGGTTGCAAAGAGTGGGACACGACTGAGTGACTGAACTGAAATAAGTTATCCAGAGAGCTCTGGTATCAAGGCATAGGGAGGGAAAATAAATTTTTCTTAGTAGGAGTTATTCCCTCCTGGCAAGAATTCTAAGGAGATTTTTTTTTCCTTGAAACTTTCTCTACTGTTTGGGAATTAAACTGGTTGGGGGCTGATTAACCTTAAACTGACATTGTGTACTTAACTTGGTGCAAATGAAGGTATATAATTTTCATAGATTCCTCCTTTTCTTTCCTTTTAATGGTTTTGAAAAGTTGCTTAGCCAATATAACAAAGGTGTTTTGTGTGTAACTCATACCAACCTCCACTGTCTTTTTGACTAGAGTAGACAAATTCTCATCTAAGCCTTCTTGAAAAACAGAGTTAAGCAAAGGATCATTTTGGTGGTTAGAAAATGATTCAGGTGTCAAGTCCAAATATTGCTTAAAAGTTTCTTTTCCAATCTCCCATAACAGTCTGGATTGACTCATTCGATCTTCACTAGAATTGTTGAATCTTTGTCCACTTTATGGTTTTTGGAGAAACCTCTGGTATAAGTTTGAGTAATTTCTAAGTTAATTCCTTCAGTGCAAGCCTCTGGACTATGTGACCAAAATTCCATTAAGGGTCATTTCGATCCTGCTTTACCTATTCATTCCCTTGCTTTGCTTTCAGAAATTAATAGCTGTATTAGTTGATATGGATCTTAAAATCTGGGCTCATAAGTCCAGATGGTTAATTCAAAAATTTCGGCAAATCCCAATGCATTCTGAGTTGGACTGGGACATTTCTTAGTTAAGGCTCCAAGTTCTGCTTGCATGCTGGATGAATTGGAAAGCAACAAGGACAATTCATTTTTCCCTGTAATAGATTTTTCCTTAAGAGAGCTATAACTATTTGTGAATTTTTTTTATCCTCCTTTTCTGGGAAAAGGGAAGCAGCAGGAGGGAGAAGAATTGGAAGAGAAAAAGTGTCTGATCCAGGCAGTTCAAATAGAAGAGGATATATGGGAAGAGTAGAGGAAGAGGCAGAGTCAGTGCTAGCAGCCTTTTATAGTTCTGGTTATAGCTTCAAGCAATTACTTGTTGTTGTTCTTGTTGTCATTGTTGTTGTTCAGTCCCTCAG
Source organism: Antilocapra americana (assembly GCA_007570785.1). NCBI lineage: Eukaryota > Metazoa > Chordata > Mammalia > Artiodactyla > Antilocapridae > Antilocapra > Antilocapra americana. The sequence continues at coordinate 3,061,605 of ML663487.1, read as the reverse complement.
TCATGTCCAACTCTTTACGACTCAATGGACTGCAGCACTCCAGGCTTCCCTACCCTTCACTATCTCCTGGAGTTTGATCCAGTCCATTGTTCCATGTCCGGTTCTAACTGTTGCTTCATACAGGTTTCCTAGGCGGCAGTTAAGGTGGTCTGGTATTCCCATGTCTAAAATTTTCCACAATTTGCTATTATCCACACAGTGAAAGGCTTTAGCATAGTCAATGAAGCAGAAGTAGATGTATTTCTGAAATTCTCATGCTTTTTGATGATCCAACAGATGTTGGCAATTTGATCTCTGGTTCTTCTGCCTTTTCTAAATGCAGCTTGTATATCTGGAAGTTCTCAGTTCATGTAAAGTTTGAAGGATTTTGAGCATTACCTTGCTAGCATGTGAAATGAGCACAATTGTACAATAGTTTAAACATTCTTCAGCATTGTCCTTCTTTGAGATTGGAATGAAAGCTGACTTTTTACAGTCCTTTGGCCACTGCTGAGTTTTCCACATTTGTGGACATATGAGTGCAGCACTTTAGCAGTATCATCTTTTAGGATTTGAAATAAATCAGCTGGAATTCCATCACCTCCACTAATTTGTTCATAGTAATGCTTCCTAAGGCCCACTTGACTTTACACTCCAGGATGTACGGCTGTAGGTGACTGACCATTCCATCATGGTCAACCAGGTCATTAAGATCTTTTTGTATAGTTCTTGTGTGTATTCTTGCCACCTCTTCTTAATATCTTCTGCTTCTGTTGGGTCCATACAGTTTCCGTTCTTTATTGTGCCCATTTTTTCAGGAAACATTCCCTTGGTATCTCTAATTTTCTTGAGGAGATCTCTAGTCTTTTCCATTTTATTGTTTTCCTCTATTTATTTGCATTGACCACTTTCTTATCTCATCTCTTTCTATTCTTTGGAACTCTGCATTCAGATGGATATATCTTTCCTTTGCTCCTTTGCCTTTTGCTTCTTGTCTTTTCTCAGTTATTTGTAAGGCTTCCTCAGACAACCATTTTGCCTTTTCACATTTCTTTTTCTTGAGAATGGTTTTGATCACTGCCTTCTGTACAGTGTTGCACACCTCTGTCCATAGTGCTTCTGGCATTCTACCAGAGCTGATCCCTTAAACCTATTTGTCATTTCCACTGTATAATTGTAAGGGATTTGATTTAGGTCATACCTGAATGGCCTACTGGTTTTCCCTCTTTTCTTCAATTTCAGTCTGAATTTTACAATAAGGGATTCATGATCTGAGCCACAATCAGCTCCTGGTTTTGCTGACTCTATAGAGCTTCTCCATCTCTGGCTACAAAGAATATAATCAATCTGATTTCAGCTTTGACCATTTGGTGTCCATGTGCAGAGTCATCTCTTGTATTGTTGGAAGAGAGTGTTTGCTATGATCAGTGTGGTCTCTTGGCAAAACTCTGTTCACCTTTGCCCTGCTTCATTTTGTACTTCAAGGCCAAACTTGCCTGTTACTCAGATATCTCTTAACTTTCTATTTTTGCATTCCAGTCCCCTATGATGAAATGGACATATTTTCTGGTGTTAGTTCTAGAAGATTTTGTAGGTCTTCATAGAACCTTTCAAATTCATTTTTCTTGGCATTAGTGGTTGGGGCATAGACTTGGATTTCTATGATGTTGAATGGCTTGCCTGGGACATGAACTGAGATCATTCTGTCATTTTTGAGATTGCACCCAAGTACTGTACTTTGGACTCTTGTTGTGTATGAGGGCTACTCCATTTCTTGTAAGGGATTCTTGCCCACAGTAGTAAATATAATGGCCGTCTGAATTAAATTCACCCATTCCCATCTATTTTAGTTCATTGATTCCTAAAATGTTCACTTTTGCCTTCTCCTGTTTGACCACTTCCAATTTACCTTGATTCATGGACCTAACATTCCAGGTTCCTATGCAACTGTTCTTTACAGCATCTTTTTCTTTCTTCACAATTTCATGAAGAGAAGATGCATTCTTACAGTAGATCTTAGCGACCTCAGCATATGAGCTTTTTTTTCCTTCCTTAATTAAGTTAAGAACTTTCACCTTTTCATTTTACAGTCTTTTCAGCATATCTAAATTGCCAGTACCACCATTTTTGTGCTTTGGAACCATTATTAAGTAAAATGAGTTACTTGAACTCAAGCCCTGTGAAATTGAAACAGTCAACCTGATAACAAGAGATACTACTAAGTGACTTATGGGCGGAGTATGCTGGACAAAGGGATGATTCACCTCAGGCAGGATGGAATGGGATGGCACCAGATTTCATCACTCTATTCAGAATGGTGCATAATTTAAAACTTATGGATTGCTTATTTCTGGAGTTTTCCATTTAATGTTTTTGAACAATCATTAAATGAAAATGCACATAATGAAACCAAATAAGGAAAAAATACTGTACATAGACTTTCTTCTATAAAAGTTGTATTACATTATATGTAGTCCAAATCCTTTCTTTTCTCTTTTGGCATTATATTGTGAGCATCTCCCACATCTTAAAATTTTCAAGGCTGTAATTTATGTTGGCAAATCATATTTAATTAATTGTGATAACTGTTTGCAGTCAGCATTTCAGTGTATCTTTTTTGTCATCAATGTTATTTTTTAAGCATACTATATGTACTTAAAATTCATTTCCAACTAATTCTCTATAAACTTTATCCAAACCTTTGGTGACACTTCTTTTTTCATCTGATAAATATCAGAATCTTTGAAAAGGAGATGGTAATAGAAACAGAAAGTGATGAGAAAAAATGGAAATAATGATAGGAAATAGCCACTAGGGCTGATATAATTTGAGAGTTGTCATTAAGCATCTGTGGCCTTGAATGAATGTGTAATGATAATGGCAATATTTTTAATAATGGAATTTTTTAAAGACTCTGATTTGTTCCTTAAAAAATACATTTTTATCATCCTCAAAAAGTAATATATCTGTTGTCAATATCTTCACATTAAGAAAAAGCCTATTTGGAGTATTTCTTTGTTACTTGTTATCAATCCTCTCTACTCTCATTCCCTATCTTCCTGAAGCCATGGGAATAAAGAAGAGTTCTCCTGCAGAGGAATACAACTTGCTGTGGATTGGTTCCTAGATAAAGGCCATAAAGATATTACTGTATTTGTGCCTGCATGGAGAAAGGAGCAATCCCGCCCTGATGCACCAATTACAGGTACTAATTCAATTAAGACATTTCTTATCATCCAGAAGCAAAGCTGGCAAAATAGTTAGGGGAGAGCTCAATGCTCCCAAATTAGATTAGTACTTTTCTAAATCTATTAAGTACACTTAAAATATTTTTTTATCAAGTGTATTTTAAAACAGATTTTTCCTGATCCAAATAATCTGTTGTGCTGTGGCACAGAGCAGTTAAGTGGAGACTTCAATTTCAAGCAAAAAATAAAGCACATAGTTGAAAAAAAAGTGTTTGTTTCTATTTGACCAGAAGCTTCAGACCAAAAGGGGGATGAATCTGGTTATGAACATGACTGAGTTTTCCAAAATACTAAAGAAACCACCATAGACAATGGATCTCATCCTGTAGCAGATAAGTTATTGTGGGATTTGCAAATTAGGGGTTAGAATAGAAAAAGAGAGAAGTCCCATGGCTTTCAGAGCTAATTTATCCATGAAGCACAGTAGGCCAAGTAGCTAGGGTTCATAATATATACTTTTAGGATCCCATGTAAATGGTTTAATTTTATTAGCTTTTTAACATCAGAGGGGAAAATTGAATATAACAATAAATATATAATAATGTACCTAACTGGATTATTTGTGTTTATACCAACATAGTTGTAAAGTATAAATTTAATATTTCTTTATGGAAGAAAAGACCCATGAAGGCAAAAGTACCTGAAGTCCACAAAAGTTATGATGTGGCCCTATTGGCAGGAGGATCACTACATTCACTTATAATAGTATATAAAGCTAGCTCTTAACAGCATTTGAGAACATCAATACCCCAATTCTCTGAGTAACAGGTCTTGCCTTATGTACAAAATGAGAAGGTTCAGTGAATGACTGAAGGTTCAGTGTCATGGGGCTGTCAGCCAGCTGCTGAACAGGCTCCCAGCCTTAGTCTGACAGTGAATCTTGGCCCTACTCAAACTTTTTCCTTCAGTAATAAAGAGGCTAAAAGGAAAGGGGGTTAGTATTCATATGCTACCACTCAATATTTTTCCTTAGTCGTGGCTTTCCTTCAGGCAGAAGGGGAAAATGTTAGTCCCTAAGAAAGATACATTATTCTCTTCCTAGCCGACACATCCTCATCATACTTCCCTGGTTTCTTCAGCAACCAAAACCTAGTGCTGCAACCAAAACCCGGTGCTGCAGCCAAAGGGCAAAGTAAGCCTCAAAAGTGTTAGGATATCAATGTTATTTCTTACTGTTCATGCTAGTTTTTAAAAACTTAGATGTCATTTAATCTATTTCCTTCATTTTATCAGAAAGAAAACTGGAGTGGAAAGGGGAAAGCAACTTGCCTAAAATCACAGTCCAAATTGGTGCCATAGCCAGGAATAGTGGCCATATTCTCTCTAAGAGCAAATAATATATTAATCTAGTACCAACTTTTATATTTTTAATATGGGAATAATGTTGTTAATTTCCAAAGATGATTTCTATTCTGTGGAATATAATCCATATTTCAACAGATCAAGATATCCTACGTAAACTGGAGAAGGAAAAGATTCTTGTCTTCACACCATCCCGAAGAGTCCAGGGCAGGAGAGTTGTTTGCTATGATGACCGGTTCATTGTCAAACTGGCTTTTGATTCTGATGGCATCATTGTATCCAATGATAACTACCGAGACCTTCAAGTTGAAAAGCCAGAATGGAAGAAGTTTATAGAGGAGCGCTTGCTGATGTATTCTTTTGTGAATGACAAGTATGTTTCTTTCCTATAGGCTCTGAATAGCCTAAGTCCAAATTACCACTAAGGATAGATTTCATTTCATTTCAATAAACATTTACTGAACACTTACTGTATATTGTGCATTATGCTTGTTGCCATGGGACTAAAAGGCTGAATAAGTAAAAAGACTCACCCTTAAGAAGCTCAAAGTGTACTTAGAGAAGAGATTCCCACAATGTGTTGGGATAAACTCTATGATTAGAATTTTTTTAATTGCTTTGTCTATGTGAAGTGATATGAAAAAGTCTCACAGAAGAAATAACATTTGAGATGAAGTTTACAGACAGAGGAAAGAGGGTTTCTGGGCATTATAGGTAAAGAGAACATCATGAATAAAGCTATAAAGATGTGAAAATGGGTTGCACGTTGGGGGAAGCGGCAGACATGTCAGTATGATTGGAACTTATAATCCACAGAAGAATGATGTATGGGAAAAATCATTCCTTTCTTGTGTTCAATTGGAAACAGAAGGAAGAACTGACTTAGCAGAAAATAGATGAGGCAGAAAGGGCTATTAGAAGGCTATGACAATTGTATAAGCAACATGTGATGAAGGCCTGAACACCTGATAAGGGATAGTTTACCTCTTGCTTGCTTGCTTTCAGATTTATGCCTCCAGATGATCCTTTAGGACGTCATGGCCCAAGCCTTGAAAACTTCTTAAGAAAGAGACCCGTTGTTCCTGAGCACAAGAAGCAACCATGTCCTTATGGTGAGTACCTATGTGCAAAACTGAAGTCTGTGAATAGTTTTCTCTTCAAGGTTTCCTTTCAAAGGGAAAATCCTGGCTTGTCCACTCTCTGTGAGTTTAAGTCTGTGTCTTCATATATTTTCAACTAGGCATTTAAAGGATCATCCTAGAAATTTCCTGAGAAACAGGTAACTAGAATTGAAGGAAAGAATAATTGTCACTAGTTAAAACGATTCATGTGTTCTAACTGTCTATGTCCTGAGCAGTGTGGCTGGGGGCAGGGAAGTGCAGAAACTTACTTGATCTGTGGAAGAAGAAAGGGAAATGACAAACTGCATTTGGCCCCAAGAAGGATGTGTCTTTCAGGCAGGTGACTGCACACTCTGTCAATATTACCCTTTTCTTCCAATCTGCATTTTCCAATTTGCTTCCAAACTTTATCTTCATTTCCTATTTTAAGTATAGTTTTCTACACCCATGGCTGATTCATGTCAATGTATGGCAAAAACCACTACAATATTGTAAAGTAATTAGCCTCCAATTAAAATAAATTAATTAATTTAAAATAAAATAAATAAATAATTATAGTTTTCTAGAGTGCTTTCATGATCTTACCCAAGTCCCTGTGACACAAAGTTTGTGAGCCTAACAGTAAGACAGATGCTGCCTGGTCTGAGGCAAATTTGAATGTTCACTGTTTTTGAATAAGTATTTATAAAACATCTAGGTGTTTGTTCTCAACTATCATTTATTCATATCACAGAGTATTTCATGTTCACTATCTTCATTTAATCCTCACAATGACCTTATATTAAAGGGATTATTATGAACCTTGTTTATAGGATAGGAAAATGGGGCACAGAAATTAAAAATAACTTGCCAAGGTCACATGGCTACTAAGTGACATTGCTGGAATTAAAGCTCAGATCTGACCAGCCTCCAGGCCAGTGCTCTTTGCACTGAACCACCCTGCCTGCTACTGCTCTACACTGCCTCAGCATGCAGGTTGTGCCTAGACAAAGTTGTGAATTACAGGAAAATGAAGGCTGTTCAGTGACAACTCTTACCTTCCACACTGCAGTTTCCTCCCTAGGTTTCCACTTCTTCCCGCTCCACTCACAGCATGTGATGCTACCATGGTGTTGTCTGTCTCCCGTCTTTAAGAACAGTTAATTTTCTGTCTTAAACCCCAAAAGTAAAACTCTAACCTGAGTGACCAGATTGTTAAAATAGCCTCTGGCACAGAGAGTTGCACCACTGTGAGAGAGAGTCTTACCCCAGGGCATTATTTTTCAGGCAAAAAATGCACCTACGGCCACAAGTGCAAATACTACCATCCGGAGCGGGCCAACCAACCGCAGCGTTCGGTGGCTGATGAGCTCCGCATCAGTGCCAAACTGTCCACAGTAAAAACCATGAGTGAAGGCACCCTGGCCAAGTCTGGCACAGGGCTGTCTAGTGCCAAAGGTGACATAACCTCAGAAGTCAAACGTGTGACCCCCAAGCGTCAATCGGATCCCAGCATCCGGTCCGTGGCTGTGGAGCCTGAGGAATGGCTGTCCATTGCCCGTAAGCCTGAGGCCAGCTCTGTCCCCTCACTTGTGACTGCTTTAAGTGTCCCCACAATCCCACCCCCCAAAAGCCATGCAGTGGGTGCCCTCAACACCCGTTCAGCCAGCAGCCCAGTGCCAGGATCCTCTCATTTCTCCCACCAGAAGTCCTCATTGGAGCACATGACCAGCATGCAGTACCCACCCATCCTGGTTACTAATAGCCATGGGACCCCTATTAGCTATGCTGAGCAATACCCAAAGTTTGAGCCCTTAGGGGACCACAGCTACTACTCAGTGTTAGGCGACTTCTCCAAACTGAACATCAACAGCATGCATAATCGAGAGTACTACATGGCTGAAGCAGACCGGGGGTTGTATGCCCGGAATCCCAACCTCTGTCCTGACAATCGTATGAGCCATACCAGGAACGACAACTATTCTTCTTACAACAACCTGTACTTGGCTGTAGCTGATGCTCATCCTGAAGGCAGTTTGAAGCTGCATCGCTCAGCATCTCAGAACCATCTTCAGCCTTTTCCTCATGGTTACCATGAAGCCTTAACGCGAGTGCAGAGCTATGGCCCAGACGACTCTAAGCAAGCCCCCCACAAGCAATCAGTACCCCACTTAGTTTTGCATGCTCAGCACCCAACAACTGGAGCACGCTCCAGCTGTCCTGGAGACTATCCCATGCCTCCCAATATCCATCCTGGGGCAACCCCCCAGCCAGGACGTGCCCTGGTGATGACTCGGATGGACAGCATTTCTGATTCTCGCCTATATGAGAACAACCCCATGAGGCAAAGACGTCCTCCTCTGTGTCGGGAACAGCATGCCAGCTGGGACCCACTGCCCTGTGCAACTGACTCCTATGGCTACCACTCCTATCCCTTGAGTAACAGCCTCATGCAACCATGCTATGAGCCAGTCATGGTACGGAGTGTGCCTGAAAAGATGGAGCAGCTTTGGATGAATCCTTGGGTTGGAATGTGCAATGATTCTAGGGAGCAAATGATCCCAGAGCACCAGTATCAGACCTACAAGAACCTCTGCAATATTTTCCCTTCAAACATTGTTCTTGCAGTGATGGAGAAGAATCCCCACACAGCAGATGCCCAGCAACTAGCAGCCTTGATTGTTTCTAAGCTTAGGGCTGCACGTTGACATGACATAGGACTTATTTCTTTATATAAATATGAATACCAATAATGCACTAATACTATGATAATAGTAACTAATAGTTTTGTGTTACGCTTCACAAGTTACAGACTGTTTATGTCATTGAAGTGCATAACAACCCTGTGAGGTAAGTCTTACTAATGTCTTGTTTTCTAGACAAGGAAACTGAAGCTCAGTGAGATTAAAAGTGACTTGCTGAGGTCACACTGCTAGCAAATGACCAAGTCAAGATTCACACCCAAGTCCTCTGACTCCAAGTCCTATACCCTTTTGTACTGCACCATGCAGGTAATGGAAGACAAAACCCAGGGGAAAGGCCTAAATGCAAGAGACCCCAAGGGATTCCATTACCAACTGTTTTCCTAGTCACACATTCTATATTATAAAGTATCAATGACATATCTAATTTAGAGAGCAAGAGCATCAGGATAAATCCATATGTTGAATTAACCATTTAGGATTTTTAATAAGAATATTTAAATCTATTTAAAAGTAAACACATACTTTATTGCATGGATATCTGACCATTCAATATCTTTATTAACTGAGATATAGGGTCACATTGAAGTTTCTAGAGCTATATTTCAAAACCTATTCTTAGCAATTATATTGCATGTATGACTGTATGTATTTAGTTTGAGGTGTGTGCGTGTGCGTATCTCTATATAACCTTTTGTATAGTGGTGATAAAGACAGACTTTGCACAGTCCTTAGTCTACAGCTGTATAGATCACAAATCTGACTTGATGATTTTACATCATATTTCATAGTTTCAACTAGTTTTGAAAGTGAAACTACATCCCAATATTTGAATATTGCTTTCTTAGGCACCAGAGCAAACTGGCTCTATTTCCTGCTTTTTACTTGTCAACATTTATTGAGAGTTCTTCACTTTTAAGTCTCTTCACCTTAATAAATTAGGGATAACATTGAAGCCTTCTTCTGCAGAAGAGGTGATGGATAGTTCCAAGTTGATACTCTCAAGTTCCAAGCATAATAGTTGTGTGTGCTAGACAAGCACAGAAGAGTTGGACCAGGACCAAAGGATTTACTACCAGAATTTGCTTCCCTTAATCCCAGGAGAGATGGCCAAATTCATTTGGCATTAAATGATGAACATAAAAAGCTGCACTCAAGGTGGGTCCAATGGACGCTCTTTGGACTTCTGACCTATGCAGTATTCAGCATCACAGGATGAAATGCATTGAAGGAGAGTGCACCATCATGTAATCCACTTTCTCCTGCCATCTAACTTTTGGGCAATAAGGTTGATCATTGGTGGAGCAGAACTTCTTTAGGAAACAAAATCAGGGGATATTCTAGGTGGAAAAATTTTCCAAAAGGGGATACTACATCTTTGCTAATAGCTGGCTCAGTTATGTACTTCAAATGCATGCAGAGGGTGCACTTGACCTCAGGTAATTCTTAAATGGAATACTAAGGAAGGCAAGACTATGGGTTGACAGCACTATATGGGCAACTTGTATCTTGCTCAGGGTGGAAACCTTTGTAGCTAAATGCCTCTAGGAGAGGCGTTTATTGTTTTTGTTTTTTTAAACAGCTGCACTAAATAAACCCCTTTTTGAATCCATTGTATATTGCAACATTTTGAACCATGACCAGCTCACTATTTCTTGAGCTGGAACTTGCTAATTTCTACGGTAGTTTTTTTCATGAAAGTTGAGAAGGCCTGGTCTTGGCCTTTTGTTTCTTCATGAGAAGGTGTGACACTGCCTATAAATGTTTCTTACTGTGAAACACTCCGAATGTGAGACTGTAGTCAGGGTTATTTCTGGTGGTTTGATACTGGCTTGCATGCTGCTTTCTGGCTTTCTGTCTCTGTCCTGGTTGATCAAAATTTCCTCTCAGCATTTCTCTTCAGTTTACCACAGTTCACATTCATCTCCTACCCTTTGATCTTTCTATCACCCAGCGTACTGAGGAGTAAAATTATTTTCTGCCAGGTAGGTCCATAGAGAGTGAAGTACTTGCTGTTTCACACAAACACCATTTCATATCTTTAGCTTCTTGGACCTTCTAAATCTGTCCCATGTCTAAGTCAGGGTATGTGACAATCTTAGATGACTCTACTGCCTTTGTGCCAGTTATTTCACCTTCCTATAAAAACCATCAATGGTACCACAGTATCCACTAGCTGCACACTGTACAGGGAAGCACAAGACTAATCTTCTCAGCTGCAGTTCATCTGGAACTTGTTTATCTTCATCACTTAAAAAAAATTGTAAGCTCCTCCCAATACAGGAAATATTTTTTAAGGTAGCATATGTATTTATTTCCTAAAAATAACTGTCATTCTTCTCATAAAATGTGTATGAATCAAAGCAGCTAGGAGCAATGCCTCAAATAACCAGAAATGACCTTCTGTTGATACAAATTGTATCTCTTTTTCTCCTGACTGTATAGAAACAAATGTACAAAACTCATCTTAAACTAGGTTTGGTACTGACTTTCCATTATGATGTTTGTGGCACTGTGTGTCACAAGGGAGTAGCCCAGGATCATGAGGGAGCTTTTATTTACAAAGGGCAGTAGTTTATAGACAAAGACAATTTTTCAAGGCCTCTTGATTACTATGTGCAACAGATATTGTGCATACAGTTTCAAGCACTATATGGCATAAGTTTCTCTTTAGCCTATTAAATTTAATATGTCCTTGCAAAAGAGATTTTGTGTACAAAATTGTCAGTGTTATTTGTTCATCTGTAAGAATCTATAAATGGAGCTGTGCAACTATGAATGCATAAATTGAGCTTGTTTATATTGAGGTCTGCACACTTTCTGACTGTTCCATTTTGTCTGCAATTATAAAACAGCAAATACAAAGAAACATTGAAACCCCTTTGGCTTCCTTGATAATGAAATCAAGCTTCCATCCTGGGGCTAAGTGTGTGTTTTTCAGGATACTTACCTCCAAGTAATAAGTAGGGGTTACTGCACAATGTTTTGTGTGGTTTTCAAGAAGTATATTTTGCAAGAGGTGCTTTATAATTTTAATTCTTTCACTGAGTTTCTGAACTCATAGCAAGTCTGCTTGTTTAGGCCTTAGATTTTGTAGATTTTGTGATTTATTTTTCTTTTTGTGATTTTGTTGATTGTTTTGTTGTTATTTTTATTTCAACCTGAAGAAGTGTGACTCTGGAGTGGCATAGTCAATCCAGGGCACCATTTCTGTAAGATGGCTCAAAGGAAAAGGAGCCTTTTCAAAGGTAACATACAGCCATTGCATGCTCTTTTAAGGTGCAAGAAATGGAAGGGGGGAGGGTGACACATGCCTTATGGAAATGGTATACAAAACTTTTCTTCTAAGTAATGAAATGTGGAGATATATATATA
>ML663487.1:2994531-3049799 GCA_007570785.1 Antilocapra americana | reverse complement strand
ATCCATTAACTCTTGGCACTGGGTTTTCTTCTTATATAGAAGAGCTCATTTTGAGAGGAACTTAGGTACTGTTTCATGTATGCTTTAAGTATGGGACTTTGTATAAACCCCCTTTTTGAGGGCCAATAATTTCAATACACTTCGTTTAACTCTGGGAATCAGGTCTGGAGCTGCACAGGGAAAGTAATGTCAAGCCGTCCAAAGAGCCCTGCTCAGGTGTCCTTCCAACCCTTCTCTACCTTCCTCTAGTTGGTTTCTCCTCAGGTCTGACACTGAGGTGTGCATAATCTGCAACTAAAATGGCACTACACTTAGTTCTCATTGGAAATCAAACTAGTATATTTTGGGAACTTGCTTGTCTAAATAGTTGATGCCAAATGACTCAGCATATTCCATATCTATCATAGTGTAGCTAGCTATATACATAAGCAGACTGACTACTTTTAGTCCTGGTTTGCATATCATTGAGCTATAGAAGTTTGCTTTATCTATTTGTGGGATTAAATGATACTGTATAATGGCTGTAAGCTTTTATAAAATATCTTTGGGTTTTTTGTTTGACCCAAACATAATGTAAGTCTTAATGACAAAGTGCACAAAGCTAACCAGAGGTGAGTGAAAACATACCCTGTTCCCAGTTTTGTCTGCACCTGAAATGCATGTGTAATGCTTTGCAATATGTTCTCACTAGCATGAATGTGCTGACTACTTCATGAGGTTTTAATTTGTTTCACTTATAATCATGATGGAAAATGCTGTATCCTTGACAAAAATGAACTGTAACTACATTTAATTACTGCATAAACTTTTTGTTTACTAACCACTAATGGCTCTGTTTCTTTACAAATATCACTAACAAAAGCCATGCCACACCTACAAATACACACTCAGCTCCTAAAAATTTAGATTTCTGTCCTTGTATTTGCATCTTGAGATAAGCAATAAGAGGAGGGATTCCCCCAAATGAGTTCATCTGAATTTTGTCACAGTAAACATTGTTTTTGTTTAGTCGCTATGTCATATCCGACTCTTTGGCGACCCCATGGACTGTAGCCTGCCAGGCTCCTCTGTCCATGGAATTCTCCAGGCAACAATACTGGAGTGCGTTGCTATTTCCTTCTGCATGGGACCTCCCCAACCCAGGGAGTGAACCTGCGTCTCCTGCATTGGCAAGCAGATTCTTTACCACTGAGCAACAAGGGAAGCCCTCACAGTAAATATATGCCCTCCATTTTTTTTATACGAACACAGCTATAAGTGCAAATCAATTGGCTTTTCCAACAAGGCTGGGCTGGACCAGGCCTCCAACTGGTGGGTTAGAACTTGGTGGAGGGATCAGGGCTCAGGCTTATTTCTCTAAACGACCTGTTTCCCCACTGAATAGCCTCAGGTCTACAGAGACATCATCTGCTGAGCCTTAGCCATAATATCAGAGCTAGAAGCAGCCTAGAGAACCCTACAGTTCATAAAGAAGTCACGTGGGGAATGTGGGAAGTGCTCAGCTGCATGGACTCCATCAAGGTATAGGTATGAGAACTGAGGCACCAAGAACTGAAGAGATTTGATTCAGGCTGAACAGGGCCAAGGCTGGAACCCCAGGCCTCATGGCTCTCATGCCAGTGAGCCCTTTATCACAGTGGTGTCTGTTCTTCCCTTAGGCCCTCATCCCTGCCCTCTCTCCTCCTCCCACCCTGACACAACAGGCCAGCCCATTCTAAAAGCTGGACATGGTGGCTACAGGGGAGCCCAGCTTAGGAGCCTTCAGAAGGGGCTAGTATTGGTGAATCAGAGAGAGTATCTCTTTATTTCTTTTATCATTCTTCTTGGGACTAAGAGTGCTCATCTCTCCCCATCATTTTCTGATTCCGTCTCTTTACTCCTGCTGCCTCCTCTCACATTTCTCAAACATACATAAATCAGATTCTGACTGAGTACCAAATAGGGGCTTGGCCTATACTGAGTAAGGGATAGACTGAAGAGGAGGAAACAGCTTCTGTCTCCTGGAACTTGCACTGGAGTGAGGAAATGAAACAAGCTATGAGAATAAGTTAATTCCCTTTCTTAGAGGGCAGTAACAGTGTGAAGACAGGGGAAGTGCTAAGAACAGTTAGAATTCCAAGAAGGAACAATTCAATGTCCAATGCTTCTCTCTAATGATAGGTGGAAAATCAATTAGTCTGACCTTCTCTCTCTAGCTTACCTCTCTGGCCTCATGACCTCTCCTGTTCTTCACTTAACCCATATTCCAATTATCCTGGACCCTTCACTGGTGCCCTAACATGCCATGATCTTTCTTATTCCCCTCTAGACTTTTACCTTCCTTCTACTCTTTTGACTAGTAAATGCTTGCCTTTGAAGACTCACTGCTAAAGTCACCTCTTCTATTAAACTGTCTCACCTCCTTGTCCAGACATTGTTAGTCCTTCCCCACCAGGGGCCTTGCAGACATCTTGAACAATGCCTCTATTTTAGCACTTGCCATTCTGTTATAATCATGTTGGTTATGTAGATCCCATAAAAAAGGAAGTTCCTTAGGGGCAAGAGCCCTGTTCTTCATCACTGATGAATTATCTCCTATCAGAAGGGTTAATCAATTATTGTTGCAGAATAGCAATATAATCAGGGCTCCCTTCCCTTGCACCCCCAACCCTGTTTCTCAGTTATATGTGTGCAGTTCAAAGACTTTATAATCAGCCTCTGGTCCCTAGTCAGAAGGAAAAAGTCTAAGTTAACTGGGCTAAGGTTGCTTCCTGGCCTGTCCTTCCCTAGCCCCCTCCTTCATTTCCTATCCCCAGCCCCTGCCATCTAAAGCAGCTCTTCCCAGGAACCTGGCTTCAGAAATCTCAGGTTTAAGGAGGACTCCAACCAACAGTGACCCTTAGTTCTTACTCTCCTTGGACCTGGATTAGAAATGGGCTTCAATAGCCTACTTCTCATCTTTAGGTCAGTCTTTGAGGGCTATGGAAAAGCACATTTTCCTGGGTTATATGAAGACTTGAGTCCTGAGTTCAAGGCTACCAACCCTGGCATGAATCCACAGAAATCACACATACAAAGCTTTAAGAGAAACTTCATGTCTATGATCCTTTTGATCTTTACAAGCCCATGAGGCAAATATCCTCTTTCTACAAATGAAGAAACTGTGGCATGATTTGTCCAAGGTGTTCTCATTAAGTGGTAGAGTGTGTTGTTGTTCAGTTGCTCAGTCGTGTCCAACTCTGCAACTCTATGGTCTGGCTTCCCTGTACTTCACTATCTCCCAGAGTTTGCTCAAATCCATTTCCATTGAGTTGGTGATGCCCCATCCAACCATCTCATCCTCTGTCACCACCTTCTCATCCATCCCTCAACCATTTCTAGTATCAGAGTTTTCTCCAATGAGTTGACTCTTCACAACAGATGGCCAAAGTATTGGAGCTTCAACTTCAGCATCAGCATCAGTCTTTCCAAATAATATTCAGGGTTGGCACCAATTCTTCAGTGCTCAGCCTCCTTTATGGTCCAACTTTCAAATCCATACATGACTACTTGAAAAATGGACCATAACTTCAACTATATGGGCCTTTGTCAGCAAAGTGATGTCTCTGCTTTTTAATTGGGTGTCTAGGTTCATCACAGCTTTTGTCTTCCAAGGCCTGGGACCTATATTTTTGGGTAGCTTCTTCCTCTACACCAGAGCAACTCAGACGTTAGTGTGCTTCAAAATTATCTGAAGGGCTTGTTAAACCAGATTGCTGGCCACTGTCAACCATTCTGATGTAGATCAGGAGTGAGGTTCAGTAATTTGTATGTCTAACAAGTACTAACACCAAAAAAGATGTCCTTTTCATCACAGGGGATTGGAATACAAAGTAGGAAGACAAGAGATATCTGGAGTAACAGGCAAGTTTGGCCTTGGAGCACAAAATGAAGCAGGGCAAAGGCTAACAGTTTTGTCAAGAGAACACACTGGTCATAGCAAACACCCTCTTCCAACAACACAAGAGATGACTCTGCACATGGACACCAAATGGTCAATGCTGAAATCAGATTGATTCTGTTCTTTGCAGCCGAAGATGAAGCAGCTCTATACAGTCAGAAAAAAAAAAAAAATAAGATGTGGAGCTGACCATGGCTATTACGAACTTATTGCAAAATTCAGACACAAAATCAAGGGAGCTAGACCATTCAGGTATGACCTAAATCAAATCCCTTATGATTATAGAGTGGAAGTGGCAAATAGATTCAAGGGATTAGATCTGACAAGAGTGCCTGAAGAGCTATGGACAGAGGTTTGTAACACTGTACAGGAGGTGGTGACCAAAACCATCTAAAAGAAAGAGAAATGCAAGAAGGCAAAATGGTTGTATGAGGAGGTCTTACAAATAACTGAGAAAGAGGAGACTCGAAAGGCAAAGGAGAAAGGGAAAGATATATCCAACTGAATATAGAGTTCCAAAGAATACCAAGGAGAGATAAGAAAGCCTTCTTAAATGAACAATGCAAAGAAATAGAGGAAAACAATAAAATGGGAAAGATTAAAGACTTCTTCAAGAAAATTGGAGATGCCAAGGAAACATTTCATGCAAAGATGGGCACAAAAAAGGACAGAAATGCCAAGGACCTAACAGAAGCAGAAGACATTAAGAAGAGGTGGCAAGAATACGCACAAGAACTGTACAAAAAAAGACCTTAATGACCTGGGTAACCTTGATGGTGTGGTCACTTACCTAGAGCCAGACATCCTGGAGTGTGAAGTCAAGTGGGCCTTAGGAAGTATTACTACAAAGCTAGTGGAGGTGATGGAATTCCACATAAAGCTATTTCAAATCCTAAAAGATGATACTGTGAAAGTGTTGCACTCAGTATGTCAGCAAATGTGGAAAACTCAGCAGTGGCCACAGGACTGTAAAAGGTCAGCTTTCATTCCAATCTCAAAGAAGGGTAATGCCAAAGAATGCTCAGACTATAATGTTGAACAATTATACAAATTGTTGTACAAATTGTACAATTGAGCTCATTTCACATGCTAGCAGGGTAATGCTCAAAATACTTCAAGCTAGGCTTCAACAGTACATGAACCGAGAACTTCCAGAAATACAAGCTGCATTTAGAAAAGGCAGAGCAACTAGAGATCAAATTGCCAACATCTGTTGGATCATAGAAAAGGCAAGAGAATTCCAGAAAAATGTCTGCTTCATTGACTACACTAAAGCCTTTGGCTGTGTGGATGACAACAAACTGTGGACAATTCTTAAAGAGATGGGAATACCAGACCACCTAACCTGTCTCCTGAAAAACCTATATGCAGGTCAAGAAGCAACAGTTAGAAATAGACATGGAACAACGGAATTGTTCCAAATTGGGAAGAAAGTACATCATAGCTATCTATTGTCACCCTGCTTGTTTAACTTCTATGCAGAATACATCATGCGAAATGCCAGGATGTATGAATCAATCACAACCTGGATTCATGACTGCCAAGAGGAATATCAACAACCTCAGATATGCAGATACCGCCTTAATGGCAGAAAGTGAGGAGGAACTAAAGAGCCTCTTGAATGGGAAAGAGGAGAGAGAAAACTGGCTTAAAACTCAACATTCAAATAATGAAGATCATGGCATCTGGTCCCATTACTTCATGGTAAATAGATGGACAAACTACGGAAACAGTGACAGACTTTATTTTCTTGGGCTCCAAGATCACTGGGGACAATGAATGCAGCCATTAAGTTAAAATACGCTTGCTTCTTGGAAGAAAAGCTATGACAAACATAAACAGCATTTTTAAAAAGCAGAGACATCACCCTGCTGATAAAGGTCTATATAGTCAAAGCTATGATTTTTCCAGTCATTATATTTGGATATGAGTTGGACCGTAAAGAAGGCTGAGCACCAAAGAATTGATGATTTTGAACTATGGTATTGGAGAAGACTCTTGAGCATCCCTTGGACAGGAAAGAGATCAAACCAGTCAATCATTAAGGAAATCAACCCTGAATATTCATTGAAAGGACTGATGATGAAGCTGAAGCTCCAATACTTTGGCCACCTGATGCAAAGATCCAACTCATTGGAAAAGATCTTGTTGCTGGGAAAGACTGAAGGCAGAAGGGCCCTACAGGGGATGAGATGGTTGGATGGCATTACCAATCCAATGGGCATGAGTTTGAGCAAACTCCAGGAGATAGGGAAGCCTGGCGTGCAGAGTCCACTGGGTCGCAGTGTCAGACACAACTTAGTAACTAAACAACAATTACCCAGGTGGTACTGATATTACCAGAAACTCGGATCTACACCAAACTGGTAACCTGTGTCCTCAGGCAAACCCCTATCCTTTTTCTCTGAATTAATGTCTCAATGTATTAAATTAGGGGCTTAGATTTCCAAACCTTTTTATAGCATCAAAGCTCATTTTGAAAAAAATAGAAATTTTATATATGATGCCAATACATACACAATAAAAATGCGGGGTCTTTTAGAGAAGTGCTGGAGAAGAACCAAGGGTTTGAAGCAGGATCTTCCCACAGAGCAGATGCTGAGACTGTCCCAGAATATATATTTGCAAATCCCTTGACAAGATGTGGCCTAGATGCTCCTTGAGGGCTTTCTTCTGACATTTCTGGCTGCTAAGACTTAGCATTTCGCAGGAGAGGGAAGAGTTGGAGGGAAACTTACTTTGCATTAACTCGTGCAGACTCTGCCCATGCCTGATGGTTGGGTTCACACAGCACAGGAAATCTTAACCTTTGGGGCTGCTGGGCTCATGGATCCCTTCAATAATCTGATTAAATCTGTAAACTAGCCCTAGAAAAATGGTTACATACACATACCCACAAAGATATCCAAGATATCCTCTAAGAGATATGTGAACTCCCTAGTGTCCTAACTCAAGTTAAAACCTTGACTGGTCTCTGGCAGGACACTTCCATTCAATTTCTACTTAGCATTTTATAGTATATGCCTTCTCCTCCTCATCATTCCTTGACTCAGTCATTTATGGAGCGAGTGTCTTGGCTGGAATATGGCCTGGTTCTGTCCCTTGTTTCTCCTTGTGCAGGCCCAACCTGGCTCCACAGGTGCCCACTCTTTCAGCCAGCTATCACTCTTGAGTTGGGGTGGGAGATACTATAGTCAATCTTACCTTCAGCCAACCACCACCCTGAAATATTACCTGAGAAAAACAAGAACTTATGAATACCAGGGCTTTCTTAAGACACTTAACAAAGGCATCAGGTTTTCATAATTGGTGGACTTTGTTCTTTTTCACTGGGCAGAAGGTTCTGAGGTGTGAGAACATAATTTATTCATTCCTGTCTCTTGAAAGCTCAGGGCTGACAGGATAGATATTGAGGGTCTGAAGGAACTTTATGACCACAAAAAAGCTCTGGGTCGGTCGCTAGGACATTTCTCTGCTCCAGTGCCCACCACAGGGAGGTCCATTTTATCTTTTCAAGGCAAAAGGAGTAGAAAAGTGACAAAGGAAGATTTTTCTTTGGCTTTCAACTGTTGTTTGGTGCCCAGTGAGGAAAGGCAGAGAAATGGGTCAGAAGCATGCTGGGTAGCAACAGGAAGACCTGGATCTTCCAGCTGTCAGGGAAGTTCTGAGATGATTCCTCTGATGCTGGCTGGGCTTTATGACTGATGTCTCTTCCAAGGTCTGATGCTTCTTAGTGAGCTGGCCCCACACTACATTTGAGTGAAGGGAGTAAAAAATGGTTTGAGTCAGAAAAAGGGCTTAAAAGGGGCAGAAGACCCACTTCTGCTGTTATGATCCCACCTTCTCAGGAGCCCCCAGAATAAAGGGAGAAGCAAACAACCCCGGATCTCACAAACATCAAAACAATGCCTGTTTATTGCTTTTCAAAATAAAACAAAACAAGATATATTCAAAATTCTAATGTGATGAAAAGCTGAGCTGATATGGCTGATGCAGGCTATCTCCCAGGTTGTTTTCTTAAGCATTAGGTAAGTGCACTGGGGGAGCAAAGGAGGGTAGGCTATTGGCCCACTAACACTTAATGAACACCTATACCAGCCCGGTCATCAGAAGAGCTGTACGCTAGCTTTGAGCATATTTAGCTCATCCTGGCTCCAGAGAAGTTGGTCTAAGTTGCCACTGTCATTGTTGCCACTGCTGCAGCTCAGGCCTAGGGTGCTACAGAGAGAGGGGAGAAGAGTGGTCAGTCAGGGAAGGAGGCAGTTTTAGGCTCTGGAGGGGTTAAGGGTGCTTGATGAATGGGTCTATGGGAAGGGCCTCCCCTCATGCCTGGCTTTACAAAGAGACTGGAATACATCTGAGAAACCACTTCAAGATGGACCCCAGGGGTGGCTCTGCCTTCCCTTCAGTTGAAGGCAGAGAGAAAAGAATAGAACTTTTCAAATGAAATTTTATCTAGAATCCCAGTACATAAATCAGATTAAAGCAGAGCTATTTGGGTTGAAGTAGGAAAGGGAGACCACACCACCCCACTCCCAGGGAGGTATTGAAAGTGGCTGCCTTAAAAGGTTTTCTTCTAAGGTGCTAGATTTTGGGGGCTCAGAGGACAGTGAGCTGGATCCCTCCCACTCCAATAGCTGGTTAAGGGGCCCACGGCCAGGTGTAGGCTGCAGGGCTTGGCCCAGCTCCCATCCTAGGATTGCAAAATTTCCCTAGGGAGAAGACTGCCTTCCCCTTCCCTGGCCCTGCTCAGAATACTCTTTCCTTCCCCTTCTTCCTGCAGATCAAGTCATTCCAGGTAGATAAGGGCGAAAGTTAAGAGCAAAGCCATTACCCTTCCTCTCAGGCAGATCCATGGTTAGTTACACTAATGTAGCTGAAAAACCCTTAGAGATGATCTAGCCTCATCCCCTCTCATCACTCACCATCTCACAGACAAGGGAACTGAGGCTGAGAGACGAGATGAGAAGGGACTTGCTCAGGGTCACACAGACAAGTCAGAGTAGAGCTGAGACAAGAAGCAGGAGTGGGCATTCCAGCCCCAGCTAAAGAATTCTCCCTACTACAAGGGATGTAGGACTGAGCCTTCTTCTGGATTTAATAGCGCTACCTGCCCACATTTCAACCTTGATAACTTGATGTTCATCAAGACAGCCTTACCCAAGGGAGAGGAGGTCTCTCTCACAAGGTATATGGGACCCACTCCCAACTACAGACTACCGGGCTTCCCCAGCTGCTTCCTCTCCTCTCTAAGAGGCCTGCTGCCCCGACCTACAACAGAGTCCATGACACTGCCTTGAGCCTGGCATGCTGCTGGGGTCCCTGGGTTCCATAGCCCTCTCTCTGAATGTCTAGAGGAAGAGGGGCTCATCTTCTATGAAGTGGGCTGGTGGCACAGGGACAGACTGCTTCAGGGGCCCACAGAGGTCTCTGTCTGGTACTCACAGGATTGTCCTAGTCACAACAGCCCCACATTCCAGAATGTATAGGCCCTCTGGATGGGCTCCTTTGTGTTACCAGCAGAACCCCTCAGCAAGGGTTGCTTGGTTCCTGGCTCCCTGGTGACCCAAGTGCTCCCACACTTGGGATCCAGAGGTGAGTTTCGAGGGACAGCATGGAGCCCTGCATAGGCCTTGCTACCAAGATGCCTGGACAGTGCAGGGAGGCCTACTGATTACTCTGTGCACCTTTGCTCAAATCCCTAACCATTTCTGGGCCTCAGTTTTCACCTCAGGAACATGAAGAGTTGAATTAGAGCACCCGGGTGTTCTTGACTTTTTAGGGAGTAGTGGATCCCTTTAGAGAATCTGTTGAAAGCTATGGACCCTTCCCAAAACAGACACACACACACACACACACACGCGCGCGCGCGTGCGCATGCACATATGCACACACAAATCAGACACTTCTGAGAGGGATACCAAGCCAGTTTTGTGTGGGGCTGCCTCGCTGGCCCTCCACACTAGGTACTGGGAGTCTTGGCAAGGGCCCAGCCAGGAACTGAAGCTCATATTTCATTCATTTAGACCCCGACTGGGGACAGTTACCTTCCCCATCTACGCCATTCTATGTTCTTCCCTCCCTCCTTTCCTCCCTCCTGCAGGAGGCAAAGAAAGGGGAGAGAAATCCTGCTGCCATGGGCACTCACCCAGTCTTGCATGCTGGGGGTTCCAGCCGCTGCTCTAACACAGGCTGGTCCAAAAGATACATGGTGTCATAATTCTCCAGCATAAGCTCTGCTGGGTCCTCGGTCTGACCTGGCATTCGACCTAAGGGGAAAGTATCCCATCTCACGTCTTCTGTGGAGCAAAAGGAGGAGGCAAGAGAGGGCTGATGAGCTAGTTCTCTGATGGGTGCACAAGCCCACCTATCCTGTCCATCTACCCACTTTGCTTCCCCACTTAGCACAGGTTCTGTGTGTAACTCCAACCCCACTCCTCTATGCATCGTTTCTCATGAGCTTTTCTCCACCTTAGTGTTCCCTATCTCTTCCATAGTACCCTATACACTCTTCATGGCTGTTCTGTGTGTTCACAAGCAGCACCCCCACCACAGTCCACCCCCTGCATACCATGTATACAACTATAGACATTTTTGTTTCTCTCTGCTCTTCTTCCATTTCCCCAAACTTGTCCCTACACAAACAGAATTCCCACTGCATCTCCTCCTCAAAACCAGATACTTCTGTATATCTGAATAACCTAGATATCCTACATACATATGCCCCCCCAATATGTCTGAGAGCCACACCATTTCTTAGTGGCCTTGCCTTGAGAGATACATATAAGATACATATATAGACCCACATACTACCTCAAGGTGAGTAGTCTCTCAGACGTATCATGCTCTCCCTCCCCACTGCAAAGTGCTACTGCCCCCAGATGCATACACAAAGAACATCCTTCTCTGAGGAAGGGCTGTTTCACTGCATATCCCATGCCCTACAGATGCCTAAGTATACATACATAAGCACACAGACCTAACCCTCCACTCAATGTTTCCAGTTTTACTCTCTGCCTCTCATACACAAACCAGAAATCTTAATGTCCGGGCATCCCCACATATGTATATACACATACAGAGGAAGCAACAGCAAGGGGGAGAGGGAAAGATTTCAATGCCCTAGCCTTTCCCTGTTCACAACACCAGCACCACCCCCAGGCCTAGATCCCCATACCCCACTTAGGAGTGGATAATGTCAGGCACTCCCTCCCTATTATATCCTATCATTTAAGTACCTTCCACACAGTATTATATTAAATCCCCCCACAAATATCCCTCCCCCATCCTTACACTAGTGAATTCAATGTTTGCAAGCAAAGCCTTCACTGGTGAGCTCTTCCAAACAGATCCAGTTTCTGGCCTCTTGCATCTCCCTGGTACCCAAAGAATTCTCCCCTGGCATTCTGGCAAGTATCAACCCAGGACTACAAACTTTTAGGTTACTCAAAGAACTCCCTCAGGAAAGGATATACCTCTGCCTGCCCATCCCCTTCCCCTGGTTCTCTTACAAGAAGGAACTGGTGACTGCATTGCCCTATGCATACAAAGATACCTCTGTACACAGGGACCACTCCCTCCATGTCTGTCACTGACCTGACCATCCTCCCTCCCTCCCCATCACTAATGCTCCCAATTCTGTCTACATCATTGCCCCTGCTCCTCTAGCCTTATACCCTTGTACATGTTCCCTCAGTGATAGCACAGATAACACAGGCCATCTATGGATGGCTGTCTCACTGCCTGTTCTCAGGCCTTTCCATATCATTCCCCCTTATTGCTTCCATTTCTCTCCCCCATACATATGCCTCCTGGTCCCCATGGGTCTTGGCAACCCTGTCTCCTTTTCCAAAAACAAATATGACCATGTATGCAAAGATGCACCTACAGCCCACTTCACACCTTATCTTTTTACAACCCTTACTCTCTCTCCCTCCCTCCCCTTACTTTGCTCTCTCTCTCTCTCTCTCACACACACACACATACACACTTCTCCTCAGTCACTGCCCCTCCCTTTAGATATTTTCAAGCACATTCCTCCCTATCCTAAGACAGTTCTCTGTCACTGTGCCTTGGTGTGTCCAGCACTTGTAGGCACATATCCATGCACATACACGCAAACATAAACATGTTCCCTGTACCCTAGCACTCAGGGCCCCAGCCCTTCCACTCATGTAAAGGTGACGACTTAATTTTTACCCTAAGCTCCTTCACTGCATCCCCTCACTCCCTCTATAATCTACCATGTCTACCCCACACCACATCTAGTCCCAGCTGTTTTCCTTCCCTCCCTCCCCCAGGCTCCATCACACAGGCTATGCCCAACATCTACCCCTGCCTCTACACATACACACATGCCTGTGCACACCTCAGATGTTTCATTCCTTTGGCATTCCCCTGCCTTAAGGTCCCTGCTCCCCAACCCAAATGAGGACGTTTACCACCCTCAGGAGCAGATTCATGTTCCCCTCACCTATCATCCAAGTCCCCTGCTCCCTGCTGGCTTTGTCTCACTAACTTGTACGCTCACCAAAAAACTGTCCTGTTCCTTATTCTCCCCGTTATGATCTCATTTCCACTTCCTCTAACTGAATACCTCTGGGTTCCTCCTTTCTCATACATACAGCAAAATCCTGCCCTACGACCTCTCAGCCTCCACATGTCCATATACATTCACTTATACACAGACAGCACTATACTTTGGCTCCCTGCACCTTATCACTGCATGCAAAACACACATGCAGAATCACACATATATCCACCCCCAACTTGTCACCTTCTGTGTTTTGCTGCCCAGTGCCTACATCCACACTAACTCCTCTGAATGTGCTCTCTGCATGGGACAGCTGGTAGCATGACAGTGCTAAGGTCCCTGATGCTCACATGTTCCATCCTAAGGGGGAGGGAAACCAGCTATCATCCACGTACCAGGCTGCCTCATGCTGGCTACTTCCTGCTACTTTTCATCCTTTCTTGAGGGTGAAGGGAAGCTTCAAGAGCTAGCCAGGGAGGGAAGATAGATGTGGGGAAAAGTGGTTAACAGGCTTCTTACCTGAGCTAACTTGCCATGCAGAGTCCTGCAAAGCTCCTCTTTTCTGGGCTAGGAGCCTGGCGTTCTCAGCAGCGGGGGACTCTTCCTCTGTAGAGAAAGGTCCCACCTCCATCCTGTCTTCCTCATCGTCATCATTGTCATCATCACCATTATCTTTCTCCTCTTCTTCTTCCCACTTCTGGTGATCATTTTCTTCTTCTTCATTCTCTTCTACCTGGTCTTCCATGGCTTCTTTGTTCTCCTTCTCATCTTCCTTGACATCATTCAGGCTGCCCTGCTCCTCCTGTTGCTGGGCTTCTCCTTCAGGCCCAGAGCTTGAGCCTGGTGGTTTGAGGATCAAATACAGATTCTCCACTGTGTATGGAGACTTTCCAATGGGGGAAGCCTCTGAACCCTCCTGCACCAGGTTTTCTCCGCTCTGGGTATAAATGGAACAGATGCGTAGCAGCTTCTCCTGCTCCTCGTCTGGCAGGAACTGCCCCATGGCTTTGAAGATGCTAAGCAAAGGGAGGAATGGAGTAAGAAAGATTCAAAATCTCAAGTCACTTCATACCCAAATTCCAGCTTGAATTTGGTCTCTGAGCTTCCAGACCACCCCTGAAAGGCAGTTCAGAAGAGCAGACAGAATACAGGACCATGGACCCTGAAAAAGCTCTATAACTCATCTCTGTGGTTCACTTCCATTCTCAGTAAAATGAGGGCAATAATGGTGCCTAACTTAAAGCGTTGTTGAAAGAAGTAGATAGGATAGCTCACACAGAGTGCCTGGCACATAGTGAGCAAGCAATAAACAATAGCTATTAATCGTACTGAAATGCTATATATATATATATATACAAACTAGCCAACATGCCTGCAGGGCTGGACATGAGAATGGCAGGTCTCTTTCTTTAGCTAGGCAATCTATCCTGAGCTCCAAAGATATACTGGAAGTATGCAGTGCTCCTTCCTCATGGAAAACGAAGTGTGATCCATTTCTGGGAACAACTAGAGCCCACCCTGACAAGACAAAGCAGGGTGTGGGAGGGAGGCCAGATGAGCACTGCAGACTTGGGCACTATAAGAGCTGGGTGGAGGCAGAGAGCACAAGGTGGGTAAGAGAGATCAAGGAAGGGCTTTGTGCAGAGACAAGAGCAAGCGCACAGGGCTGTGTGTATGCAGTGAGATGAGCCTGGCTCGAGGAGTAGAGCTTTGCTGAGGAGCTGTGGGAGCCAAGAGAAGCCTGCAAAAGTTAGGGTGTGTGTAAGTTGGGTGAAGGGGGTCATCAGATATTTTTGAGCACAGGTGAAGGCTGCCTTTCTGAAGATTGCCAGGGTGACCATGTGGATAATGGCCTGGGTGGGGCAGCCTGAAGTCAGGGAGTCAGTGAGGACTGACACAGGGCACTGGCAGTGGAGACAAGGAGAGAAGCTGTGAAGAACAGACAGACAGAGCACAGGGCTCGGTGACCAGATGGTAGGGGGCAGGCAGAGGAAAGTTAAAGATGATGATGTCGTGCATACAAAGAACAGTGCTAACAGCAAAACCACCAACAGATACAGAGCCACTGGGAAGGAGAGCTCCTGGGGAGGAAGAGGGTGAGTATCCCTTGCAGAGCCTCACAGAGAACCAGGCACCTAGCAGACACCTGATCACTGCTGGAGGCATGGGAAGGACGCACAGATGGATAGTTTCCTTCTAAGTGTATCCAGTTTGAATTGTAGGTTGTTCATGGAAGGAAGGGTCATGTGTTCAGTGGGCTGTTTTCTCTCTGGGGCCCATAGGCAGACCGGCCACATAGGTGTGGTTGCTGGTCAGTGGCTGCTGAGGACAGGGCTGGGAGCTAGTGACTCCACTGGGAGACTGGGAAACCCTCTCTGCAGAGCTAATTTCATATTCTAAGATGGCACTGGCTCAAATTGAATTGATATTGGCTGGGGGGGAAAGCTCTCAAAAAAGCTTCCAGCCTTACTAAGAAGCAGAACCAGAGAGAAATTTTCTTCCCTCTCAATGCGGTCCATTAGTATGATTAATAATGAATATTCTTAGGCACTTGATCTTGGCAATACACCATATCACTGTTTATTGTTATCCTCTTAAGCTGTCTAGTCTGACCACTGAGGTATAGGGGTGATAAGAATCTTAAAATCCATCTCCTTCTTCAGGTTTGCCTGGTCACATCTAGGGACTAAGCAGGTCACAGATCACACTGGTGGAAATAAGGTGAACTCTGGACTCATAAGCCCTGGGCCCAAATCCCTGTCCCACCATCAACAAATTGTATGACTTTTAGATAAGTCACTTCACTCTATTCAGAGCCTCAGTGTCTTTCTTATCTATTAAATTCAGTGTCTGTAATCTCTCTGACTCCAAAAAATTGCTGTCAAATGAAAAAACTTCTACAAACACAGCATACTTGTCTGACACAAGTATGCCAATAGTATATTTTATTTTTCCTCTGGGGAAAACAAGTCATATTCTATATGTGCAATCTAATGGAACACTGTAGAAAGAACACAGGAGAAAGAACAGTATATCTGGATTCTGGTCCCAGCTCTGACCTGAAGACTTACTACTGACTTGCAGTATAATACCCGAGGAAATCTCATTTCCCAACCTGTGTAATGGTGTGATTAGGACTCGACTCACTGATTATCTAGGAAAGGCAGGATTTGTGTATAAGAAGTCATACTCAAGTGAGCTACTATTACTGCTGGCATGGGTTGCATCCCTCTGGTATGCTTGGGTTGGGAGAAGATCTCTGTGGTCCAGACTTCCCCAAGACCAGCAGCTTCCACTCTGCAGGCATTTAGGACTGGAAGGTACTTTAAAGGCCATTTATCCAAACCTCTCCATGCTGCTCTTTTCATTCCCTCCCCCATTATATACACATGCCATATTCCTTCAGAAGTTTATTTTCTTTATATTTTCTCTTGTTGGAATTGCTCAAATGCCTCTAGGACCTTCTGGTTCTCCTCCCAGTTTCCCCACCCATCTGTATCATTTCCAGTCTATAGCAGACAAATCTGGAGATTTAGCTGTTTGGTTCAGACCCATCTCCTGGAGGTCTTGCACTCGATGACTTTGTCAGCAAGGCTACTTTTTTCTCTTTTAAGTTACTTATAAGATACAACTGTGACCCAAATGTCATTAAGATTCAAGAAAGACTTTCTGACTCCATGGGGAGAGGATAAGGGGGGCTAAAACAGTCTAAGCATCCAGACTCCCACTTCATTTATTCCTAAACTCCCACCAAAGAGAGCACTGCTGGCAATGACAGCAGAGTATAATTTAGTTCAACAATATTTGCTGAGGTTTGTTTGGAGCCTGGACTTGCAAGTGTGCTGGGGCACAGATGGCTAATGCAGAGCCCTTGCCCTTGAAAAGCTTAGTCTGACAGAGGGAAGGAGACACTAGGGGAAATAGACATGACAAGACAAAATCTCAGATTTGAGAAGCACTTGAGAGAATCAAAGTGACAGGGTAGATACTGCTGCCACCAAGTGAGATAGGGAGCAGAGGAGGAAGATCACTTTTGGGCTGGAGTGGGGAGTAAGACAACTAATGCTCCTTCAGTCACAGTAAGGTGCCTAAAGGCCATCCAAGGGGAAATACCTGGCATGCAGTCAAATACAGGACGTTGAATTTCTGGGGGAAAGGCCTGAGTTAGATAAAGAGATTTGGGCCTTGGTACTTTACAGGAACTAGTGTTTTTAAGAAAAAGCACAGGCATTTCAAGGAAGGAGTAGCAAACAGCATCAATGCAGCAGACAGACAATGGACAAAGGCCTACTGGATTCGGTAATTATGTCAAAGCAGCTCTAGGGCTGAATGCCAGATTGCAGCAGGTTGAGGATTAAGAAAGTAGTGAGGAAATTGAGACTGCTGAATGTAGACTACTTTTCTGGAATGTTTTGACAGGAGAGAAAGGAGTGATAAGTTGCTGATAACCCAATAGAAGGATGCAGGGTCAAAGGAGATTTGGCTTGTGTTGTTGTGACTGTTGTTTTAAGATAAGAAAAATTCAGACACTGTTCACAGGTTGAAGAGCAAGAGACAGTAGAGCAAGGGAGAGGCTGGGGTGAGGCTCCAGTGATGCTGGCAGAGGTAGCTCCAAAGAACAGGTGGAGGAGTAGGCTCTAAGGTTGGGTAAGGCCACCTCATCTTGAGACTGGCGACAATGCTGAGCATAGCTGCAGATCAGCTCACGAGGTCTGGACCTCAGGTTGAGGGGGCCCTGTCGGAGGCCTCCATGTGCTCGAGGAAGCTAGGGTGAAACGGGGGAGGGGTTTGAGGTGACTGGTAAGGATTTAGAACAGTCAGGAAACAGGAGAGAAAGTGGGCAGAAAACAAGTAAAAGCTCAGACAAGCCAAATAGAGAACCTGGCCTGAGATAAAAAATCATACCTCTGCAGTGGCAGCAATCCGCAGGGCTATGTGGTTTTCTCCAGCAGAGCTCAGCTACCTGGGCTGAGGAGTGGGAGAAGCAGACTGGGAAGGATCAATTCCAGCTTGGCAGTTTGTTAGGTCAGATATGCCAAAGGATGGGCAGAGTGGAGGGTGCTGATGACGGGTGACTGAAGTGATCAACCAAAGACAGGACTGAAGAGAAGCAAGATTGAGGCAGGTAAGAAATGGAGTGATGGAGGTCTGGATGCAGGCAAAGAACAAATGCTGTGGGATGCAAGGGTGAGAACTGGTAGACAAGAGGTGGTGGTCACAAAGTGGGATGCTGGGATGTAAGCTCTCAGAGGTGGAACAGCTTTGAGTGATGGAAATGAGTTGCTGAGTGTAGTGGAGGATGAAGGTCACTGAAGCTGAGGAACTGCAGTGTCAGATGGATCACTCAAATGAAACGAATAGTACTCCAGAAAGCAGGAAGAGAATTGGGTCCTAAAGCCTTCCATGAGTATGAGGGGAGTGGCGTGGGGTCAGGAAATGACAGAAAAACGGAAAGGGAGACAACCACAGGTATCTACAGAACCAGTGCAATATTCATTTTGATCACAGCGCTCAGAGTAGACTGGGCAAAGGGGAATCAAGGAGGTATGATTATCACAATAGGTTGGAGCAGAAGCAGAGAGATCTTTGAATGTCAGGCTAAGAAGCCTAGTCTTCATCAGGAAAGCAGTAAGGAGCCACTGAAGGTTGTTAAGCACCTTTGAGAGGTACATTTTGGGAAGATAATAGAGACAGCACTGGGCACAGAGTCAGAGAAATGGGTTCAATAATCAACAGCAGCTACCATTTATTGTGCACTTACGCTGTACAGGCCACTGTGCTAAGCACTGTAGTGGGGTATCTTGTCCATTTTCATACTGGACTCAGTTCAGCCACTTCTTAGGCAGGAATATATCCTACCCCTCCCCTCTCTGGAACTGAGAATAATTCTCGCATCTGGAGGGGAGATCTTTGCAAGTAGGGGAGTCTCTACAAGGGCTCAACCAACTCTGCCATTCTAGGCCCGTGGCCCTGAGGCCTGCAGGGTCTCACCCTCTTACTGGATGGTATTCAAGACTTACAGCTGAAGGAGTTGGGGGCTGGCCCAGCAAGGTGAGCCCAAGCAGGACTCAACCACCTGGGGCCAGTCAAGGGAGGCAGAGCAGTTGAAGAGCCTCCAGTTCTTTCTTGCTTCCCATTGGCTGGCAGAAAACCGGCGGGCATTCCGTCCTGAGAAAAAAGACAGGGCCTGAGAAGAAGGAAAAGAGAAAGCCCTCCACCCAATCTTGCATCTAAAAAGTTTAGCTGTCCCTCCCTGTCCCCCCAGACTTCGACTCCCCATTCTAAACCTCCCCATTGCTCAAAGCATTCATAACCCTTTGCCCCAGCCCAGTTTACTTGGCTCTGAGAAGAAAAAGGTGAAGGGATATTTGTCCACTGCTGCTGCAGGGCCTTCTTGGGCCGACCTTAAAGGTTTAGCCTTTAACATGGGATGTATCTGCTTGGTGCTATTCAGCTAAGAGATGAGGACAGTAGCAGATGCTCTTGCCTGGGCTGCGTAAGCACTGGGGCTAGTACTAGTCTTTCTCACCAGTTTTGGTATTAGCCACGATCAGCTCAACAGTCCATCTGAGGATGTAGGTGGGCCGGATCCCAGTGTTTCCCAAGGCTGGCAGCTCAGAGAGCATCCTCTCCAACAGGGCCTGTGTGAAGGTCTGGGAGTGGAGGCCCCTGAGCAGGGGCTGCCAGAACTGAGAGAACGGCTTTGGCACCACGACGTCATCCAAGTTCAGGTTTTCTGGTTTGTGAGAAACATGCATTGGCAGGAAAAGGGGAGGCAGAAGGGAGAGGGAATAAGGGAGGGAAGACAAAGAGGAGGAAAGAAAAGGGAGAGAGAGAAGGAAGGGAAGAAATCAAGCAGAGAGAGGGAGAAGAAAAGGGGGCCCCACCAATAATAACAGAGTTGCCACCACAGAACAAAAAGAAACATGAGAGCAGAACAGCAGGGAGAGAAACCAGTTAGTATCTGGCAAACAACAACTGACTCAGAACAGAATACAAAAGAAAGAGAGCTCTGGTTCTAGCTTCAGCTTTGTCAATAACTCACTGTGTGACTTTGGGTCAGTACCTTCCCCTCTCTCGACCTCAGTCTGCCCATCTGTAACATGAGGATGTTGCACTACATGACCTTACAAGGCCCTTCCAGTTCTGCTGTTCTAGCTCTCTAGCAAGTGGCTAAATCACAATTAATATAGCAAAATAAAGGCATTAAGACCCCCACCCCAATCCACCCCATCTCACCCCACCCAATTCCAGGCTACCTAAGAATAGCCCAAATCAACAATTACTTTTCAGTGGGGCTACATTCTGCTCCGCCACAAGGGGCTTCCAGTAGTTATGGAATGGCAGCAAACAGCCCTCACCCCCCATCCAGGGCCACCCAGCCCACCCCTGGTGTTCTTGTCCAGGATACACCATACCCTAAGGCTGTAGTGAGTCTCCAGGACCCTACCTTCATACTCTATCTGCAAAGCTGCCAACTGTTCAAATGTGGGGATGAGAAAGCCGTCATCCAGAAAAGCATCTAGCAGAGCCTCCCTGGAGCAAGAGGACACTAAGTTAAGTAAACTGAAGCAGGCAGAACACCCCCTTCCACTCCCCTACCCACTCCCAAGGCTTCCAATGCCTCTGACTCAAAGGCCAAACCAGCATGGGAAAAAAGGCAGCTGAGAGTTGGCTTTCAGGCCCCTACCTCCTGGGTCAAGGGCTGAGCCAAAAACTGGGATCAGTGGGTTTTGAACAAGCATCTACCAAGCACATACTAATGTTAGGCCCATAATAAGGGCAGCAGTAGCTGAACAAACCCGAAAGCACAGATGAAGGAAAATCCAAGGCCCAAAAGGGAGTTAAATGCCTGCAGTCATAGGGTCAAGGTCCCTCAGTCTTTCTCTTGACAGTTGTCCAATCTCCTACCCCTCCCTTTCTCCCTGGTTGCCTTCATTCAAATCTTAGAAGCAGAAACTATGGGGACTCAGTCTCTGTACCAAATATTGTTCTCATCCCTATGGACTACAAGAAACCAAAACTAAGATACACAGGTTGAAGCCTAAGCAATAGGGGTAATCTCTCATCCCCATCTAGCTCAAACCAAAATTAGCATCAGCTGTCTCCTCCGAAGCTAGTAGTTCCCTAAGGGAGTCTCTCCTATCTGACTGGGCCAAGGGGGAACAAGAGCTCTCAAGGTGTCTCAACGTCTGGAGGGCTGTCATGCTCAGGCTCAAGGAGGAAAGAGTTGTCCTTCTATCCATCTCCTGTCTCCTCAGGTCAATATCCAGGAATAGCAGTTAAAACAGTCAACCAGTTGCCTGCTCAGCATGATCAGGCAGATACTACTGTATAGCACAATGATAGTTTTCCCAGCTACTGAGGTAGTCACTCTCTTCCTTCCTGATGGGTACAGCTAAGAAGCCTAGGCTGGGCAGACACTGATAAAAACACCGTCTGAACTATTAGTGTCCTAGGAATAAAGATATCAGGAACAATCCTAATCTGCGCTGCCGGTACTGCCTGCTACCCAGGCCCACTCCGTCACTTACACCACCTTCCTATACTGTCAGCTTCATCCCAGATTCTTTCCAACCTCTTCCCAAAGCCCTTTCCAGCTGAATTTAGGTAGCAAGCCCCAAAGAGCCAGGGAGGAGAGGAATGGATATACACTGTCTGCTCTGGTTGAACTGAGTACTACTTTGGAGGGAAAATAAGGCTCATGGCCATATTGGGTGGGTCAGTGGGAATTTAGTCTTTCAAGGATCCAGGCCTTGGGAAGGCCCCTCCACTGTCCCCTCAACCACAACTATCCAGGGGTTAGGCAGTGAAAAAGCAAAAGATTCAGGGTTCTTCCTAGTTGCCAAGTTTCATGTACCACTGGACACAAACAAAGCTGGCCAGGGGATGCATGGCAGTAAACATTACTGCCTTTAGCCATTTCAGTGACTCAGAGTAGGCCAACCACACCTGGTAGCTTGCAGGGCTTGCGAAAGTGGATCATGTGAAATACAGGGTCACCCGTGGGGGATCAGGATTATCCCTAAAATTTCCTATAGCAGAGACTGGCAAGCTGGGATATAAAAACCAATTTCAGGGAGGCTGCTACGCTCTACTCTGAAAAGTAGCAGCCCCTGATTACCAAGTTACACACCTGTTCTCGAATGTAATGCCCTTGAGTTCTGCCAGGATGCATTCTACAGGTGGGGACAGGTTATTCCACGCTTTAATGGCCTGAGGTAAATGCCTATATTTCTCCAGCACCTGCCAGTAAAGAGGGTCCCATCAGAAGGCTAGTTCAGCCAGGTAACCCTCCCCCACCCCTCCAGGATTCCTTCTCATAGGACCTATCAGCACTTCCCTTCAGGGGATATGGCAGGGTATGCAGGGGTGAGCTCACAATGTCCCTACTGGCTCTGCAACTAAAAATATCCTGACCCTCAAGGTCCAGATTTTCTCTTCTTCCTCTTCCTCCCTCCCCAATCCCCAAATTCCCTGTAGCTCCCAATAACCAGATAATCCAATACATAGATATCCAATGGGGGCATTTGGTTGGAGTTGGGCAGAGACCCTTGGACTAAGGGGTGAGAGGAAGAAATGAATTATGGAAGAAAGTGAATCAGGAGACCCAAGTTCTTGTCCTGGTTTTATCACTAACTGCATATGTGACCTTGGGCCAGTCCCTTCACTCATCCATGGCTTCAATTTCTTCATCTGTGAAAAGGAAGGGTTGAGCTGAATGGTTTGTAAGCTACCTCCTTTCCTGCTAAAATAGCACCCCATAAGCTCACCTGATCTAGGAAGGCGCCTGGACTCCATTTGCTGATCAGCTGCAATACAGTAGGTCTGTGCAACCACCTATACCCGGTTGTTCCCTACCACCCAGTGCGGCCAATTATCAACAAACTTCCATCATCTGCTCCTTTCCATTGATGTGGAAGATCAGCCAACCGGACTCTGCTCCTCTTGTCTGGTTCCTACTCCCCCCTTCCCCATTTCCAAGAAGTTCCATCAAGCTTTGCCACTTTTCTTTCAATTTCCTTCTCAGGACTTCTCTCAGGTAGCTGGCAAGAGGGAAGAAACGGCTAGGGCAGGTGAAAACAGGCCAAGTCAAGGGCACATTCTTACCTTAAACTGTTCCTCTTCATAGGATATCAGCAATTCTCGGGCTCTTTCTGAAAACAGAAAAGGGGAACAGATAAAGCAGCCAACCCTTTGCCCTACACCTGATGGAATTTTGAGTCTCCTCACCTAATTTCCTGAGTTGTGAATTGGGAACTAGAATTCTTGGCTCTCTTGCTTCACAGGGCTCAATGAAGATGCTTTGTGACAGTAAATTTTTTAAGCTAAGCCTCACTACAACCCCAAAGGAAATATCGAGCCATTGAAATAACCAGAGTCAATCATAAGCCTGAGTCTTCCAAGCTCACAAGCCCCTTTCTGCACCAGATACCTACCATATAACTGTTTTTTTCTCAGAGTCTTTTGTAGAAGCGGATCAATCTCTTGGCTTTCTTTGTTGCCTTCGTGGTCTCCATCAGCCTTGACATTCATCTCTACACCTTTCTCCTCATCCTTAGGCTCTGGATTCTGTTCTGTGATATCATCAACAACAATTTTCTTATCTTCCTCCTGGTCTTCTTCTTCTGTCTCTTCCCTCTCTTCCTCCAACTCCCAGGTCTCTTTCAGGCTGCTCTCCATTTGGCGGCACCAATAGGTGTTCTGGAGCCAATCCAGGACAAAATAACAGCCTAAAGGAGAGGAGGAAGGAAAGCAGTGCCATAGTAACAGCCACAGGCAAGCAGCTCCTCAGCAGGCCCCCAGTCTCATCTTGCAAACATTATGGGAAAGCCCCAGGGAAAGAGGCTTGGCTCCAAGAAGACACAAATCTCACATATCCAGAAACAGCCCCTCTTGCTCTGGGTTATCCCCCTGTTGTTTACTTCCTCCCACTCACCAGCACATTTCCTAGAAAAAAACTAATACCAGACTTGAAGATGGGACGCCAAAAATGGAATGGGGCTAGCAAGTGGAAGAATAGAGACTCAGCCCCACTAGCTAGTTACATAGCCTTAGCCAATCAGGTCTCTTTCCTTTTCTAGATCTGTTTCCCCAACGTGAAGGGGTTAGGCTGAATCAGGGGTTCTTAGTTGGAACAGGGTGTTCAAAGAACTCCTGGATTCATGATATTTGATGGCTCACACCTCTCAACCCACTCCCCATTCCCCTCCTCAGGCACAAAATTTAAGGGGATGCCAAAAACTCAGTAATTGAGACAACAAAACAGGATCAGAAGAGTGCCCTGCCACACTATGTTGGAGCCTAAAGCAAAAGGAGAAATCAGTAATATTAATCCTATCTTTATTCAAAATGTTTGGTGTTTTAATCATCTTAAGTTTTTCTATATTAAAATGTTATTTATCTTGATTACTGAGCTTTTGACATCCCCTTAAAGTTTGTGTCCAAGGTGAATGCTTTACTTGCCTCACCCTAGTCTCAGTTCTGACCCCAGGTGAAGACCCTCCTCCCTCTCTCTCTCCCCACAGTGCCACCCAGCCCAGGCTTCTGGGCTTAACTGTGATATGTATACTCCCTGGGGACTCACCCCTACGGCAGTCATTTATATGGGGCATTTTCTTGTGGGTTAACTCATGGCGAAGTTCAACAATCCAATCCGGAATGTTCACCTGATTGTGGAGGAGGGTGTGCGCGCAGAAATTAGAAAATATTAAAGCAGAAAGGGCCACAGAGATGAATTAGCCTGGCTTCTCCCCACTTTACAGATAGAGAAACGGAGGTCCTAAGAGGAGGTTCTGGTCTTAGTGGCAAAGCCAAGATTAGAAACCAGGTCTCCTGATTCTCTTTAGGCTCTGTGGAGGTGATCCTGAAAATCAGAAGATACTTGCCTCCCCCAACCACCAACTACCCTCCTCCAATGAACAAGATTCCTGTGAATGAGCATTAATAATCACCTTCTTCAGCTTCCTTTTGCCCTGCCTGTACCAGTTCCTATCCCAGGGTACCCTCTACTCTTCTCTTTCTCCCTTCCTTCCTCCTTCCCTCCCAGACTTCCTCCAGGAAGCTTCTCTTGATGGCTGAGAACCTGTCTGCCATCTGGGTCTCTACACACCTCATTTATTCACTCAAAGCAGAAATGTCTTACATTTTCACGATGCTTGGCTGGATTTGTCTCCTCCCTCAGACTGTCAACAGCCAGAGGGCAGGCACTTTAACTGCCACCTCTTTCCTGTCCCCACCCAGTGGTGCACTGGTGCCTCAGCTTCACCTGGACCATTTCCAGCAAGCTGGGCAGGCCAAGCCCACTGAAGACAGCAGCCATGAGCAAGGAAGCAAGTCTGCTTCTTTCAAGCTGAAAGCTGAGGCTCTGGGGTTCTTTCTGGGCTTGGCTGACAGTGGTGGGATAAGCTAGTCTGACTATACCCACTAAATGCCCCATTTAGTGAGCCCTTCTGAGGAGAGAGAATTGAGCAAGGCCACTTTATCATACACACCTCCTGAGCCAGGAATTTGAGAGGGAGCTTGGCAAACTTTGTCTTCCTCTCCGAGATAAGGTTCACAAACCTGAGTTTGGGGGAGAAATAAGTGGCAGAGCCCAAGTAACTGCTTTATTCAAACCAGTGGGGCTTCAAAACACCTTGCTAAGTTACTGACACCTTGCATTTCCACAAGCTTTCCAATGACTGTTCTGTCCTGTTCTTATGGTTGGTGTCAGCCAGAGCAGGAATGGTTCCATCCAGTCCAACATTACTAAGAGTCTGCCCTATATTGAAGCCATACAGATGAATAAGACACTGCTCTGGCCTTGAGTACAGTCTAGGATAAATAACCATGACATAATATAACATATTATGCTAGAACATAGTATGTTATAAATGCTAGAACAAATGACTACATCAAACGATATGGGGAGCACAGTTAAACAATGGATAAGGTAAGAAGAGCTAAGGAGGACCTTAAGGCAAACAAGGGAAACAGTATGAGCTAAGCAAAAACTTTGACAGATGAAAAACTCAGAGGCAACCTTTTTCTTGATGTACATGAGACAGCTAGACCCACTCTGAGCCACTCTGTAAGTCAGGAACTCCTGGCCCACATCTCGGTTTCCACAACTCAGCAACCTTTCATTGTTCATGAAAAGAATGGGATAAAGGTACAGACAAGGATAGGATTAGAAAAACCACATTAAATCATGGTCAAGAACATCGAAGTATTCAGAAAGGTTCCTCTAGGTAAAAGAGTAAAAGGGAGAAAATAAATTGAACTGTAAAGGCTGGATGAGCCCCAAAGAGACCATATGGTCTAAATCACCCTCACCCTATATTCTAAAGAGAGGGGAAGAAAAAACGAGGAGAGAAGGCTCTCAGGAAAAAAGAGGAATGTGTGTAAACAGGGTGTTACCAAAAGCTGTCAAGTTAAGCAATCAGGGTGACCCATACACAAGGACACACAAGGCATTTTGCTTCAGGGAGCACCCAAAGCCAAATTCGGCTTATCGTGCAAGCCCCATGCCCCCCACCCTCAAAACCACCCCCCACACACCCCTACCCATGTAGGTCTTACCTGACCAATGCCATGCCATAGAGCAGTATAAGTTCATCAGTGCCCAAGCCACCAGTTACATCCATGAGCTTACAGCGTACCAGGTCAGCAGTAGAAGCCACTGCCAGGGGGAGCTCGTTGCCTAACCTAAAGGGCCACAGTCCAGCACCATCATAAAGGTCCTTTACACTGGCCCACCCTCCACCTCAGAATCTAGCTTTCTGCAGGTTATTCCAATTATATACTGGCTAAAGAGTGTGTTAACAGACACAAATCAAGAAGCTGGGAAGATAGGGGTGGTGGGATGGGTAGGTAATGTCCCTGGGATCCAACAGTATACAGGATACCTAACTGCTACACAACCAATCAACAGTTAAGTGTGGACATACCCCTTTCACCCTCAACTCATTCAGCTAGGAAAAAAAAAAAAAACCTTATTCTTGGAGACACTAGTCCCTTGTCTGCTCCCAACTCAATCTTACCAACTAGACTGAAGCGCCCCATTCAAACATGGATTTTTCAGGCAAGCTCCCACCACCCTTTCTAATTCGAATAGGAATCCACCCTAGAGTGCTACTCCTTAAGCCCTGCCTGGCTCAGCCACAGCAGTTCCTTCAGTACCCACCCTAAGATGAGAGAAGGTAAAGGTTAAAGCTCACAGATTTGACAAAAGGGCTGTTGAGACACACCCCTTTTTTTCCGCAATAGGGATTAGTTCAAGAGCTTTGCCGCGACTTTCCCCCAGGCACACTAAGACAAACAATGCTCAAACCACGCGTGGGGGGAACCATTAAGCATTTAGGAGAAGACTAGATAGTAAAGCCTTAAGAAATCCTATAGAGAAAGAAGTGAAGTGCCACCAGCACGCAGGCAGGAGGACTAAGCCAACCGCCTTACCTGCTCCTCCACACCGTGATGCGGTTCAGCGCGTACCGCTGCAACTTATAGTCGTCACTGAACAGATACACCATCACCTGATCCCACTCGGCCCTGCTGAGCCAGGCGACCACGATGCGCTGGGCCCACAGTGGCGACGACCCTTTCTCTTTGACGCACTTCCCGCACCACGCACTCCACACAAGATCCATTCCCCGGGGACCCAGACCTGGCTCAATCTCGGATTCCGGCCGGACATCGGGCTCAACATCGGGCTCAACGGGCTCAACATCGTTCTCAGGCCTTGTGCCGCCGCACTGAAGATCAGCCGCCATCTGATCAGACTCCATCTCAACGGCTCCCCTCACTCCAAACCGCCGCCGCCCCAGCAGCCAATGGGAGAGCGTGACCCCGACGCAATCCCGCCCCCCAGCGTTAGTGTAGCAACGCGAGATCTAAAGGCTGCCCAAACCACAAGCTGAGGGAAAAGCCTTGCCAACCGGAAGTGTTCTTTCGTCAAAGCAATCGTCCTAACCACAAGCGTTCAGCCTCAACGTTCCGCTAGTTTCCTGGTTGCTAACGGACTTCTGTCCCGTACCAGGCATGACGTGTCTGGACGGCAGGAGGAGTTTTAGTTTGAGCTCCTGGGCGGGCAGCGGCGGTACGTGTATGGCCGGCAGTAAGAATTTTAGTTTGAGCTCCTTGGCGGGCGGTGGCGGGATTATGGTCGTTCAGTGTACTGGAAATGCGCTTCTGTTTTTTATTGCCCTGAATCAGCACCTGACCTAGTAAAACACTGTGGACAGTAAAGCAAGACTGCACAGCAAGTATCATCTAATATCTAAATATCTAAAATTGAGTTAAAAAATCTGCTGGGTTTTCACATCTGTGCACTAAGGAGTTTAGATTGGGTAACTTACAGGATTTTTCTATATTTTCTATAATTCTATATTTTCTATAATTTCTAGGTAATTTCTATAGCTGAAAATTGTAGGATTTTACTCTGCCAGCATTCCACTGCTATGTTGGTTACCACATCCACAAAGGTATACTTAGTTTTTCTGCACAGTTCCTTGGGATTCCAGCGTTCTGGAGGGGAAAGCAATATTATGAAGCCCTTCTAATTTTGTCGTTGTTGTTCATCACTGAGTTGTGTCCAACTCTGTAACCCCATGGACTGTGGCATACCAGTCTTCTCTGTTCTCCACTATCTATCTCCCAGAGTTTGCTCAAATTCATGTCCATTGAGTTGGGTTATGCAGTCTAGCAAACTATCTCATCCTATGCTGCCCTATTCTCCTTTGGCCTTCTATCTTTCCACCATCAGGGTGTTTTCCAATGAATTGGCTCTTCCCATTAGGTGGCCAAAGTATTGGAGCTTCAGCAACAGTCCTTCCAATGAATAACCAGGGTTGAATTTTACAGGCTGGTTAAAATGTTTTCAAGACTGTTCTAATCTTTTTTTTAAAGAACTTATTTCCTAATCTAACACTTGAGAGAGAACTGTTGCTAACACACCAGCAGCATTGCTAGGAGTAATTATTTTTCACTTTATAGCAATACATTCCAATCCGTTTTCTCTGTGCTTCTTTCTCCAGCCAGCTTCTCCTAAGATCTAGTCTGCCCATAGCTCTTGAATGATAGTTACTCTGTTCTGCGCAGCCCAAGTGCCTTCCAGAAACCAGATACCCTTACCATGTTCAGGATCTTAGCTGTGTGCAGGCAAAGATGGGTAGATGGCTTATATGACCCCTTAAGATCCAATCCAGTCAGAAGAGCTGCCAGCTCTGCAGAACTCATTCATGAACATTTTGGTGGTTTAGAGGTTATTTTTGGATAGTACTTTTCAGGTAGGGCTTCCCTGGTGGCTCAGCTGGTAAAGAGTCTGCCTACAATGTGGGAGACCTGGGTTTGATCCCTGGGTTGGGAAGATCCCCTGGAGAAGGGAAAGGGAAAGGCTACCCACTCTAGTATTCTGGCCTGGAGAATTCTATTTACTGTATAGTTCATGGGGTACTCTATAGTACTTTTCAGGTAAAGGGCCCTATCCTTCCCTATTCTTTCTCCATGAACCCGAAGAACGATGTGTTCCAAGAAAATTTGACCAAAGCACTTAAGAAGAGTACCATGTCTAGTATGTGGAAAATGAGGCCTGAGACCTATTGAGAATTAGAAATTACTGGATCAAGTCTGTTAAGTAGTGATAGCTTTGAGGAGGCACCGTATTAGTTACCTGTGACTGCTATAACAGTTTTCCACAAACTTGGTGGCTTAAAACAACAGAAATTATCTCACAGTTCTGGAAGTCACAAGTCAATATTATTTGGCTGAAATCAAGATGCTAGGAGGACTACAGTCTGTCTGGCTGCTCTAAGGGAAAATCCATTCCTTGTATTTTCCAGCTTCTGGAGGCTGCTGGCATCCCTGGGCTTATAGCCACATCACTTTAGTCTTCAAGAGAAGTATCTTCAAATGTCTCTCTGGTTCGTCTTCACTTCACCTTTTCTTGATGTGTGTAAGGTCTCTATCTACCTTCCTCTACTGCATCTGATTAAATTTAGGGCCCATCTGGATAATCCAGGGCAATCTCCCCATTTTAAGATCTGTAAAATAGCATTCTTTCATTCACTTTACCATGTAAAGTAATATTCACAGGTATCTGAGATTAGAATATGGATGTCTTTGGGTGGGGGAGGGGATTCAGCCTACCACAAGCACTATGGAATCTATCCTAGCTCAATAATCCTAAGACTCTAGGTTCATTCACCTCATTAGAGCTGACTCAAATGTGTTCTTTTTTATAGCTGAGTATATGGTGTATATGTACCAC
The DNA here is from genome assembly GCA_007570785.1 of Antilocapra americana. Lineage (NCBI taxonomy): Eukaryota > Metazoa > Chordata > Mammalia > Artiodactyla > Antilocapridae > Antilocapra > Antilocapra americana. Next base: position 3,020,099 of record ML663487.1, on the reverse strand, counting down.
ATTGTGTATATGTACCACAACTTTCTTACCCATTCATCTGCTGAAGGACATCTAGGTTGCTTCCATGTCCTAGTGAGAGAGTCAATTCCTAGGCAGATTGATAAGAAGTTCAGGGTCCCCAAGGAAGAGAAAGGGGTCTGGGGCTCTCGAAGTGGAGATTGGGGATCTGGAATTTTCGAGGAGAAAAGGACAAACTTTTTTTTCCTCTATATTCCTTAGTCTTAGTCAATTACACAACTCAGTTTAAACTCTGTACTGGGGATTATACAACAACAGTGTATCTGGCTTGAGGATAGTTTCTCCTTCCTGAAAACCTGACTAATCCTGATATTTTAGAATGTATATTATCGGAGTGGGTCTAGAGGATCTTTCTATTGTTAAATTCTAATCTTGTTATCCTAAAATGTAAATTGTGGGAGTAGGTCTGGTAAAATTTTCACAGACTTGAGACATTCTTTTGATTCATTGTAATAACTAATTAAAAGGTATATAACTCCATTGCTAATACTAGCAAGGCGGTACTCTTTCTGCCCCCTTCTGATGTCTATGTCAGAAGCTTTCTCTATCCCTTTTATACTTTAATAAAACTATTGCAAAAAAGCTCTGAGCAATCAAGCCTCATATCTGGCCCCAGGTTGAACTCTTTCAGAGGCCAAGAATCCTGGCATCTTTTCGTGGGTCAGCAACAACCTTTCACTAGCTATTGTAAATAGTGCTGCAGTGAACATTGGGGTACATGTTTTTTCTTGTTCAAATCTGGTTTCTTTGGAATATATGCCCAGTAGTGGGATTGTTGTGGCATATGGTAGTCTTATTCCTAGTTTTTTCAGTAATCTCCATACTGTTCTCCATAGGGGTTGTATCAGTTTCCATTCCCACCAACAGTGTAAGAAGGTTCCGTTTTCTCCACATCCTCTCCAGCACTTATTGTTTGTAGATTTTTTTTTATGATGGCCTGCCTATTATACATAGTGAAGTAAGTCAGAAAGAGAAAGACAAATATCATATATGAAAGCATATATATGGAATCTACAAAGATGGAACCAACTATCCTTCCTACATGCAGGGCAGCAAAGGAGACACAGATGTAAAGAACAGACTTTTGGATTCAGTGGAAGGAGAGGGTGGGATGATTTAAGATAATAGCATTGAAACATATGCATTTAGCATATATAAAATAGATAACCACTGCAACTTTGATGTATGACACAGGGCACTCAAAATTGGTACTCTGTGGCAACCTGGAGGAATGGCGTGAGGAGGAAGGTGGGAGGGATGTTCAGAATGGAAAGTGAAGTGAAGTGAAAGTCTCTTAGTCATGTTCAACTCTTTGCAACCCCATGGACTGTATAGTCCATGGAATTCTCCAGGCCAGAATACTGGAGTGGGTAGCCTTTCTCTTTTCCAGGGGATCTTCCCAACCCAGGGATTGAACCCAGGTCTCCTGTATTGCAGGCAGATTCTTTACCAGCTGAGCCAAAGGGAAGCCCATTCAGGATGGAGGGGACACATGTATGCCTATGGCTGATTCATACTGATGTGTGGCAAAAAGCCATCACAATATTTTAAAGTAATTATTCTTGAATTAAATGAATAAATTTAAAGAAAGAATCCTAAAAATCCCTAGACATTTGATGCTGCAGGACACCTCTAACTGTACCAGTGGACTTTAATTAAATGAGCACTGTCCAAGTCTAAGTCATTGCAAAAATCTTAAAGTGGATGCAGTTTGTCTTCAAGCTACTGCTTCTTCTTATATGTTTCACCATTTCCCTTCCTCTACCTACTTTCACTTTTGTGTATCCCACTCACAGAAGGAAGTCCTAAGTCCCCTACTGAGCACCTACCTATAGGGTGATGCCTTTTAAGTTTCCAGCTCTGATCCTAATCTTTCTCTGGAGCTCCTGACCCATTTAATCATTGCACTCAATATCAACCACTCCAAAACTAAAATATTTTCCCCATATGTCTTTTCCCATCCAATATTCTTCAATCCTAAATGGTGACTCTATTCACACAGCCATCCAAACTTAAAACTCTGCCTTAAACATCTTCAGTTTGAATTCTTGCTTCACCACCTACTATCTGTAAAAACTTGAGCAAGTTATTTAACTTCTATATGCCTCATTTTCTTCATTTAAAAATGGGTGGAAAAAGAACACTTACTTCATAGGATGCTTATGTGGATTAAAAGAGATAAGTGTAAAGCCCTTAGAACTGTGCTCATCACATTGTAAGCACTTGACATTTTAGCTTATACTGCTTTTAACAGTATCATCCTCCACTATTCCACTTCCTCATCTCCATGCTGACCTTCCCCACAATTACATAATCTGTTCAGTAAATTTTACTTGCGTGCATGCATGCTAAATCACTTCAGTTGCATCTGATTCTTTGCAGCCCCATGGACTGTAGCCCACCAGGCAAGAATACTGGAGTGGGTTGCATGCCCTGCTTCAGGGAATCTTCCCTACTCTTTTTAAATGCAGTCCTCTCCTAGACATCCTCATGGTCATTGCTCTAGTTCAGGCCTTGATCCTCTCTGGGTCATGTACTACCTTCATAACTGGTCTCCCCACCTCTATCCCTTACACAGCAGGGAAGGGTTTCTCATAAACTGGAACTTAATCTTGTTATAAATTTCTGGACTATTTTCCCAACAGTGGGCATTAAATGACTTTTGAAGGGTTTTTACAATCTGATTCTAACCTACCTTATATCCAGTTACTCCCTATACCATACTGAAGAAATAGCTGGTCACCGAATAGGCAAATCTCCTGTAAGCCTCTATGCCTTTGTCTATTACATTATCACTACACTAGAACGTTCTTTCTTCCATCTTTTTGGCAAACCATTATTTATCCTTTAAGATTCAGCGTCCTTTGTCAAATCTAGTTCTCTGAAGCAGAGTAAATCCATCAAGCCCATTTCTGAACCACCACACTACTTTGTACATTTTTCTGGTGGATGAAGAAAAGCAAAGAAACACTTGCTGGATGCTTACCATGCGCCAGGCCCTATGCTAAGTGCTTGATAACATTAAACTTTATCTGATCCCTGAGCTCCAAGAAAGCAGCCACAGTTGAGAAACTCTCTCTTATTCTAGAAAAAGATGATAATTGTAAAGTAACATAATGACCTGGCATATTCTGAGATCAGACCTTCTTCATACTTCCTCATGATCTCATAGACTTGTGGTGACTCCTTTGTTTACTTGCCTCTATAAAACTCTAAATTTACTTTCTTTTCTTTAAGCCTTCTTATGTCTATATAGCCTGAATAAAATCATCTCCTTAATTGCCCTTTTCTTTCTATCTTTCAGATAGTCCTCACAGTTCTATGAAGTTGGTTTTATTCTAATCAGTTTGCAGATAAGAAAACCAAAACTCAGCTGCATGGCCTAAGGTGGTACCATTAAGAAAGTAGGTTATGGACATGGGGTAGGGAAGGGGAGGAAGGAGAGGGTAAGATGTATGGAGAGAGTAACATGGAAACTTACATTATCATATGTATAATAGATAGCCAATGGGAATTTGCTGTATATCTCAGGAAACTCAAACAGGGGCTCTGTATCAACCTAGAAGGGGAGAGAAATGGGAGAGAGATTCAAAAGGGAAGTGATATGTATACCTATGGCTGATTTATGTTGAGATTTGACAGAAAACAATAAAATTCTGTAAAGCAATTATCCTTCAATTAAAAAATAAATATTTTTTAAAAGAAAATAAGTTATGGACCCGGAGTGGGGAAGGGGGAAGAAGGAGAGAGTGAGATGTGTGAAGAGCGTAACATGGAAACTTACATCACCATATGTAAAATACATAGCCAAAGGGAATTTGCTGTATGACTCAGGGAACCCAAACAGGGACTCTGTAACAACCTAGAGGGGTGGGATAGGGAGGGAGATGGGAGGGAGATTCAAGAGGGAGGGGGCATATGTATACCTATGACTGATTCATGTTGATATTTGGCAGAAAACAAAAAAAAATCTGTAAAGCAATTATTCTTCAATTAGAAAAAAATAAAAAGAAAGTAGGGGATGCAGTTCCTTCCCAGGTATATATGGCTCTGAAGCCCAGGCTTCCCATAAAATGAGACATGAGCTATAATTTACCTGTTTACAGATCTGCTTCAGACCATGAAAACTTCAGAAGTGGGGAAATCCAGAACTCCAATCAGCCTAATCCTTGTTTGCTGAATGAATTCCTGAATAAACCACATCAACTTCTACTAAGGTAGTATTGTAGTTTTTCTCAAATGTTGTTTTTAACCCAAGCCTCTTTTTGATAAGTCGGACAAACAAATTGAAAGATTAAACTTCTGTGCAAAGAAGAATATGCCTTTTAAATGGAAATAATAGTGCCTTATCCAATGGATTGGAAACTTCTGATGAATTTCAGGGCAGGGTGTGAGGGGGGCTAACGTCCCTTCCAAAATTTCCAGTCTTCTAAAGCTATAAAGTGGTAGAATTTCCTAAGAAGAGTAGATAACTCACTTGAGAATGGCAGCCCTTCATTGACTAACTGTGTTACATTTATTGTTGTATCCAATAATACTCAGATAAGGTGCTGGGAAGTAACAACCAGAGAAAACATCTCAGGTTAACTGCCTGTTTCTATTGTAAGACTCTCTCTAGAATCATAATATCTTCCCACTGAAGGGAACCCCCATAGTTCATCTTATCCAGTCACCTGATTATATAGATTGTATCTCAGTCAAATGGGGGCCTATACCTAATTAAGGATTGGTTTTAAACTCTAACAATTTTCACAGTGCTAAGTCACTTCAGTCGTGTCTGACTCTTTGTGACCCTATGGACTGTAGCCCACCAGGCTCCTCTATCCATTGGGATTCTCTAGGCAATAATACTGGAATGGGTTGCCATGCCCTTCTCCAGGGGATCTTCCTAATCCAGGGATCAAACCCACATCTCTTATGTCTCTTGCATTTTCAGGCAGGTTCTTTACCACTGTCGCCACTTGGGAAGCAACAATTCTCATGATAGGAAGCTGTTATTTGTGTCTAGCCTGCATCTTTGTACTGCAGTAGCAACTTGGCTTCTTTCAGCTCTGCCAAAATGGTGGGCAGCCTTATAGATTCAGATTTCCCACTCAACTTTTAATCTGCCTGGACAGGGCCTCTGTTCCAATTTTTAGATGATGTATTTCTCCCTAGTAAAAGTAGATGCTCTTCTACTATTAGCATGAAAAGTTAAATGGGAGCAATGCAAACTGGCTGACAGAGGGGATAATTTCTTTCAGGGATTTCTCTAAGGCAGTAGCTTTCTAATATTTCTGGACCCAGACCTATTGTAAGAGACACATTTCATTTCATGACTCATTTCACACATAAACATGTATAACTGATACAAAATTTCTGCAAAGCAATTCTCATCCTAGCCAGATACAATTCAACTGTAGTTTATTTAGTCTCATGCTTTGAAAACTGCTGGTCATCACTGTCCTATAAAGAGGTCATAAGCGTACACCACAAATACCTGAGAACCAAAACCTTCTATTCCCATACTTAGCCTGTCAACATTGAGAACTAAAACCACACTTTACTTCTATACATGATCTTGCTAGTCTACTGTCTTCATTAGCATAACTTTATTTTTCCAGGACTCCCCTCTGCCTCGGCAAATGGTTCATTACAGGAACATCCTGAAAATCCCAGCAAAGAATTCCCAAATGGAATACAACAGCAGATTTTGAAATGCCCTAAGATTCTTTAAATCCTTCACCTCAAAAATCCTTTTCTTGCTATTTCTACCAATCTTTGGTTATTACATTGTAAACCTTACCTAATTCTAATCAAATCTCTGTATTGAAAGACCTACCTCAAACTAAACTTACAGTTCTTAAGTTCTAACCTTGCCTTCCTTCCCTCTGAGACATCTCCATTGAAATTTTGCAGAATCAGGGTCCTCCCTCACCCCAGTAAGCAATAAATTCAGTTTGGTCTTATCAATAGGTTGTATAGGTAGTATCTGGGGAACTAGCTTTCAATATTCTGTAGGATACAGACCAAACAAGGGATTTATTGGGGAAAAACTTACAAGCAAGCCAAGAAGTAGTAGAGCACATACAGTCTCCCGACTCTCCTTGTTCCATGGCACAGGCCAGTCACGGATATTCTGTGTACCCCAAGGCTGAAGTTCTGGCAAAGAAGGATCTGCTTGGACTATATGTTGAATGTGTCACTGTGGGCAGTCCCAAAGAACACAAGCTCTGCCTCCACACTGGGAAAGGGGGCTAAAGTGACACCTAGTTTCTCTAAGTAACAAGAAATGTATCAACCATCTCCCAGATTGGGAACAATCCTAGGGAGTATGCATGCTCAGGATCAAGGTCAGCATACTGAGAACCCCTTCAGAAAAGCCTAGTGTGCCAGGAATGCTGACATCAACAAAGGCCTTGTCTTCTGCAACTGGCTCAGTACAGCACAGCTAGCTCTCAGCTAAGCTACTGATAAAGGGAAAGGAAATGAAGCCCCAGGGCTATCCAGAATTGTCTTTCATTGATCATCCCAGAAGTGATTCCACTTATGACTATTGGGTTGCAACCTGCAGTTAAAAAGCCACTAATCTAACTTTGGGGCTCATTAACACGTTCATTATATTTATTGTGGCCATGGTTTCATGAGTGTATACGTATACCAAAACTCATCAAATTTTGCAGTTTAAATATTTGCAATTTATTCTATGAAAATTATACCCCAGTAAAGCTGTGAAAAATTATAAAAGAGGTGGGTAAGAATTGAGGGTATAGATGTAATAAGATTGATTATACATTGATAATTATTAAAATTACTTTTGTCTGTCTTTGCAAATTTCTTAAATAATTTTAAAATGAATTCTACCACACAGATATGATGAAAAGAACTTATTCAAAGGGTCTAAAACATGGCTGGCTGCACAGTTTTTTTTAGGAAGAGTAGAATGAAAGTTGCTCCAAAGTTCCAGACCCAAGTTTCTTTAGTTACCCTGGTGGAAGAATTTCTGACATCCTAAGGGCACAGAAGTATAAGGAGTGAGTGAAGTGAGTAAAACACCTGTCTGGGCTGTGCTTGTGCTATTAGAGTCAAAATATCATAGCTGGTTTCCAGTTGATCACTTTGTCTCATTTTACATGTGTTAAATGATCCATCTGTTCTGTATATTGCTCAGCAGTTGAACTATATATTAGGTTGGAAAACCAGAGCCTAGGGGTTGGGTATCAAGCACAAGAATTGTCAAATCCTGATCCTTTACTGACCAAGGTTAGGTGACTGCTCCACTTAGGGGAATGTGACACCAGATGGATTCTTTACACTATGCCCTGCCTTGTATCACTTCCTGCATGCATGCTACATCACTTCAGTCTTGTCCAACTCTTTGCACCCCTATGGACTGTAGTCTGCCAAGCTCCTCTGTGCATGGGATTCTCCAGGCAAGAATACTGGAGTGGAATGTCATGCCCTTCTCCAAGGGATCTTCCCAACCCAGGGATCGAACAAGAATCTCTTATGTCTCCTGCATTAGCAGATGGATTCTTTACCACTAGAGCCACCTGGAAAGCCCCACTATCACCTCACCACCTCCCAATTTTATATTGTTTTAATTATATTCTTCTAAATATGTTTGTATTTATGGAATATGTAAACTGTCATTAGCTGTGTAAATCTGAACATATAAATATTGAGGATATTTGGAACAGTCTTTTTCATGAGAATTCTCCTTCCTATCATCCCATAATCCATGTTGATATGTTATTATATGTCTTTCCCTGCACATAACCAAATATCATTTGTTTTTCAAAATAGGACTATGTCATAAAGACTTTTCTACATATTGCCTTCAACAGTACCTCATTAAAGCCTCCTCAAGTCATCTGGTACAGCTACAAATATGTCTTTTTAGTGGTTGCATAATATTCTCTGTTGAGAATGGACGGTAATTTCTTCAACCATTCCATGTATCTGGGCATTCACTTTGTTACCAACATTTTGCAGCTAAAAACTATGATACAATAATATTCTTATATAGATTTGCTGGAGAGGTGACATTGTGCTACTAAACTCACATGGCTATACCTGGAGGCCCTGCTAGGAGAGGTAAAGATGATCTTTAAAAAAATGTTTAACCCTGAATTGTGCTGTTTGCTGATTTCTGTGATTTAAATACTTTCATCATAGCCTATTTCAAGCTACCAATGTAAAATCACCAAGTGCAGAACTGGAAAGAGATGTACACAATTGGCTCTAGCCTCTATGAACCAGCTTTAGAACATCACTGTGAGTACTAATAGGAGATGTAGTGTTCTGTTCTTGGCTTTTCATTTGTTAACTTCTTTCGGTGGCAGGCAGAGGAATAGCATCCTTACTATCAGGTCTGCACTCTGATGGCACCATTCACATCTACATAACGGGTAGCTTCTGGAGTTGTGCAAAGCTTAACTGATCTCAGTGGTCATACATCTTTGTACCCCTAAAATGATACCATTCTGCTACTTTGTAGTGGCTTCCCTGGTGGCTCAGACAATAAAGCATCTGCCTGATGATAAAGCATCTGCCTGCAATGTGGGAGACCCGGGTTCCATCACTGGGTGGGGAAGATTCCCTGGAGAAGGAAATGGCAAGCCACTCCAGTACTCTTGCCTGGAAAATCCCATGGACAGAGGAGTCTGGTAGGTTACGGTCCATGGAGTCGCGAAGAGTCAGACACAACTGAGTGACTTCAATTTCTGCTGCTTTGTAAGACTAACCTAAGGGTACTGGGCAAAAGTTCTTATAGTTCAGCACATAACAAAATTATTTGGGCTGCTGATTAAAACCAAGATTATTGGGCCTCAACTTCAAAGACTGATTCTGTAGATCTGAGGTGGGGCCCTTTTTTTTCACTTCTAACTAAGTCCCAGATAGTGGTAACATTGTTGATTTAGAGACCATCTTTCAAGAACTACTAGTATAGAGAAAACTAGGTATTTCCTCTGTGAGAAAAAAAATACATGGCTGGAATACTCAATTTGACTGAGTGACTTAGGGAAGAAAGGCTCAGAATAAAGTGAAATCCCAAATTCAGATGCTGTTGGGGCCTGGCAGATGATAGATAGACATATGTGTACAGGCTAGTTACAGCATAGAAAATGTTATATTTAAGGTTAATCCTTTGTTTTGATAGTTAGAAGCTTTAAAAAAAAAAGGACAAATTGACCAAGTTAAGGGTGCTATGAGAATGAGCGCTAGGTAGTGAGGCCAGGAGACAGGTTTGAGATGAAAGAGAGTTAGCAGTCCAGGACCACAGTGTAAAAGAAATGTCAAAAAGGGCAGGGGAAAGATCTACAGCCCCCTTCATTTCTAGTATTCCTCCATCTCTACACCCTAACATCTACCTCAGTATCCTCAAATTCCAGTTTATTAAGAGAGCGTACTGGGTGAGAATTAAGGACACAAAGGTGAGAGGTGTTCTGGTGGCCTACACTTAGCCCTGAAGTAGAAGGGCCTGCTCGGCCTGCAAGCCTGATTCCAGAGAATGTAGTGACATAAGCTCTGCACTAGGTGGCAGGCCACTCTAATAGTCCTGTCCTCTTCGCCTTCAAAATAGTGAGTCAGACCTTTCTAAGGACTTCTTTTTTTTTCTCTCTATAAAATGAGAGATTTGGGCTAGATGATATCAATAAGCCACATATATAAGCTCAATAGTTCAAGGTGTGACCTCTCTTGAGAACTGGTTTTGGAATCAGTGACTGGAGGCATTCTTGAGCATGCTAAGAGGCTGGAGGGATGGGTTTGCTGCTTCCCCGTAATTGATTACTATTGTGGCAAGGATGGACTTTTCAGTCTTCCCTCTGCATCACGACCCTTGTCACCAGCGTTGACTCACATCTAGGGCTCTCAGGGGCCCCAGTCAGTGACCAAATCCTCACTGCCATCATATTCTATGCTGTGTAGGGGTGGCGGGGGAGGAAAGGGGAAGGCTGCACGGTACAAGCTAAACTTGATTGAAAAGCTAACAATCTGAGTTTTGGAGACTCTTCCTTCTAGTCTCTAACAAGGGTTGTGTCTTATATTGCCAGGGATGCAATAAACCCAAATGAGGTGAGAAAAAAAAACATTTCTTAGAAATGTGGCAATATTGTAGCAAAAGAACTGGATTCAGAGTCAACCAGTCTGGGATTTGATACTGTATGTCCCAATTCACAGCATTTTGACCTTGAGCTACTTTGCTTACTCAGCCTCAGAGACTTCATTTATAGCACTATTGAGCTAATGATACCCACTAGACCAGGGTTTCTCAACCTCAGCACCATTAACATTTTGAATGAAATAATTTATTGTTTGTCGTGTCCAACTCTTTGTGACCCCAAGGACTACACAGTCCATGAAATTCTCTAGGCTGGAATACTGGAGTGGGTAATCTTTCCCTTCTCCAGGTGATCTTCCCAGTCTTTACCTTCTCTAGGGCATCTTCCCAACCCAGGAATCGAGCCCAGGTCATCTGCATTACGGGCAGATTCTTTACCAGCTGAGCCACAAGGGAAGTCCAAGAATGCTGAAGTGGGTAGCCTATCCCTTCTCCAGTGAATTTTCCAGACCCAGGAATAGAACCGGGGTCTCCTGCATTGCAGGTAAATTCTTTATCAATGGAGCTGTCAGGGAATCCTTTTTAATTTATTGTTGGAGTTGTGCATTGTGGAGTGTTTAGCAGCATCCCTGGCCTTCACCCACTAGATGTCAGTTTTCGTTCTTCCCCTCTCAGGTTGTGACAACATGAAATGCTTGAAGACATGCCAAATATCCCCTATGGGTAAAATCATCTTAGTTGAGAAGCACTGTCCTATAACACAGAGTTATTAGGAGGAATGGACATTAGAAGCACATTGGAATTTATTCAATCTATATATTCTTTTTTACAAAATTTAAAAATTTTGATTAGAGAAATACAGAAGTAGATTGGTTTGTGAGTCAAACTAATGAGAATGTTAGATGGTTAGACTGTACTTTCCTTTGGATTGTTGAGAAGAGAGGATTGAAAATAGGGTAACCAACCATTGCAGACTGCCAGAACTCAGGGAGTTTCCCACAATGTGAAAATTTCAGTGCTAAAACCAGAAAAGTCTTGGGCAAATCAGATTGTCACTCTAGTTTAAAAAGTCACCACCAGTATATACTATGCCAGGCATTGTGTTGGGTGCTTCACACATATTGCTCAATCCTGGCAAACAGACCTGTGACAAATATGTTGATTCAAAACAAATAGACTGTCAGTTATTTCTCTGGCAAAAAAAAAGAGTTTATTCCAGATCAGCAAAGAATTGCAACTTGGGATCTACAGCCATGGTGAGCCACATACAAGTCTACAGCAAAAAAATGGGAGAAAGGAAATTGGGAGGGCTATAGTAAACAAACATTCCATGGCTTTTCATTGGCTGGGTTGTGACTGGCTCACATTGGCTGAACTCTTGCTGGGCAAGGAGAGAGAGGCTTTCTTCTTCCGGTTGGGCTCTGCTATGTCATAGGGTGTGAGAACTCCCTCTTCTGTTCTCCTGATTCCATTTAATTGAGGTTTCTGTTTATTATAGTTTTTGTAAAAGTAATATCTTTATTTCCTTGGATAGGTAACCAAGACTCAGTACAGTAAGATGGGTTAGACACAGGCATTTGGGCAGATGAGGTGAAATGGCTTCAGGCCTTCCAAAAACCCAGTGGGATGATCCAGACTCCCTTCTACCTCACTCTGGGGTCTACTATCTCTGAGTGCTTGGCCCAAGATGCAGTCAGGAACTTGATAATAAGAGCATGGACATATGATTCTGAACATATGCCCAAGGCCTTCAGCATGAGGTGGACTTGAATGAACCTCTTCAGAATATAGTCTTCATCAGGAAAATCATCTCCAAAGGCAAAGAGATCATAGTAAGGAATTGGGGGCCCAAGAACAGGCATATGTAAGATTGTCTTGGCTTCTCTTGAGACATTATCCTTGAGTAGGAGGAGGTGGGGTAGGAGACGTGAATAGGGTAACAGGAGAAAAGAGATAGCAAATCCACTGTGCCATTCTGGGACTTACATTTCCTCAGTGCACCATCATTTCCTAGGAATCCTCAACACTCTACCCAAACTTATACTGAAATAAACTTCTGCCCCTGGAAAAGTCTGCTTAATGGTCTCACATCATAAGCTATTGTCAGGCCTTTTGCAAGAAAGCTTTCTTTTCTGGGATGGGAAATTTTCTTTAGGGAAGTCTGGGACTTTCTCTGTTAATTGCTGGAAAGTATCCTGTCTCTCTCTTCTACTCTCCTTGCCTGCATTTTGATGTCCTAAAGAGCTATCCTCACTCTAGCCTTAGCAACTTGAAAACAGACTTGCATTTGCCCCTAGTACCTACAGTAGAATCTAAGCTGCTCAATTCTTTCCATGAATATCTTTTGATCAAAGATCAGGATTTACTAGCACTGCTGTTTTTTGTTTTTGTTTTTTGGCCACACTACATGGCTTGTGGGATCTTGATAGCTTAGGTGAATGATGTCAGATTTGTGATCTCTGAAGAAGGTCCCTGGTCTTGGGACCAGGGACCAGGCTTGATCACTCAAGAGCCTTTATATAGCAGAGTCTTATTAAAGTATGAAAAGGAACAGCGAAAGCTTCTGACATAGACATCAGAAGGGGGATGGGGAGTGCCCCACTCACTAGTCTTTAGCAAGGGAATTATATACTTTTTAAATTAGTTATTACAATAAATCAAAAGAATATCTCAAGGTTGTAAAACTTTTACTAGAACCACTCCCACAATTTACATTTTAGGATAACAGGATTAGAACTTAACAATAGAAAGATCCTACCAAACCCATTCCCATAATATACATTCTAAGATATCAGCATTAGTCAGAAGGTTTTCAGGAAGGAGAAACTGTCCTCAAGCAGGATACATTGTTGTTATATAATCTGTATAACTGAGTTACTTGTTTAAACTGAGTTGTTTGTTGTGTAATCATCAGTTCCAGGCTTAAAGAAAAAAACTAAGGAATGTAGAGACTAAAGACTAAGGAATGTAGAGAAAAATTTTTTTAAAAAGTTTGTCCTTTCCTCCTCTTTGAGAATTCCAGACCTTTCTCTCCTTGGGGACCCCCAGGCTTCTTAGCAGCCTGCCTAGGAATTATCTCATTCCCCCATTTTCTTTAAGGAGAATTATGTTGCCAAGGGAAAGGGGAGTTGTTTTCATTTCGTAACTACATCCTGCTGTTGAAGGGAGGCAACATACTCTCCTAACCCTCATATTGAGGGTCTCTGATCCAGGGCCCCCAAATAATAGTTGGAGGAGTCTGTGGCACTCGTGGGAGCCTGGACAACCATCTGTAACTTAAAAGCTTTCAGATGGCTAGAAAGAAATCCAGTTACACAGTTACAGATGCAGGGAGCAAACAGTAAAAACAGAATAATTAGAATTATTATGATTAAGATAGTTTTCCTCCATGGGGAGCTAGTTAACATTTCCCAAAGTGAGGTGACTGAGGCTTCAGGAGAATCCATAGCCTGAATCATCATGTCCGTGTGTTTAGTAAACTGAGTAACATTAGTACTTATATCTGACATATATGTCAGAATTGAAGAAAGTCTTTTCCTTGAGATGGAGAAATCCGCCATGGGAAGCCTTCAGCTGGTGAAGAGGGGAGCACCCCACAGACCCACCAATTAGACTGATTGTGGAATGCAGTGTAAGAATGAGCCCAGGGCAGGAAGGCATTGTCTTGAGAGTCAAAGGGCAGACTCTGGACTTTTGGAGTCAGCAGAAGCAGGCCCACATAGATTATCAGGCCCATCTGGTAAGTGCCCTCAACACATAAATGAAAAGTCTGGTGTAAACCCTTAAGAATTTTCCACTTAACATTTTCAGGAATTATTATTCGTCCATCTTCAGACTGTAACCAATCTTTATCCGTGATTTTTTCCTCCTCTTTTCTCATATCTTTCTAATTCTTCTTCAGCATATTGTGGTTTTTCCTGTTCATCAGGACCTGTCCAGACTAAGGGCATTTGTAGGAGAGGGAGTTCATAAAGCACTGTTTTTCTGGCTTGGGAATCAGCCAACTGATTTCCCTCAGCTACTTTTCTCCCATCCCTGCTGTGTGTTTGCAGTGTAGAACAGCTAATTCTTTAGGACAATATGCAGCAGTTAAAAGTCTCTCAATCTCTTTGAAGTGTTTAATAGGTTCTCCTGTTGCTGCTTTAAACTGTCTCTCTTTCTATATTGCAGCATGAGCATGTAAAGTCAAATAAGTGTACTTCGAATCAGTGTAGATATTTACTCGCTGCCCTTTGCTTAACTCTAGGGCTCAAGTCAAAGCAGCAAGCTCTGGCAATTGGGCACTTGTACCGGGGGAAGAAACTTTACCTCTAAAACCTGTTTAGACATAACCACAGCATAACCTGCTTTCTGCTTCCCATCCCATACAAAAGAACTGCCATCTGTAAACATATCCATGTCAGAATTGTCTAATGTGGTATCCATTGGCTCTTCCCTGGCTGCATAGTTTAAAGGTAGAAATTGGGAACAATCATGACCAGGTGTTTCATCTTTCTTTTCAGGGAAGGAAAGTGGCAGGATTTAAGTTTCCACAAATTTTAAGCTTAGCTATTGGTACTTCTAACACCAATGACTGATATTTAAGAAGTTGACTGTCATTCAAGTATTAGCCTTAGATTTTAAGATTCCGCTCACATCAGGAGAAGTCAGTAGAGTAAGATTGCGCCCATTAATTATTCTGAGGGCTTCAGGTGTTAATAAAGCAGTCACTGCCGTCGCTCTTAGACAGTTTGGCCACCCACATGACACTACATCTAACTCTCTGCTCGGGTAAGCTATAGTTTTCTGGTGAGGCCCTCGGGGTTGTGTCAAATCTCCCAAGGCCATCCCTTTTCTTTCAGTAACAGATTAAATTCTGACCCTGTGGGAAAGCTAAAAGTGGGAGCTTGCAGGAGGGCAGTCTGAAGAGACATACAAGCCTTTGAGTATCTGGAGACCAAACCAGTTTGTCAGTTTGGGCCTGCTGAGTTTCAGTTATAAGTTTATATAAAAGCCGGGCAAGTTCCCCATAATCCTGAATCCAAATGCAGTGGTAGCCTGTGATTCCCCCAAATCCTCTCAATTGTCTGAAAGTCATAGGTAAGGGATGATTTAGTATAGACTTAATTGTCTTGGGGGCCTATGGCCCTAGTCCCTTCTGATATGATTAGGCCCAAATATTTAACAGATTGTTGACAAAGCGGAGCCTTTTCCCTTGATGCTTTATAACCACAGCCTTCCAGAAAGTTTAAGAAATCTGAGGTTTGTGAGCAAGCTTCCTATGTCTCACACAGAGTAGAATATCATCTACATATTGTATTGTAGTACCACTGCCTCAGAGCTATTAAAGTTTTGTAGATCCTGTGTCAAATTTTCCCCAAATAGATGGGAGCTGTCACGAAATCCCTGTGGCAAAACTGTCCAGGTTAACTGAGAAGCTGGCTGAGTAGGATCCTCAAAGGGAAATAGAAATTGACTTTCCTCTGCCAAAGGTACAGAATAAAAGGCATCTTTTAAATCAATTACTGAGAAATATTTTGTCCCATGTAGGAATTTCAAACAATAAAGTATAAGGATTAGCCACCATGGTGTGTAAAGGAAACACAGCCTCATTTATTATTTGCAAAACTTGAACTAGTCTCCATTTATCATTTGACTTTTTCACACCCAAAATAGGAGTATCACATGGACTATTACAGGGAGTTAATAGCCTCTGCTCCTTTAAAATCTCAGTGATGGGTTTTAACCCTTCATTAACCTCAGGCTTTAGTGGGTAGTGCTTGTGATATGGAAATAAGTGAGGGTCTTTGAGCTTGATAATGACAAGAACAGCATTTTGTACTCAACCCACCATTTTTCCATCAGCCCACACTTTAGGATTTACATTTTGTTCAATGAATGGGAGAGAAAGAGCAGGCTCCATATTCATTTAAACAGAAGCCTGGACCTTCCTCAGTATATCCCTCCCCCAGAGGGATGAGGGAGATTCCGGCATGATCAGAAACTCGTGAAAAAACAGCACAGAGTCCCAGGTGCAGCTTAAAGGATGACTGAAATAATAGTGTTTGGCTCATCCTGACAGTCCCATTATGGTAGTGTATCATGAGGAAAGTGGACCAGGTGCTTCAGTAAGCACAGAGAAATTTCCCTGAGTGTCCAAAAGAAAATCAATTGCTTGGCCCCCCACAGCTACTAATACCCAGAGTTCCTCAGGTGTTATTAGCATGAGAGCTTGTGTGGGGACTCCTGGGCACCTTCAGTCCTGATTATCCTGAGAGCCCAACCCCTGGGGCCCACACCTCTGGGGCAGTCTCTCCTTTAGTGTGGTCCTTTACAGACTGGACAGGGAGCCAGGGGTGGCTTAGATGCCGGAGAGCAGCTTCACTTGAGATGCCCTTCCTTTCCACAGTAGTAGCAAGCCCGTCCCTTTTCACCTGAGTTCCTCTGGGCATTTTTACTCAGGCTGTTTCAGAGCAGGCCTCACAGCCATTGTTGGGGCTTCAGTCTTTTGCCAGGTTCTTATTGCCTCTTATTTTCCTCCTCGTATTCTCTACTGTAATATATTATCTAAGCCAGCTTCAAAAGTTTTTTTAGAGACTGATTCTGTCTGAATGCCTGTTTTTGTAACTTACAGTAGATATCTGGAGATGACTGAGTGAGAACTTTCAGGATCTACTCTCCCTCTGCACTCTCAGGAGAAATATTAGTGAAGGCCTTCCCTGAGTCTCTCTAGGAATTTGCCAGGATCTTCCTTCTCTCCTTGTTCTATGTCATCCAGCATATCATAATTTAGAGGCTTAGTTTAGCTTTCTTAAGCCCTTCAATAATGCAACTGATGAAATAGGTCTGCTCCCATATCCCTTTCTCTTTGTAATAATCCCAAGCTGGCTCTGCTATGGGAACCACTTGGCTCCTCATAGGGAGGAGAGCTATTTCATGTTCCCTCTTTTCCCTTGCCTCACACTCAAACCATTCATCTCCAAAAGCAGTAGCTTCCCCCCAGACTCGAGCTCTCTAGTCAGGAGTCAGCGTCTGTCCCAAGACATACATTATATCTCTCCAAGTAAGCTTATAAAGTGAAGTTAGTCACATAAAGGCTTCTATGTACTTTTCTGGATCTTCTAGACAGTCTCCCAGATCTCTCTTTATCTATTGTACCTCTGGGTACAAAAAAAAAGTGGAAAAATAGTGACTGTGTGTGTACATGGAGGTTCAGGGAGCTCTCTGAGTATGTTCTGTGAAGGTTGTAGATGAGTGAACTAGCACTTGCCCAAAGGCCCAGATGTGCAGAATGTGGCCACAGTAGAGAGACAGAGGCTCACACTCTGCCTCTGAGATGTAGGTCTCTTTGCCACTCTAGGTAGCTTCATCTGTCTCCTCTACCACCCCCTTCCCAGGCTGAGTTAAATTAGCTCCTAGAGTCCTTTTCCCAGTCTTCTAGTGTAGGCATAGTCAAACATTTTCTGGAAAAGGCTAGATAGTAAATAATTTAGTTTTTGTGGGCCATATGATCTCTACCGCAGCTGCTCAACTCTGCTGTTATAGAGCAAAAGCAGCCACAGACAATATGTAAATAAATGGGCATGACTGTGTGCCAATTCCACAAACTGGTGACCAGATGAATTTTGCACTTGGTTTGTAATTTGCCAACTTCTGTTCTAGTCTAACACTAAACCATATGAATTACAGGCATTTTGTCATTTCTACCAGACCAATGGCAGGGACAAGTGACTTGTTCATGATTTCTTTAATCCCAAAGACCAGCCCAGTACATGAAAATTATCAAGTTACTAGATATTTATTAAACACATACTATGTCTTTAGCCCCCTACTATATCCCAACAGCAGACACATGCAGAGTACTGGCATGCAAATGACTGTTGAACTTAAAAACACGTATAAGTGATTGGTAAAGCTGGGTGATGAATTCACAAGGCTCATTTTACTTCATTGCTTTTGTACTCTTGAAATTTTCTACATACGAAAGTTTTTTTAATTAATTAATTTATTTAATCGGAGGCTAATTACTTTATAATATTGTAGTGGTTTTTGTAACACATTAACATGAATCAGTCATAGGTGTACATGTGTTTCCCATCCTGAACCCCCCTCCCACCTCCCTCCCCATCCCATCTCTCAGGGTTATCCCAGTGCACTGGTCCTGAGCACCCTGTCTCATGCATTGAACCTGGACTGGTGATCTATTTCACATATGGTCATATACATGTTTCAATGCTATCTCTTAAATCATCCCACCCTTGCCTTCCTCCATAGAGTCCAAAAGTCTGTTCTTTACATCTGTGTCTCTTTTCTGTCTTGCATATAGGGTCATGGTTACCATCTTCTTAAATTCCATATATATGCAGTAATATACTGTATTGGTGTTTTTCTTTCTGACTTACTTTGCTCTGTATAATAGGCTCCAGTTTCATCCACCTCATTAGAATGGATTCAAATGCATTCTTTTTAGTAGCTAAGTAATATTCCATTGTGTATATGTAATACAGTTTTCTTATCCATTCGTCTACCGATGGACATCTAGTTTGCTTCCAAGTCCTAGCTATTGTAAACAGTGCTGCAATGAACATTGGGGTACACGTGTCTCTTTCAGTTCTGGTTTCCTCAGTGTGTATGCCCAGCAGTGGGATTTCTGGGTCGTATGGCAGTTCTATTTCCAGTCTTTAAGGAATCTCTACACTGTTCTCCATATTGGCTGTACTAGTTTGCATTCCCACCAACAGTGTAAGAGGGTTTGCTTTTCTCTGCACCCTCTCCAGCATTTACTATTTGTAGACTTTTTGATAGCAGCCATTCTGACTGGCATGAGATGATACCTCATTGTGGTTTTGATTTGTATTTCTCTGATAATGAGTGATGTTGAGCATCTTTTCATGTGTTTGTTAGCCATCTGGATGTCTTCTTTGGAGAAATGTCTGTTTAATTCTTTGGCCCACTTTTTGATTGGGTCGTTTATTTTTCTGGAATTTGGCTGCAGAAGCTGCTTGTATATTTTTGAGATTAATTCATTATCAGTTACTTCATTCATTTGCTATTATTTTCTCCCATCCTGAAGGCTGTCTTTTCACATTGCTTGTTGGTTCCTTCGTTTTGCAAAAGCTTTTAAGGTCCCATTTGTTTTTTTTTCCTTTCATTTCCATTGCTCTGGGAGGTGGGTCATAGAGGATCCTGCTGTGATTTATGTCAGAGAGTGTTTTGCCTGTGTTTTCCTCTGGGAGGTTTATAGTTGCTGGTCTTACATTTAGATCTTTAATCCATTTTGAGTTTATTTTTGTGCATGGTCTTAGAAAGTGTTCTAGTTTTATTCTTTTACAAGTGGTTGACCAGTTTTCCCAGCACCACTTGTTAAAGAGATTTTCTTTTCTCCATTGTATATTTTTGCCTCCTTTGTCAAAGATAAGGTGGCCATAGGTGCCTGGATTTATCTCTGGGCTTTCTATTTTGTTCCATTGATCTATGTTTCTCTCTTTGTGCCAGTACCATACTGTGTTGATTACTGTTACTTTGTACTATAGCCTGAAGTCAGGCAGGTTGATTCCTCCAGTTCCATTCTTCTTTCTCAAGATTGCTGTGGCTATTAGAGTTTTTTTTTGTATTTCCATACAAATTGCATAATTATTAATTCTAGTTCTCTGAAAAATATTATTGGTAGTTTGATAGGGATTGCATTGAATCCATACATTGCTTTGGGTAGTATACTCATTTTCACTATATTGACTCTTCCGATCCATGAACACGGTATATTTCTCCATCTATTTGTGTCCTTTTTGATTTCTTTCATCAGTGTTTTATAGTTTTCTATATATAGGTCTTTTATTTATTTAGGTAGGTTTATTCCTAAGTATTTTATTCTTTTCATTGTAATGGTAAATGAGACTATTTTTTAAATTTCTCTTTCTGTTTTCTTATTGTTAGTTTACAGGAATGCAAGGGATTTCTGTGTGTTAATTTTATATCCTGCAACTTTACTATATTCATTGATTAGCCCTAGTAGTTTTCTGCTGGTGTCTTTAGGGCTTTCTATGTAGAAGATCATGTCATCTGCAAACAGTAAGAGTTTTAATTCTTCTTTTCCAATCTGGATTCCTTTTATTTCTTTTTCTTCTCTGATTACTATGGCTAAACTCTGTTGAATTGTAGTGGTGAATCTGGGCACCCTTGTCGTGTTTCTGACTTTAGGGTTTTCAATTTTTCACCATTGAGGATAATGTCTGCTCTGGGTTTATCATATATGGGTTTTATTATGTTGAGGTATGTTCCTTCTATGACTGCTTTCTGAAGGTTTTTTTTAATCATAAATGAATGTTGAATTTTGTCAAATATTTTCTATGCATCTCTAGAAATAATCCTATGTTTTTTTATCTTTCAGTTTGTTAATATGGTGTATCACATTGATTGATTTGTGAATAATGAAGAATCCTTGCATCCTTGGGATAAAGTACACTTGGTCATGATGTATGAAATTTTTAATATGTCATTGGATTCTATTTGATAGAATTTTGTTAATGATTTTTGCATCTGTGTTCACCAGTGATATTGGCCTGTGGTTTTCTTTTTTTGATGGCATCTTTGTCTGGATTTGGTAATAGGGTGATGGTGGCCTCATAGAATGAATTTGGAAGTTTACCTTCCTCTGCAATTTTCTGGAAGAGTCTGAGTATAATAGGTGTTAGCTCGTCACTAAATTTTTGATAGAATTCACCTGTGAAACCATCTGGTCCTGGGCTTTTGTTTGTTGGATGATTTTTTATTACAGTTTTGATTTCTGTGCTTCTGATATATCTGTTAAGATTTTTTCTTTCTGGTTCAGTTTTTGAAAGTTATACTTTTCTAAGAATTTGTTAATTTCTTCCAAGTTGTCCATTTTATTGGCATAAAATTGCTGAGAATAGTCTCTTATGATCCTTTGTATTTCTGTATTGTTTTTTGTTATTTCTCCATTTTCATTTCTAATTTTGTAGATTTGATTCTTCTCTCTTTTTTCTTGATGAGTCTGGCTAATGGTTTGTCTATTTTATTTATCTTCTCAAACAACCAGCTTTGTTGATTTTTGCTATAGCCTTCTTTATTTCTTTTTCATTTATTTCTGCTCTAAATCTTATGATTTCTTTCCTTCTACTCAACCTGGGGTTCTTCATTTCTTTCTCTAGTTGCTTTAGGTGTAAAGTTATTTATTTGTTTTTTCTCTTGTTTCTTGAGACAAGCTTGGATTGCTATGAATCTTCCCCTTAGCACTGTTTTTACTGAATCCCATAGGTTTTGGGTTTTTGTGTTTTCATCTTTCTTCATTTCTATGGATATTTTGATTTCTTTGTTGATTTCTTCTGTCATTTGTTGGTTATTTAGAAGCATGTATTTTAGCTTCCATATGTTTGTATTTTTAGTAGTTTTTTTTCACTGTAGTTGACATCAAATCTTATTGCATTGTGATCAGAAAAGATACTTGGAATAATTTAAATTTTTTGGAATTTACCAAGGCTAGATTTATGGCCCAGGATGTGATTTATCTTGGAGATTGTTCCATGTGAACTTGAGAAAAACGTGAAATTCATTGTTTTGGGGTGAAATGTCCTATAGATATCAGTTAGGTCTAACTGGTCCTTGCATAATTTAAAGTTTGTGTTTCCTTGCTAATTTTCTGTCTAGTTTATCTACCCATAAGTATGAGTGGGATATTAAAGTCTCCCACTATTATTGTGTTACTGTTAATTTCCCCTTTCATACTTAGTTAGCATTTCCCTTACATATTGTGGTGCTGCTATGTTGGGTGGAAATATATTGGTAATTGTTATATCTTTTTTTATAGATTGATCCTTTGATCATTATGTAGTTTCCTTCTTTGTCTCTTCTCATAGCCTTTATTTCAAAGTCTATTTATCTGATATGAGTATTGCTACTCATGTTTTCTTTTTGGTCTTCATTTGTATAAAATATCTTTTTCCAGCCCTTCACTTTCAGTCTGTATGTGTCCCTGGTATTGAGCTGTGTCTCTTGTAGACAGCATATATAGGCATCTTGTTTTTATATCCATTCAGCCAGTCATTGTCTTGGTTGGGGCATTAAACATATTTCCATTTAAGATAATTATTGATAAGCATGATCCCATTGCCATTTAATTTGTTGTTTTGGGTTCAAGTTTATTAACCTTTTCTGTGTTTCCTGTTTAGAGAAGATACCTTAGCATTTGTTGAAAAGCTGGTTTCACTTCAGTTCAGTTGCTCAGTCATGGCCAACTCTTTGCGACCCCATGAACCACAGCACGCTAGGCCTCCCTGTCCATCACCAACTCCCGGAGTCCACCCAAATCCATGTCCATTGAGTCGGTGATGCCATCCAACCATCTCATCCTCTGTCGTCCCCTTCTCCTCCGATCCTCAATCTTTCCTAGCATCAGGGTCTTCTCAAATGAGTCAGCTCTTTGCATCAGGTGGCCAAATAATTGGGAGTTTCAGCTTCCACATCAGTCCTACCAATGAATACCCAGGGGTGATCTCCTTTAGGATGGACTGGTTGGATCTCCTTGCAGCCCAAGGGACTCTCAAGAGTTTTCTCCAACACCACAGGTCAAAAGCATCAATTATTCAGTGCTCAGCTTTCTTTATAGTCTAACTCTCACATCCATACATGATCACAGGAAAAACCATAGTCTTGACTAGACAGACCTTTGTTGGAAAAGTAATGTCTCTGCTTTTTAATATGCTGCTTATGTTGGTCATAACTTTCCTTCCAAGGAGTAAGCATCTTTTAATTTCATGGCTGCAATCACCATCTGCAGTCATTTTGGAGCCCAGAAAAATAAAGTCAGCCACTATTTCCACTGCTTCCCCAACTATTTGCCATGAAGTGATGGGACCGGATGCCATGATCTTAGTTTCTGAATGTTGAGCTTTAAGTCAGCTTTTTCACTCTCCTCTTTCACTTTTGTCAAGAGTCTCTTTAGTTCTTCTTCACCTTCTACCATGAGGGTGGTGTCATCTGTGTATCTGAGGTTATTGATATTTCTCCTGGAAATTTTGATTCCAGCCTGTGCTTCCTCCAGCCCAGCATTTCTCATGATGTACTCTGCATATAAGTTAAATAAGCAGAACGACAATATGCAGCCTTGACATACTCCTTTTCCTATTTGGAACCAGTCTGTTGTTCCATGCCCAGATCTAACTGTTGCTTCCTGACCTGCATACAGGTTTCTCAGGAGGCAGGTCAGGTGTTCTGGTATTCCCATCTCTTTAAGAATTTTCCACCGTTTATTGTGATCCACATAGTCAAAGGCTTTGGCATAGTCAGTAAAACAGAAATAGATGTTTTTCTGAAACTCTCTTATTTTTTTGATGATCCAGCAGATGTTGGCAATTTGATCTCTGGTTCCTCTGCCTTTTCTAAAATGAGCTTGCACATCTGGAAGTTCATGGTTCATGTATTGCTGAAGCCTGGCTTGGAGAATTTTAAGCATTACTTTACTTGTGTGTGAGATGAGTGCAATTGTGCAGTAGTTTAAGCATTCTTTGGCATTGCCTTTCTTTGGGTTTGGAATGAAAACTGACCTTTTCCAGGCCTGTGGCCACTGCTGAGCTTTCCAAATTTGCTGGCATATTGAGTGCAGCACTTTCACAGTGTCTTACTTGGGTTTCTCTTACCTTGGACATGGGATATCTCTTCACAGCTGCTCCAGGAAAGCACAGCCACTGCTCCTTACCTTGGACCTGGGGTAGCTCCTCTCAGCTGCACTTCTGCACTGTCACAGCCACTGTATTTCTGAGCCATCACAGCCACTGCGCTTCTGTGCCATTGCAGGCATGAAGAGCTGGTTTGCTGGTAATGAATTCTCTAAGCTTTTGCTTGTCTGTAAAGCTTTGACTTCTCCTTCATATTTGAATGAGATCCTTGCTGGGTATAGTAATCTTGGTTGTAGGTTTTTCTCTTTTGTCACTTTAAGTATGTCCTACCATTCCCTTCTGGCCTGAAGAGTTTCTATTGAAAGATCAGCTATTATCCTTATGGGGATCCGTTGTGTGTTGTTTGTTGTTTTTCCCTTGCTGCTTTTAATATTTATTCTCTGTGTTTGATCTTCATTAATTTGATTAATACATGTCCTGGGATGTTTCGCCTTGTGTTTATCCTATTTAGGACTCTCTGGGTTTTTTGGACTTGGGTGCCTATTTCCTTTCCCATTTAAGGGAAGCTATTCTCTCATCAAGTATTTTCTCATGGCCTTTCTTTTTGTCTTCTTCTGGGACTCCTATGATTCCAATGTTGGGGGGTTTAACATCATCCCAGAGGTCTCTGAGATTGTCCTCATTTCTTTTAATTCCTTTTTCTGTTTTCCTCTCTGCCTCATTTCTTTCCACCATTCTATCTTCTACTTATCCTATCTTCTGCCTCAGTTATTCTGTTGTTGGTTCCCTCCAGATTGCTTTTGATCTCAGTTATTGCATTATTCATTATTTAATGACTCTTTTTTGTTTCTTCTAGGTCCTTGTTACACATTTCTTGCATCTTCTCAACCTTTGTCTCTAGTTTATTTATCTGTGACTCCATTTTATTTTCAAGATTTTGGATCATCTTTAGTGTCATTTTCTGAATTCTTGTTTAGGTAGACTCCCTATCTCCTCCTCTTTTATTTGGTTTCATGGGCATTTATCATGTTCCTTTACCTGCTGAACATTTCTGTGCCTTTTCATTTTGTTTAGATTGCTGTGTTTGGGTGGCCTTTCTGTATCCTGGAATTTTGTGGCTCCTCTTTATTGTGGAAGTTGCTTCCTGTGAGTGGGGTTGGACTAGTGGCTTGTCAAGGTTTCCTGGTTAGGGAAGCTTGCATCAGTATCCTGGTGGGTGGAGCTGGATCTCTTCTCTATGGTGTGCAATGAAGTGTCCAGTAATGAGTTTTGAGTTGTCTAAGGGTTTGGTGCGATTTTGGACAGCCTGTATTTTAATGCTCAGGACCTATGTTCTGGCATTGCTGGAGAATTAGCATGGTATGTCTTGCTCTGGAACTTGTTGGCTCTTGGGTGGAGCTTGGTTGTAGGTATGGAGGTTTTTGGAGGAGCTCTTTTCAATTAATGTTCTCTGGAGTCAGGAGTTTTCTGGTGTTCACACGTTTTGGATTTAAGCCTCCTGCCTCTGGCTTTCAGTCTTATTCTTACAGTAGCCTCAAGACTTCTCCATTCATACAGCACAGATGATAAAACATCTAAGTTAATGGTTAAAAGGTTCTCCACAGTGAGGGACAGCAGAGAGGTTCAGAGTTTCATGGAGATGAGAAAAGGAAGGAGGGAGATAGAGGTGACCAGGAGCAGAAGAGTGGGAGTCAAAAAGGGAGAGACCAATCTAGCAGGTAATCGCTTCCCTAAGTGTTTTCCACAGTCCAGAACACCCAGAGAGATTCACAGAATTAAGCAGAGAAGAAAAGGAGGGGCGGGAGATAGAGGTGACCTGGGGGAGAAAAAGGAGAGTCAAAAGGGGACAAAAATCAAGCCAGTAATCACACTCCTTAGTAAAAATGGGTACTGAA
>ML663487.1:2946335-2994131 GCA_007570785.1 Antilocapra americana | reverse complement strand
TAATAGTAAAATGTAGCTCGGAGTTTCTCTGGAGGTGTTGATGGCAGTGTGGTGTCTGTTCAGTTTCAGATAGTTCCTTGATCCGGCTTATACTTCTTCTCAAGGTCTATAGGCCCCTTCCAGTGTAGTCAATGCTAATTACAGGGTTTTAATATGTTGCACCTGTCACTTCCAAAGCTGTTCCCTCATTTTTGTTTATTTTGGCTTCCTTTGTTTGTAAGTCTTTTCAGTGTGTAATTTCTGCCCTGGCACAAGGGGGCAAAGGTGGTCACTTATTTAGAATCACTTGTTCAGTTGTGCTATTAGGAGAGAGGAACACTGCAAATAAATATCACTGGTGTGTGGGGGGAATGCTCACAGTGTATGCACTACACTGGATTTGCCCCAGTTCACGGCACATGTGCTTTCCCGGTCTACACTGCTCAGACTGCAGGTTGCTTTGCTGGGGAACTGTCCAAAGCAGGCCCTGGGTTTTGTGCACTTTCCAGGTCTTAGCTTCTCAGGTTCAGGTTCTTGGGTACTCCACAAAGGCACAGACTCAGTTGGGCATGCGTTTTGTGCCCTTCCCAGGTCTGAGCAGCTCAGATGACCAGGTGCTTAGCAAATGCACTGTCCCAGGTGGATCTTAATCACCTCCCTGGTCCCAGCTGCTCAGTTTCCTGGGTGTGCCTCAAGAGTGCCATCTCAGGTGTGCTGTGTGTCTCCTCTGGGGAGCTAATCTCTGACTGCTACCCTCCTGGCAGATGTCAACTGTCCAGGATCCAAGGAAGACTTGGTTAGCAACTGGGAGCCTGCTCACAGTTTGGTGGAGGATGCTGTCTCTGGAGCCGAGATTGCCCCTTGCCTTCTGACTCTGGTTGTTGCCTACCTGCCTCTCTGTCCGGTCTGCAACCAGCAGGTCTCCTTTTGTATTCACTTAATCCTCTGTTCTGTGAACAGGCCAGGCTGTGGCTTAGGTTATAAATTTTTGCAGGAAAGTTCTCTCTCTCTATTTTTTTTTCTTTCTCTCTCTCTGGCTATCCCACAGTTTGAGGTTCTATCTCACGTTAGCTTCTTCAGATTGTCCTCAGGGCCTTCAGGCCCGGTCCTTACCCTAAGCATGCAACCTGCGCTTCCGTGTTCAACCTGTTCAGCCCCTACTCGCTGGTGGTGGACGCGAGCATCTGGGCTACTTCGCTGGGAGTTGTGGTTAGTCATGTATTCTATGGGTTTTTCCCCCCTCCTGGTTATGTTGCCCTCTGAGATTCCAAAACTACCCACAGACCTGCCAGTGGGAGGATTTCCTGGTGTTTGGAAACTTCTCTTCCTTCACAACTCCCTCTCCAGGAGGGGTCTCCATCCCTAACTCTTTTGTCTCTCTTTTTGTCTTTTATATTTTGTCCTACCTCCTTTCAAAGAGAATGGGCTGCCTTTCTGGGTGCCTGGTGTCCTGAGCCAGCATTCAGAAGTTGTTTTGTGGAAGTTGCTCAGCATTCAAATAATCTTTTGATGAATTTGTGGGGGAGAGAGTGGTCTCCATGTCCTGTTCCTCCTCCATCTTAGGACTGCCCCTCGTACATACAAAGTTTTTTAAAAAGAACAAGAAAAAATGTTCAAGACAAGCATCAGGAAACAGGAAACAAGAATGTCATGCAAAATACCTAGAAGAACTTAGAAAACAATGTAAAACACTAGTATCTGCAAACCAGTATGTTGAGTATATGTAAAGGTACTGTTGAATGTGTGTAGGTAAGCACAGAGGGTGAAAGTCTGTGTGAATGAGTTGTGTGCCTTTGCACATGCAGGTCAACCTGTGCATGTATAGAGTGTTATGGTTGTGTGTGTATGTAAAGGAGGTGACAGATTATGGTCATGTTTATGCCTAAAAGGGAGGAATGTAAGCGCTGTGAGTGGTTGATGTGCATGTACAGGTTTAGGTATGTATATGCATATAGAGTTGTGTTGAGAATTTGTATGTTCAGGGATGTGTAATTGTGGATATTTTATGATTCTATATATGGACACACATATTGCACACACATACACACACATCTGAGGGGTGCATGTGTGCTATCAAGGAGCAGGTTACATATCAGTATGTGATGGTAAATTTGGGTGACTCAAAGTGTGTGCATGCCAGGAGAATGTTGTCACTCAGGGCAGTGAGCCTAAGGATGCTATGTCTTGTTCCTCTGGACTGGTGGGCAGAGGTTGAGTGCTATGGAAGTAAGCTAGCATGGCTGTGCTGGAGCTGAGGCACTCAAATCTCCTGGACACACAGCCCTTATTTCTCATGGGAGTGAGGCTGTGTCTGTGTAAACTGTCACTATGTTTGGAACTTTGTTGGTAGTCAGGAGGACAAGAAGAACATTGCCTTCCTCCACAAATAGGCTTGCTGCAGCCTGATTCCCTTGCTCTTTAATCTCATGAATAAAAATAAGGAGGTGGTAAAGGTGAGTTCACAGCCCTCCCTATGCTTTCTTCTTCCTGACTGTTTCTCTTCCTAGCAACACCCCAAGTGTCTATTAGCAGCAGACTCCAAATTGGCCTCTAGAGTCACTGGGTGTTTTGTTTCCCATGGTGGCCTGCAGTGGGTTTCTTCAATCTGAGAAGGCTGGTGTAGGGTTGGGAAGAAGCCCAAGAAGAGCTCCACCCTTCTTCTGGGGTTCAGTCAGTTAGATAAATTCCTCGATGAAAACCTAAGTTGTCTGAGGTCCACGTAACTGACTCTTACTCTTCTCCAGGATCCAAAGACCTCCTGTCCCACACCACTCCTTTTCTTTTCTCCCCTTCTCACATCCTCTGGTTAAGTCTGGGCTAGACACATACTTTACCCCTTACCCCCAGAAAATGGGGGAGGAGGTTTGTGTGTATCTAGGGAGAGATTGTTTGAGGAGTCTTGTAGCCTGGAGCCACAGCAGTTGTCCATGTCCCTCACTTTGGCCCCCTTTACTTGCTGTACAAATGCCAAACTCACTTGCTTCCACTATGCCATTTACCTTTAGTGATCAGAGCTCCTGAAGCTCCTTCACCAGATGGCCTGGTATACGGGTCTGTGGTCTTTATAAAATGTCTGCAAGTACTTTGTAAAGGTGAATTTAATGGTTGAGACAAGCTTTTGGTAAGAATCAGAATTTTCTATTATTTCACATGGGCAGAGACCTATAGCATGGCAGCTGACACCTCAGATTGGTTCAAAAGTAGCTGGGCTTTAACTGTGAGTTCAAGCTTATCTTGTTTCCTTCCTGTAGATGGAGAACATGTTCTGCAAAGTGGATATTTTCCTTTCCCGGGCCATCAACTAAATCCATTTCAGGCAGCTGATTTTACACAGAGCTGCAGTCTTATACATACATAGGTAGATAAGGCCAAGGTTTTCCTCCTTGACACTACCTCCACCTTTCAGACCCTGACACCCACAATTCTCCTTTGTCTATTCTTTGGGTTGAATCCAAGTTCTGAGTGGTTTCATATTCCTCAGCCTCTATGATAGGAGTGAAAATATAGGAGATAGAGCACTGACTTGGAAGTTTGAAGCATTTAAGTACTCCCCAATTCTGTCTCCTTAAATCTCTTTGACACTGTGGCCCAATTCCTCCAGTGGTAAAATAATTTATTGTAACTTGTCCTGTCCTCTTTCCAAGGAAATTGAAAGGAGAGGGTCTTTTAGGGTTGTGTATAGGCATGTCTATATTCAGGCCTATAGATGACCTATAGGCCTGAATTCCTGGAAAAAATGGGTAGAAATAAGAGCCCTGAATAATGCATTTGGATGGTGGATGTACTTGCAGAGCAATATGCAAATGATTGCTTTGGTCTTGAGCTGGCCACAGAGTTGATTTTTGAAATATTCCATACAGCTCTGCTCATAGCTCATTGCCTTTTAAAGGAAATCTCTAGCTCAAATGCTAAGCACATTATGTAATTTTTACTGCATTCTATGGGCTTTTGAAGCTGGCTCTGATTGCTCAAGCAACATCTGATAACCTCTGACTTGAGGTTTGACTAAGCCTTTTCCTTTCTTATTTTTAGGTATTTATTTTTTGAAACATACTGTCAACTTGCTGTCCTGTGCTGTTCCCAGGGTTCTGGATAAAAAGGGTATGGCCTCCTGTTTGGAGTTAAGCCCTGAGAAGTGGGTGATCTGGATTACTGGGATGGGGACAAGAGGGCTTGTTTTTTAAGGCTCCCTTGAAAATTGCAGTTCTGTTCCTTAAAGCAGTCTACTCCAGCATCCTCTGAAGGGGCTAGAGAGGTACTGAAGGGACCCTTTATCCACAGTCTATCCCCTACTAACCTAATAGAGGAGGGCCTGAAAATCTACTCTCAGGAAGTGTTCCTTTGTGTTAAGGACTCATGGTTACAGAAAGCCCTTTTCTCCCCTTTACCCTAAAGTTAGGGGAATATATGGTTAACTTGTTGGTGTACCTTCTCTATAGGTTTCTTTAGCTCTGTGTTGGCAGTGGTGGAGAGAAGGGTGATGGGCTAAAGGGTTACTAAGGTCCCTTTTCCAGTAATAAGAGTCTATCTTACTAATTCATATTGTTAAATTAATTAATTTTAATTGGAGGTTAATTACCTTACAATATTGTGGTGTTTTTTGCCATACATCGACATGAATCAGCCATAGGTATACATGTGTCCTACCATCCTGAACCCCCTACCCATCTTCCTCCCCCCATCTTCCTCCCCACCCCATCCCTCTGGGTTGTCCCAGAGCACAAGCTTTGAGTGCCCTGCTTCATGCATCAAACTTGTACTGGTCATCATTTTACATATGGTAATTCATATATTTTAGCAGGGCTGTATTTATTAGACATTATCTTGGGATGGAGTTTTCATGGAAAGTAGAAAAGAATCTTCACATTTTGGCCCCTTACTCACTGAGGAGGTAAGAACTATCAATCTAGTTGTTGAGGTGCCATCTAATTAGACTAGATCCAGCCGCACAAGAGATGGGGGAGGGCCTGCTACAGGTTCAACCCCATGCCTTTTTTTTTCTTACTTTTTTTTAAATTTTTTAAAAATTTATTTATTTTTGGCTGTGCTGGGTCTTTGTTGCTGCATAGGCTTTTCTTTGGTTGCTGTGAGTGGAGACTACTCTCTAGTTTCAGTGCACAGGCTTATCACTGTGATTGCTGTTCTTGTTGTGGAGCATGGGCTCGAAGGTGTGCAGGCTTCAGTAGGTGCATCTGCCAGGCTCTATAGTACAGGCTCAATAGTTGTTTCATATGGGCACAGGCTTAGTTACTCCACAGCCTGTGGGATCTTCCCTGATCAGGGACCAATCTAACCAGTGTCTCCTGCATTGTCAGGCAGATTCTCCATTGAGCCACTGGAGAAGCCCACCCCATGCTTTCCTTTTAGCTTCCTCTCCACAGCTCCTCCCCTTTTGCTTCCTTAATTTCTTTTGTTCCTTTACTGTTACCCCTTTCCTTCCCCAATGACTCTTTCTACCATTCTTTCATTGTTTAGCTTCCTTCCTGTCACACCCTGACCCTAAGCGCTCAAAATGAGCACTCACAAGTATATTCAATTACATCAGCTGTACAAAAGATGGCTGTCTAACTCCAGGGGGAAGGGGGTGGGGAACTAAGCAAAGAGGAGAGAATACAGGTGTAGAGTAATTCACTGTCCCCAGGGTCTCCAGACTCAACCAAGGTCCCAATGAGAATCTAGGGATCAAGCTGGCTAGCCTCACTCCCTTTCTTTTCTCTTTCCTTTCACTTCTCTGTTCTTGCTCCTTAGAAAATCCTTTGTTTTCCTTCAACATCAACAAAGACTTCTTCACCAGAAGGTGCTTTCCAAGAGGGAAGCAGTATGAGGAACTAGAGAGGTGCTTTCCACAGCATGCAAATGGTTCTCCTTTCCCCCAGTGTTTCCTTAAGTCAAGAGAAGGAAACGAGGGGTTTCCTTGTGGCTCAGTGGTAAAGAATTCACCTTCCAATGCAGGTGACATGGGTTTGATCCCTGATCTGGGAAGACCCCACATGCCGTGGAGCAACTACTGATCCTGTGCTCTAGAGCCCAGGAGCCACAACTACTGAGCCCGCATGCTGCCACTACTGAAGCCTGTGTGCCTAGAGCCTGTGCTCTGCAATGACAAGCCACTATGATGAGAAAGAAACCTGCGTACTGCAGCTAGAGAGTAGCCCCCACTCACCAAAACTAGAGAAAGCCTGCACAGCAATGAAGACCCAACATAGGCAAAAATAAATAAACAGATAAAATTATTTTTTAAAAGATAGAAGGAATGGAAAATCATTTCCATTCCCTCTGCTTCCTTGGGTCTCCTCGGGGAGAGATAATTACTGCCAAAACCAGTGAGTGGGTGATGGGTGGATAAAATGGCTGGAAAAGATAGAACCCCTGCTAGCAGAGGGGAAGCTGTGTATAGAGGGATGGTCCCTAGGTTAGGAGTATATAACCTTTCATACGCCCATAGTAGAGAGGTTAAGAAGGGAAGGAAGAAGAAGAGTTGAGAGAGAGACTCCAAGCTATTTTCCATAGGCTCCTTTTCTTGCGTGGAGGTGGTCCAGACCTGGCAAAGGTAGAATGGGCAGAAAATATCTATGGTCATGTGATAGACACAAGAGTACTTCTTTTCTCTGTGCTCTGAGCATGCAGGTGAGGTGAGAAGACTGAAAACTAAGAGAAGCCCAGACATAGTATCTTCATAAATCAAAAATAAAGGGTGGGAAAACAAAAACTTCAGTCAGAGAAATGGTTTATTTGGTTAGCTTCATGCCAAGAAGCTCTACTAGCTAATTGTTTTCCACTGTGTTAATCAGGTAAATCAAACTGACCCAAACTGACCAAATACTGTGCTTAGTTGTAATGTTAGCATAGATAATAACTTCTCTCTAGGCCCCAGTTTTCCTATTAATAGTAATTCTATGAATGGCAACTATTACTTATATAACAGCATATATAATGTTATGTAATAACAACACTAATAAAATCATTTCTAGGGCTCAGCCACTCTGGTTCTGGATGACTCCATCCCTACTCCAGAATTAGTTGGATGATAGAAGGGAGCTAGAGTCTTCATTTGTATTTCAATCTTTAACATTCTGACAAAGATTAAAGAGATATTCATCTGCAACATGGCAGTTGCTAACCGAGGTGGTCTTCACAAAGTGCCGCACTAGTTTAGCACATCAAATTGGAATCAGACCCTTAGGCTGCCACAGCACTCAAACTTCTAATCTCAGACTATCTAGGTTCCATGGAGTTGGCTACCCTTCCTTTCCCCCACCCCATACCAGCCTCACCTGGCTCCTCCCATCCTCATCTTGGCTCAGAATAAAGGCTTGTTTTCAGTACTCCATAGTTTGTTGTTTCTTCTCTTTGCTCAGGTAGGTTTGCCCCTCTCTCTGCTTCAGTCTTAATTTCACTATAACATAAGAGGATACCTGATGGAAACCAGCTAAATATTCATAAGAGACCCCCAACTTGGGAAAAAGCAAGTATCTGCAAACTCTTCTCTAAACTCAGCCTAAACTCTGGGTTCCTACTTCAGATCCTATATTAATAGGCTGTGGCCTTTGGTCAAAGCCTGTCTCAACTCAGATAAGAGTTTTTACAAGTTGATAGAGGTGTTCAGGTCCCAGAACTGCAGCATCTGCAGGGTCCCAGAGTCAAGTACTGCTACCAAGTTATTGGACATGGGCGTTGGCTGGGAGTAGGGTATGGAGGGTGGAGTTGGGTCTTGAGCAGCAAAAGGTGATTTTGACTAGAGTGATGTTAGATCCCTCCAGCACTAAGATTCTGAGTCAATTAGCTTCATCTCTTTGAATCACAATTTCCTTATCTGTAAAATAGAGATAACTCTCCCTGTCTTGCCAACATCACAGAACTATGAGGTGCTAATTAGATGACCATCCGGGTGGTAACTTGTTGTGGTCAAATTACTCTTGTGTTCTAAGTGAGGGTCAGATGTTGAAAGGTAGTTAAAATACATGGAATACTCCATGGATATAAAAGGCTTAGACAAGATATTAGAATCATCCTATCTCCATAATCAGCACTTCTCTGGGGTGAAGGGACAACTCCAGGGGAAAATGACATCTTGTGCTCTGGACCTGAGGAGATAGATGGAAAAGGAAATTGTGACTTGGGGAATGGTCCTGCTCTTTTCCTAGAATTTTCCATTCCTATGAGTTTCAGGAAATCAATTTTCATTTCATTTAAACATCATTTGGCTGCATAACTTTCACCCCAGGCCATGGAATACACTTCACCCCAGGCTTAAGCCTCTGTCACAGCCAAGTGCTCTCCATTTTCCATCCAAATATTATTGTTTATGCCCCAACTCATCTTTCTCAGTACCCCTTCTTTTCCCTAGACTGCCAGCAATCAGCTTACTCAGGATCCTCCTATACTAAGGGCAGGTTTCTGAATTTGAAACTCATAAGAGAGAGAAATGAAGAAATATTCATTTATCCCTGAGCTCCTGCCTGATTTGTAGGCATTTTCCCCTAATTTCATTCTGGAACTAGGCTAGGCCAATCCTCATTTTCCTAGCAGTTCAACTGCCCCCATCTTTCCTTCCACCTAGGCATCCAGCCATAAGCCAGCTTAGGGTCAAGGATGATGGCTCATTGGAGGGGCCTAGTAGGTGGCTATGGCCTAAGTTCAATCCCAAGAAGCTTCTTGTTTCTTAAACTTCCTAGAATCTTCATTCCCAGATGAGACATGCTGTTAGTTCTTGGCAGATGACATAAAACCTGTCCCCCTCCCCCTCTTCTGCCTGAAACTAAACCTACTTTTCTTTTGACCTATAATGTAGAAGATTTGTGCTAGGAACTGGACCAAGAAGGATTTGAGAATTTAACTAAGATATAGTTCTGTGTCCAAAGGAGAAAAAGACTGTTTTTTTTAACCTCTAAACTAGCTTGTTTAGACCCTTACTGAGGACTTCCCTGGCTGTCCAGTAGTTAAGAATCCACCTGCCAATGCAGGGGACATGGGTTTGATCCTTGGTACAGGAAGATTCCACACACCACAGGGCAACTAATCCTATGCACCACAACTACTGATCCTGTGTGCCACAACTACTGAAGCCCTAGATATAAGCATGCCCTAGAGCCTGTGCTCTATAGCAAGAGAAGCCAAAACAATGAGAAGCCCATGTACCACAGCTAGAGAGTAGCCCCCACTCACCACAACCAGAGAAAGACTGTGCAAAGCAATGATGACTTACTATAGCCAAAAATAAATAAATGCTTTAAAAAAACTTATTGAAAGAATCTGGGACTACTTTATCACAGCATATATAAGCAGAAACTCAAAATGAATTAAAGACCTAAATATAAGACCTGAAACAATAAAACTCCTAGAAGGAGACTTTGGTCTTAACAATATTTTTTGCATATGTGTCCTCAAGCAAGGGAAACGAAAGCAAAAATAGACTAATGGGGCTACATCAAGTTAGCAAGCTTTTGCACAGTGAAGGAAATAATCAACAAAACAAAAAGGCAGTTTAATGAATAGGAAAAAGTGAAAGTAAAAGTCATTCAGTTGGCTCTTTGCAACCCCATGGACTGTAGCCTGCCAGCCTTCTCTGTCCATGGAGTTCTCCAGGCAGGAATACTGGAGTAGACAGCCATTCCCTTCTCCAGTGGATCTTCCCGACCCAGGGATTGAACCTGGGTCTCCTGTATTCCAGACAGATTCCTTACTGCCTCAGCCACCAGGGAAGCCTGATGAATAAGAGAAGATATTTATAAATAATATATCTGAAAACAAGTTAATATCCAAAATATACAAAGAATTCGTGTAACTCAACATCAGAAAAATGAACAACCTAATTAAAAAATAGACAGAGGACTTGAATAGACATTTTTTCCCCCCCAAAAAAAAAACATACAGATGGCCAACAGACACATAAAAAGTGTTCAACATCACTAAGCATCAGGTAAGTACAAGTCAAAACCACAGTGAAATGCAACCTCACACCTGTCAAAATGACTACCCTCAAAAAGACCACAAACAAAAATATTGGATGTGGGGGAAAGGGAGCCCTTGTGCACTGTTGCAAGGATTATAGATTGGTATAGCCACTGTGGAAAACAGTATGGAGTTTCCTCCATAAAATAAAAATAGAAATACCATGTAATCCACCAATTTCACGTCTGGGTATTCACTAATTCCAAATGATATATCTATATCTGTATCTGTACCTATATATATATATAATCTGTCTGTCTATCTATATACTCATATTGATAGCAGCATTATCGATAATAGCCAAGATATGGAAGCAACCTAAGTGTCCAACAATAGGTAGATGGATAAATAAGATGTGTTGTGTGTGTGTGTGATGGACTGTTACTCAGTCATTAAAAAATGAAACATTGCATTTGTGACAACATTAATATATGTCGAGGGTATAATGCTAAGTGAAATAAGTCAGAGAAAGACAAATACCACATGATTTCACTTATAGGGAGAATCTCAAATACAAAAAAATGAACAAACATAACAAACTAGACTTAGAGATATAGAGAACAAACTGATGGTTGCCAGAGGGGAGGGTTATGGGGATATAAGTGAAATAGATGGGGGAGATTAACAGGTACAAACTTCCATTTATGAAATACATAAATCAAGATTGAGAATATAGTCAATAATATTATAACAACTTTGTATGCTGACAGATAACTGAAATTATTGTGATGATCATTTTGTAAAATATTAAAGTATCAAGTCACTATGTTGTACACCTGAAAGTAATATAATATTGTAAGTCAATTATACTTCAATGAAAGAAAGAGAGATAAAGGAAGAAGGAAAGAGAAAGAAAGAAAGAAAGGAACAGTTTGGGAATGTCCACCCCTCTCTAGCCCTGAGTCTTCAAATCTGCAGATTCTGGAATTCTGGATAGGAAGTCCTGTGCCAAGATATGAAGCCAATCTTTAGCAGGCCAGATGTAGCAGAGAAACATTTGATTAACAGCCAGACCAGCAGCACAAGCCCTGGGATCAGTTTTCAGAGCTGGTTCAAGGAAGGAAAGTCTGAATTCCCTCTTCTAAATTCCTCCAGGAAGACCTACTTTTAGCTCCCAAGCTACTTGCTGTCTCCACTTCCCTACCTTTCCTGGTAAAGATATGGAATTATGTTTGGATCCTATTCCTTGCCAGAAGAAGGTGAGGCTAAGTGGATATACTGTGAATTATCCCTGGAAGGTGACCTCTCTGTCCCCGCATCCTTCAGGAGAGAAAAGAAGAGCAGGATATGGCTGGGGATTTCAGTTTTGAGGGACAAGGCTGATAGATGAAGCAAAGCCTCTCAGCCACTGTGTGGCACCATTTACCCACTTTTCCATGCAAGGCTCAGGGATAGCAGCTGTGTGCAAAGCAAACTGAACTTAAAAATCTGAAAACTTTTCAGGGATTTACTTCTAACTTGGTTACTAATACAGTGAAGGTGCTTAGGCAAATCCCTTGCTCTCTGTGAGTTTTACTTTCTTAGTTCCTTTTATGACCTGGGAAGCAGAAGGGAGGTTCCCTAAAATCTCTTCCAACTTCATTACTTGGCATATATAAGTAATCTCTAATAGTCATCTGAGTGGTGCAATTTTGGGCCAAACAGAGGATGAGTATAGAAAAGAGCACAAGGGCCAGAGTATGTGTGTGGAACTGGGAGTGAGAAGGGCAGGGGTCATGAAAGCAGGAGGACTTTGCAACACATGGACCAAGACTTGTCCTGAGCTTTCCATGGTACCAAGGAGAAGATGAGAGAGACATTCATTTGCTGAGTAAACACTGACTGACCTCAAATTTGGTGTCAGACTCTATGTGATGAAGGGAATGCTGGGGTGGTGGGCAGGACACCAAAGTAAATAAACCCCAAAAGTATTCACCAACCAGTAGGAAAGTAGATGAGTAAGCAAAAAGCTTAGCACCAAGGGAGAATGGAGTCCATGGTAAATAGAATTATGAACTGCTGAGAGGATGGAAAAGAAAGAAGGGTAAATTTCAACATAATGGTAAGGAATATCACATAGAGAAGGAACCATTTTGGAGAGCTTTGAAAGATAAATAGATGTGGTGGTGGTGGTGGTGGTATGTATGTAGTTTGAGGAAAGGAGGGCAGTATGGGGAGGGAAAGGCAGGCATTCTTAGCAGAAGAAATAGCTTAGGGAAAATGAGTTCATTTATGCCATTTTAAGGAAATAGAGAGTAGTCTCAGGTGATAGGAGGAATAGAGTTTGAAAAACTAGTTTGAGGACAGATTTTGGGTTTGCAGAGCCTTTTCCACATGCCCAGTTCTGTACAGGGTGTAAGGGATAGACTCCCAAGATGTGGGTATGGTACTAGTTTTCTAGCTTGGAGAAGACAAGGCCCACTCCCTCACACATATAGAAGGCTACCAAGGAACTGTTGGGTGAATGTGGCAGGCAGACTTCAAAGGAGGGGGTGCCTGGGAGGCCCCCTCAAGGAGGATGGTGTTCCTGTGGGGAGTATTCACTCTTATACTTTCCCTTACAACACAGTTGGCAGAGGATTTAAAGAGCTAACTTATGAGGAACAAGAAGAAACCTTGTCTCAAGAATGGGACAACCATCCTAGGAGACCTGGCTACCTTTCTCTGCTATGGCTACATTGGCAGAGCTAGTTGCCAGTTTTTTTTCCAGTTAGATCTCACTAGACAGGGGCAAATAGTAAAAGGATTGAGGCACCACAGGACTTGGCATTAGTCCAATTATGGTAACAAAGCAGGTAAAATTTAGGTTAGACTTATAGAAGGTTCTAGTCTCTGAGAAGTGAAAGATCTGGTAAACATGACAGGTAAACATGTTTGCTCAATTACTGATGAGTGCCCACTTTGGGCCAGAGACATGGCTATAGGGAGGAGTGCAAAGTCAGGGATTGCATATATAAATCAGACATGGCTTACCCCTTGGGGAATTCATAGTTGAGATGGATATGGTAGGTAGAACAATGGGCCCCCAGAGACTTTCATGTGCTAATCCCTGAACTTTTGAATATATTATATTACATTGCAGGGGGAAATTAAAGTTGTAGATGGAATTAAGTTTGCTAATCAGATGATCCTACAGTAGGAAGATTTTTCCTGGATTATCCCCATGGGCCCAGTATCATCACAGGGTCTTTGTAAGTGGAGAAATGAAGAAGAAAAGGAGATCAGAATTATGAGGTTTGAAGACTCCACTTGCTGTTGTTAGCTTTGAAGATACACAGTAATGGGACTAAGAACCAGAGAATATAAGTGACCTCTAGAAACTGGAAAAGTCAAGGAAACAGATTCTGTTATAACCTCCAGAAAAGAATGGAGTCTTGAAAACACTTCGATTTTAGTCCACTGAGACTAGTGTCAGATCTCAGATATAGAACTGAAAGATAATACATTTATATTGTTTTAAACCACTAAGTATGTGGCAATTTGTTACAGCAGCAGTTACAAAACTAATACAATGGAGCAATCAGTTCAGTTCAGTCCCTCAGTCGTGTCCAACTCTTTGCGACCCCATGAATCACAGCATGCCAAGCCTCCCTGTCCATCACCAACTCTCGGAGTCTACCCAAACCCATGTCCATTGAGTTGGTGATGCCATCCAGCCATCTCATCCTCTGTCATCCCCTTCTCTTCCTGTGCCCAATCCTTCCCAGCAATAGGGTCTTTTCCAATGAGTCAACTCTTCGCATGAGGTGACCAAATAATTGGAGTTTCAGCTTCAACATCAATCCTTCCAATGAACACCCAGGACTGATCTCCTTTAGGATGGACTGGGTGGATCTCCATGCAGCCCAAGGGACTCTCAAGAGTCTTCTCCAACACCACAGTTCAAAAGCATCAATTCTTCAGTGCTCAGCTTTCTTCACTGTCCAACTCTCACATCCATACATGACTACTAGAAAAACCATAGCCTTGACTAGAAGGACCTTTGTTGGCAAAGTAATGTCTCTACTTTTCAATATGCTATCTAGGTTGGCTATAACTTTCCTTCCAAGGAGTAAGCATCTTTTCATTTCATGGCTGCAATCACCATGTGCAGTGATTTTGGAGCCCCCCAAATTAAAGTCTGACACTGTTTCCACTGTTTCCCCATCTATTTGCCATGAAGTGATGGGACCAGATGCCATGATCTTAGTTTTTTAAATGTTGAGCTTTAAGCCAATTTTTTCACTCTTCTCTTTCACTTTCAAGAGGCTTTTTAGTTCCTCTTCACTTTCTGCCATAAGGGTGGTGTTCTTTGCATATCTGAGGTTATTGATATTTCTCCGAGCAATCTTGATTCCAGCTTGTGCTTCTTCCAGCCCATTGTTTCTCAGGATGTACTCTGCATAGAAGTTAAATAAGCAGGGTGACAATATACAGCCTTGACATACTCCTTTTCCTATTTGGAACCAGTCTGTTGTTCTGTTTCCAGTTTTAACTGTTGCTTCCTGACCTGCATACAGGTTTCTCAAGAGACAGGTCAGGTGGTCTGGTATTCCCATCTCTTGCAGAATTTTCCACAGTTTATTGTGATCCACACAGTCAAAGGCTTTGGCATAGTCAATAAAGCAGAGGTAGATGTTTTTCTGGAACTCTCTTGCTTTTTTGATGATCCAGCAGATATTGGCAATTTGATCTCTGATTCCTCTGCCTTTTTTTTTGTAGTTTTCTTTTTTTTTTTTAGTTTTGCCATACAATGACATGATATCGCCATGGGTTTACATATGCTCCCCCTCCAGAACCCCTCTCCCTCCTCCCTCCCCCCGGGAAATCTCGGTGCACCAGACCCGAGCATCAATCCTGGGCTGGCGATTGATTACAGATATGATAATTAACATGTTTCAATGCCATTCTCCCATATCATCCCACCCTTGCCCTCATCCACAGAGTCCACGAGTCTGTTCTATAAATCTGCGTTCCTTTTGCTGTCTCGCATGCTGGGTTCTCGTTACTGTCTTTCTAAATTCCATATATATGCGTTAGTATACTGTATTGTTGTTTTTCCTTCTGGCTTACTTCACTCTGGATAATGGGCTCCAGTTCCGTGCACCTGAGTAGAACTGATTCAAATGAATTTTTTTAATGCTGAGTAATATTCCATTGTGTATATGTACCACAGCTTTCTTATCCATTCGTCAGTTGATGGGCATCTAGGTTGCTTCCATGTCCTGGCTGTTGTAAACAATGCAGCGATGAACATTGGGGTACACGTGGCTCTTTCATTTCTGGTTTCCTCAGTGTATATGCCCAGCAGTGGGATTGCTGGGTCATGTGGCAGTTCTATTTGCAGTTTTTTAAGGAACCTCCACACTGTTTTCCATAGTGGCTGTACTAGTTTTCATTCCCACCAACAGTGTAAGAGAGTTCCCTTTTCTCCACATCCTCTCCAGCATTTATTGCTTGTAGTTTTTTGGATTGCAGCCATTCTTATTGGTGTAAAGTGATACCTCATTGTGGTTTTGATTTACATTTCTCTGATAATGAGTGATGTTGAGCATCTTTTCATGTGTTTGTTAGCCATTTTTATGTCTTATTTGGAGAAATGTCTGTTAAGTTCTTAAAACCAGCTTGAACATCTGGAAGTTCACTGTTCACGTATTGCTGAAGCTTGGCTTGGAGAATTTTGAGCATTACTTTACTAGCATGTGAGATGAGTGCAATTGTGCGGTGGTTCAAGCATTCTTTGGCATTGCCTTTCTTTGGGATTGGAATGAAAACTGACCTTTTCCCGTCTGTGGCCTGGAGACACACATAATTATGTTTTAGTATGAAAAGTGCTCTAGAAAAAAATCCTAAAGCAGGTTTTGAGAATGCAGACAACAGGACCTTGTATTAGGTAGGATTCAGGGAAGGCTCCCCCAAATAGGTGGCATTGAAAATGACTATGGAAGAATAAGTGGTCTTCTTGATAGATAGTTAGAGAGTATGAGATAGCCATTAAGAGACTGGCTGGTTTAGATTTTTTTTGTTGTTGTTACCATGTGGCGTGTGGGATCTTAGTTCCTTGACCAGGAATTGAACCCATGCCCTCTTCAGTGGAAACACAAAACCTTAATCACTGGAGTGCCAGGGAAGTCTCAAGACTGGCTGGTGTGGCAAATGGGCTAGCGTGGATGAAAGGCAGGATGTTTGAGGGGAAAGGGGCAGGGATGGATAGAGTGAGAAAAAAAGCTGCTGCTGCTACCCTTCCCACTTGAAAAATGCCCAAATTATTTTCTGTCCTCTTTGGCTGAGGTAAGTATTCAGCTTTGTAGAACTAGGGCCTAACACAGTTGTGTTTGTAACCACCAGTCTCTCCTCTCTCCATTCTCAGCAGAAAGTCTACTGAGGGGACACTCCTCATAGCAGCCCACAGCAAGACAGTGACCAAGAGGAAGGAGGGAAGCCATGTCTTGAAACTCTCAATTCAAAAAGGCCCTGGTTCTGAGGCTTAGGCTGAAAAGGAAGAGTTGAGGAGGATATTGGATTGTGGTAAGAATCATTTCTCCTGGGAATTTCTGGTCTGGTGATGGGAGAGAGGCATGGAGGCTGGGCCAAGGAGTGGGGGTGAAGGCTATCTCAGAATTTAAGAATATCTGGGGGCTCCACTGGCAAACTCACCAGCAGCAAAATAGGAGACTGGCTCAGTTCTCAGGGAGAATTCCTGGAGGCAGAGGTTGTGGGAGAAGGCAGGGAGACAAGGCTTGTCGCAAGGG
Source organism: Antilocapra americana (assembly GCA_007570785.1). Taxonomy (NCBI): domain Eukaryota; kingdom Metazoa; phylum Chordata; class Mammalia; order Artiodactyla; family Antilocapridae; genus Antilocapra; species Antilocapra americana. Next base: position 2,977,491 of record ML663487.1, on the reverse strand, counting down.
GCTGAAGCCCCTGTGAATCCTACAGGCCAGAGGCAATTAAGCTTCTCTCTGAGGTGGCTTGCTCCTGTGCCCTTTCCCTTCTCCCACTGCTTCCCTCATTCTTGGAATCAGGACCTCTGGAGAAAAAGGAATAAAAATGAGTGGACAGAGACAGCTGATATGTCCAGGAACACATCTGGCCTCCCAGCCTGTCTTCTGGCCCTCACCTCCCCTCCCCCAACACCCCTTTCTACTTCACAAGTTTCTAACAGGAGTACTATAATGGAGGTGGAGGGAGGAGGAGAGAAGGAAAAAGTTGTAAAAACTCTTAAAATGGGACTGGGTTGGTTGGAATTGGAAGAGAGAGGTGTTTAAAATATTAACTGGTCTTGTGAGGTGGTCTTTTGGCTAGAGCCTGACCACCTAACTTCCTGGTTTTCCTCCAGCTGCCTCCTACGCTCCCTCTGCTCTGGACTGGAACTGAGCCTGGGGGAGGAAGGAGGACCAAAAATGTTGGACTGTGTCTGTTGTCTTTTTCCTGGCAGGCTGGTGGCCAGGACAGCCTCCTTAAGCAAGCAGGCAGTAATACATACAATTTTGAACCAGATTGTTACCTCTCAGTACTTGCTCCTCTGGCCACAGCAGGAACAAGAGACTCCTCTCCAACTCTTCCATGAGCACATTCTGGTCTTGGGGCCTGTTATCTCTCCATTCAGGAGCTGTCACAAACTCCGGAGGTGGTGTCAATGCTGACTACACCACTCATCCCAGCACCACCAGCCCCAGCGCCCAGTCATCTGCCAGTCCCTTCACTGCCAGTGTTCATGAACCATGCAAAACAACCAAGGGAGTGAGCAAAGGCTGACCAAAGAGTGGGGGAAGTAGAGGGTAGGAGGTGTGAGGTTCCCAAACTGGAAGTGGCTGCCCTTGCTCTTTTTTATGCCCTCAGGGACAAACACAGGAGGCCCCAGAAAAGGCTGCCTGTCAGAGGGTAGGGAACACTGAAATGTTGATCTCTGTAGGTGTTTTGACTCGTTTGGTTTGCCTTTCTGCACTCCTCCTACCCTCTCTCTCTCGTGCCCCTTCTCCCTGTCTCCTCTCACTCTGTTCTTACTCTTTTCTGTTCCCAGGCAAGGAATTCATTAAGCTCAAACCAACTTTACGGCACCCAGTAGAGATCCACAGAGGCTGCTGATTCTGCTGCTAGTGCTGGTAATACTGGTAGTGCTGCTGAGGAGTGCCCAGGACTGGGTACCAGGGGAGTTGGAGTCAGAAATGATCGCTGTTAGGCCTGCCTAGCCTCCAGCCAGTTTCTCAAGTCAGGTACTTTCTACTCTCTGTGGAGGCCTAGGGACCTCTAAGCTCCTCCAGCTTCCCCTATCACTTGCATCTTCACTCCACATTCCCTGCACTTAGCCTCCCTTAGTGCTCCTCTTTTTCTTCCCTCCCCCACTCCACTCCTGTCCCAAGTTTTCAAAGTGAAGGACAGAGGATTGAGAGACATCTCTGTCCCCATCTTGGCTATTTACTCTGCATTTACCAGTCTGTGATGTACCGTGCATCCCCCAAGAGTGTCTGAAAGACATCTATTTCCATGCTAGTCTGGTTTTTCTCCTGGAATTGCTGTGCCCAGGAGAGATTCTAGTTAGTCACTGTGACCACACCTGAGAGCTGGCTGTCCTCCTGATTCCTAAAGACCCAGGAGGAAAAGACACTTGCAGCTTCCTGCCTAGGGTAGCATCTCTTGAATGCCTGAGCTACCACATTATTCCTACAACCCTCGGCTCCCTCCCTGCTCTGGCCAAGCCTGGCAGAGGAAAGCAGGAGGACCCTGTCCTAATCTCTGTCATCCCTCCTCTTGCTAGCAGATATGAGGAAGTCAAGAAAGAGGCTCATGGTTTGCATGGAAGGCTCGGATGATAAACTGATCCTGAGTGTGGTGGACAAACATCATGAGACCTGCATAGTACTGTGCAGGCTTTTCCAGGCATCAGCCTGTACAAGTCGACTGAGCCACCCTGACCTGGCACCTCAGCTGCTCAGGGTCCACTGGTTCAAGAGTTTCTCTTTGACTAAAACCCTGAGCTCTCTGGTTATGTGCTGGGCTACTGTTGTAGTCTGCAGCTGTGCTGCCCTGCTAACATTTGTCAGAGTATACTAGAGGAGGAGCTAGCTTATTGGGGCCTAGCAGAAGCACTGCTGGCAGCTTGCTGTTGGCTCAAGTTGATTGGCAAGGACACTGAAGCCCAGGACTTCCTGCCTTGGGAGGTCTGTGAGTATGCCCACAAGGATGAGCTCCTTCAGCAGAACCCCACTGCAGGCCAGACTATGGAATGTTTGGAAGCCATGGCGCTGGGTGCTTCTTGACCAACCCCCTCCTTCTCTAGGGGCCAAGGTAATTCAGTGTGTGATGCCATGCTATACTCTTGTACTCCTAAAGAACCCTGTCAAATTGCCACAATGGCTACACACTTGACATGATATTTGGACCCTGAATTGAACAGATGCCCAAGACAAAACGTTGGGAGGGAAGAAGGTTGGGGGTCTAGATGGATAGGTGGGACGGCTGGTATATGGGGGTACTTCTGACATGCTTGTTTTCCCCAGTGCCTTTCCATGATCTCCACACTCTTTCTCATGTTTCCTCTGGTCATCTTCTTCCAGGAGACAGGGGTCCAGCTGGATTACTTCTCTGGCAACTTCACTTCTATGAGACATGGATGGGGGCAACAGCAGCAGAAAAATGGTCTCATTTATCATCATGACCCCCACTTGCTCTACCTAAAACTACTCTGTGCCCTTTGGTTTGGAGCTGAGCTCTTTGCCTATGCCATTTCCTGTCCTGATAAGGTATGCTTCCTGTGTAGTCTTCTCAGTCTAACTGACATCTTCTGCCTGTTCCCTGTATTGGTGGAATGGGTACTGGATGACAAAACTGAATGGCAACCCTGTCTCAGCCTAATGCTCAAGGCCATGCATTCTCTCTGTGTCCTCAAGCTGGTTCATCTCCTGGGCTTCTTTGACAAGTCCCTGGCCATTGGGTTCCTGGTTCATATACTCTGTTCCTCCTAGAGGTAGATGTGTGCCTTTCTCCTGATTTGGGTGGCTGCGATCTTATCCTTGGCTTACTCTTCCTCTATGGGGAGCTCTTGTGTATGTCTACCCTGGGTCAGTGTAAGCCTCGTTTTGGAGACATCTTTATGTCTCTGGTGGACTGTCGTAACTCTCACCACTGTTGTCTATGGAGAAGTTGACCCCCTCTCTGCTCTGGGCCAGCTCAGCGCTGCTGTCCCTGCCATTGTTGGCATATGCACCAGTGTCTTGCTGGTACCTGTGCTCCTCACCTGTTTTCAGAGCTAGTCCGCTGTAACCCTGGCTTGCCAGAAACCAAGACCCAGTGGGAATCTGTGATAGTCCAGTGATCTAAAAGGTTGCACCTCACTTTCCTTTCCTTCCTCTTATCAGTTTTTGATTACAGATAAGGGTTTCTAGCTTTGGATGTGGCAAAGAATCCTTCCAGAGTAGTCCCAGATCATGGCAATCCCTGCTAATCAGGATCAGCTAACCATGACCTGATGGGTAGACTCCTCTCCATCATTGGGGATGGGGGAACATCTTGAAAGAAGAAGCTTAGGGACAAGGACAGCTAGGCTTCAGCTTCCCCCCACCCCACCCTAGGCTTTTCTTTTAATTAGAGTGACCAGGAAAGATAGAGCATAGTTCTTTCTAAATTGGTGTTATATCCCCCTCTCGGCACATTCTCCATTCCCATCACCTAATCCCAATGCCCCAACTAGACAGTCGTCTAGATGGGGGAATTAGGAGTGGTTCTGGGAATAGAATATCTGTATCAGTCACCTATGGATATCAGTGGTGATTGGCTAAGGTTTTCTAACTGGTTGTGAGTGAACAGTACCAGCAGTGCTCAGGCGTAGCCAGATTAAACCATTGCTCCCTCTACTGCTCCTGGCACAAATGCTCCTTAGGAATCATAAAGGGGCCTTTGAATATTTAAGCTATTTTGCAGATACTAAAACCCCCTCTAGGTGGGTTGTTGTTGTTAATTCACTAAGTCATGTCTGACTCTTTGCAACCCCATGGACTGCAGCACATCAGCTTCCCTGTCCTTCACCGTCTCCTGGATTTTGCTCAAACTCATGTCCATTGAGTCAGTGATGCCATCCAACCATTTCACCCTCTGTCACCCCCATCTCCTCTTGCTTTCAATCTTTCCCAGCAACAGGGTCATTTCCAATGAGTCAGCTCTTTGCATCAAATGGCCAAAGTACTGGAACTTCAACTTTAGTAAAAGGCGAAAGATTTATACGTTTTGAAGAGAAACCAGAGCATGGAACTTCAACTTTAGCATCAGTCCTTTCAATGAATATTCAGGGTTGATTTGCTTTAGGATTGACTGATTTGATCTCCTTGCTTTCCAAGGGACTCCAAAGAGGGCTTCTCCAGCACCACAGTTCAAAAACATCAATTCCTTGGTGCTCAGCCTTCTTTATGTCCAACTCTCACGTTCATACATGACTACTGGAAAAACCACAGCTTTGACTATAAGAACCTTTGTCTGCAAAGTGATGTCTCTGCTTTTAAAAAAATATTATTTTAATTTTCTTTTATATATATATATATATTAATTGGAGTAGAATTGCTTCACAATGTTATGTTGATTTCTGCCATACAACAATGTAAAAACAATGCACATCAGTCATAATTATACATATATCCCTTCCCTCTTGAGCCTCCCTCTCCTCCCCCCAGCCCACCTTCTAAGTCAACACAGAGCACCAGGCTGTGTTATACATCTTGATACATATGTATACAAAACAGTGTATACGTATTGATGCTACTTTCTCCATTTGTCCCACTCCCTCCCTCACTGTGTCCACAAGTGAATTCTCTACATCTGTGTCTCCATTCCTTCTCTGCAAATAGATGTCTCTGCTTTTTAGTATGTTGTCTAGGTTTGTCATAGCTTTCTTTCCAAGGATCAAGCATCTTTCAATTTCATGGCTGCAGTCACTGTCTGCAGTGGTCTTTGAGCCCAAGAAAATAAAATATTTCATTGCTTCTACTTTTTCCTCTTCTGACTGCCATGAAGTAATGGGACCAGGTGCCACAACCATTGTTTTGAGAGTTGACTTCTAAGCCAGCTTTTTTACTCTCTTCTTTCGCCATCATCAAGAGACTTTGGTTCCTCTTTGCTTTCTGCCATTAGAGTGGTATCATCTGCATATCTAAGGCTGTTGATATTTCTCCTGGCAACCTTGATTCCAGCTTGTGAATCATCTGGCATGGCATTTCTCATAATGTACACTGCATATAACTTAAATAAGCAGGGTGACAATATGCAGCCATCTTGTATGCTTTCCCCAACTTGAAACAGTCAGTTGTTACATGTCTGTTTTTAACTGTTGCTTCTTGACTTGCATACAGGTTTCTCAAGAGATAGATAAGGTGGTCTGGTATTCCCATCGCTTTAAGAATTTTCCACAGTTTGTTGTGATCCACGCAGCCAAAGGCTGTGTCATAGTAGCCTTTGTAGCATAGTCAATGAAGCAGAAGTAGATGTTTTTGTGGAACTCTCTTGCTTTTTCAATGATCCAACAGACATTGGAAATTTGATATCTGGTTCCTCTGCCTCTTCAAAACCCAGCTTGTACATCTGGAAGTTCTCAGTTCCTGTACTATTGAAGCCTAGCTTGAAGGATTCTGTGGATAACCTTGCTAGCATGTGAAATGAGTGCAATTATATGGTAGTTTGAACATGCTTTAGCATTGCGTTTCTTTGGGATTGGAATGAAAACTGACCTTTTCCAGTCCTGTGGCCACTGCTGAATTTTCCACATTTGCTAACATACTGAGTGCAGCACTTTAACAACATCATCCTTTAGGATTTGAAATAGGTAGCTGGAATTCCATCACCTCCACTAGCTTTGTTTGTAGTAATGCTTCCTAAGGACCACTTGACTTTGCCCTCCAAGATGTCTGGCTCTAGGTGAGTGACCACACCATCGTGGTTATCCAGTTCATTAATACCTTTCTTGTATAGTTCTTTGTTTCTTACCACCTTATCTTAATCTCTTCTGCTTCTGTTAGGTCTTTAATGTTTTTGCCTGTCTGTGCATTAAATATTCCTTTGATATCTCCAATCTTCTTGAAAAGATCTCTAGTCTTTCTGAATATATTGTTTTCTTTTATTTGTTTTCATTGTTCATTTAAGAAGGCCTTCTTATCTCCCCTTGCTATTCTCTGGAACTATGAATTCAGTTGGATATATCTTTCCCTATCTCCCTTGCCTTTCACATGTCTTCTTTCCTCAACTATTTGTAAAGCTTCCTCAGACAACCATTTTGCCTTCTTTCATTTCTTTTTCTTTAGGATAGTTTTGGTCACTGCCTCCTGTACAGTGTTATAAATCTCAGTCCATAGTCCTTCAGGGACTCTGTGTACCAGATCTAATCCTTCAAATCTATTTATCACCTCCCTTGTATAATCAGAAGGGATTTTATTTAGGTCATACCTGAAGGGCCTAGTGGTTTTCATGATCTGAGCCACAGTCAGCTCCCAGTCTTGTTCTTACTGACTGTATAGAACTTTTCCACCTTTGATTGCAAAGAACATGATCAATCTGATTTTAGTATTGACCACCTGTCCATGTCCATGTGTAGAGTCATCTTTTGGGTTGTTGGAAAAGGGTGTTTGCTATGACCAGCATGCTCTCTTGACAAAACTGTTAGCCTCTGCCCTGCTTCATTTTGGGGCTGCCCAGGTGGCACTAATAGTAAAGAAGCTGCCTGTCAGTGCAGGAGATGTAAGAGAAACAGGTTTGATCCCTGGGTGGGGAAGATCTCCTGGAGGAGGGAATGGCAACCCACTCCAGTGTTCTTGTGTGGAGTATCCCCGTGGATAGGGGAGCCTGGCAGGCTACAGTTCATAGAGTTGCAAACAGTCAGACACAACTGAAGTGACTTAGCACATGCACTGCTTCATTTTGTACTTCAAGGCCAAACTTGCCTGTACTAGATCCTCTTGACTTCCTACTTTAGCATTCCAGTCCTCTATGATGAAAAAGACATCTTTTTTTGGTGTTAGTTCTAGAATATCTTGTAGGTCTTCATTAGAATTGTTCAACTTCAGCTTCTTCAACATCAGTGGTTGGGGCATAGAGTTGGATTATTGTGATATTGAATGGTTTGCCTTGGAAATTAATGGAGATCATTCTGTTGTTTTTGAGATTGCACCCAAGTACTGCATTTCAGACTCTTTGTTGACTATGAGGGGGTTTCTCTATTTATTCTAAAGGATTCTTGCCCATAGTAGTAGATATAATGGTAATCTGAATTAAATTCTCCCATTCCTGTCCATTTTAGTTCACTGATTCCTAAAATGTTGATGTTCAGTCTTGCCATCTCCTGCTTGACCAAGTCCTGTTTATCTTGATTCATGGACCTAACATTCCAGGTTCCTATACAGTATTGCTTTCTTACAGCATCGAACTTTACTTTCACCACCAGACACATCCACAGCTGAGTGCCATTTCCACTTTGGCCCAACCACTTCATTCTTCCTGGAGCTATTAGTAATTGCCCTCCACTCTTCCCCAGCAGCATATTGGATACCTTCCAACCTGGAGGGCTCATATTTTGGCATCATATCTTTTCACCTTTTGATACTGTCCGTAGGGTTCTGCCATTTCCTTCTCCAGTGGACAAGGAAGTATTTACTGTGACCCTTCTGTCTTTTGTGGCCCTGCACAGCATGGCACATATCTTTATTGAGTTATGGAACCCCTTCACCATGGCATACTGTGATCCATGAAGGAGTTTATAAGAATAGGCAAGTGATTTCCACCTCAAGGTTTTTTACATAGTTTTAGATTTTTACTCATTTGCAATTCTTTTGGTTTTTTACTTCTTCTAAACACTTTTTAGTACTGACAACAGCTCTGCCTTCAATCCTTGCTGCTATTGAATATTCCCACCTCCCTACCTTTTCTTCTTCTCCTTCTCCTTCCCCCCTCCTTATCTTTCTACTATTGCATGCGCTTCCCTCCTGGCTTTTTCTGTGGTGCCCACAACCACACACCTCTATTGGAACAGGCTTCTAGGAAGGAGAGAAGGGACCTCCTTAGGTCTGACTTCAAGTGAAGCTGCAGAGGTGTCTAAGGAAGTACCCCAGGCAACTAGGCTAACCTGGGAGGTTGAATTGAATTTTCACAGTTGCTGAAGCTGTGGGCATAATTCTGTTTATACAAAACTTTTAAATAAAATATCCTTTGAAGTCCCCATTCCAGGGTCCATCTGTTGTTTTTCTGACTGTAGATTATGGGTATCGACAGGGATAGGGGTGGTATACTAAACTAATTGACAAGATGTGTGGGCAAATCGTTTGTAAGATAAAAAGTAATTTTGTATCTTTATTGTGGTGTTCCACACAATAAAGTATTATCACTTACAGACACCTTGACTAGGAAAGGAGAACTTTTTGTTTGTAGTGGGAACAGGATTGGGAAGGAAAGGACATAGGTCCAGCAACTGAGTTAGTGTAATGGAAGGCTGCTTATTTAACTTATATGCAGAGTACATCATGAGAAATACTGGACTGGATGAAGCACAAGCTGGAATCAAGATAGCCAGGAGAAATATCAGTAACCTCAGATATGCTGAAGACACCAGCCTTATGGCAGACAGTGAAGAAGAACTAAAGAGCCTCTTGTTGAAAGTGAAAGAGTAGAATGAAAAAGTTGGCTTAAAATTCAACATTCAGGAAACTAAAATCATGGCATCTGGTCCCATCGCTTTAAGGCAAGTAGATGGGGAAACAATGGAAACAGTGACAGACTTTATTTTGGGAGGCTACAAAATCACTGCAGATGGTGACTGCAACCATGAAATTAAAAGTCACTTGCTCCTTGGAAGAAAAGTTATGATCAACCTAGACAGCATATTGAAAAGCAGAGAAATTATTTTGCCAACAAAGGTCTGTCTAGTCAAAGCTATGGTTTTTCTAATAGTCGTGTATGGATGTGAGAGCTGGACTACAAAGAAAGCTGAGCGCTGAAGAATTGATGCTTTTGAACTGTGGTGTTGGAGAAGACACTTGAGAGTCCCTTGGACTGCAAGGAGATCCAGCCAGTCAATCCTGAAGGAAATCAGTCCTGAATATTCATTGGAAGGACTGATGCTGAAGCTGAAAGTCCAATACTTGGGCCACCTGATGTGAAGAACTGACTCATTTGAAAAGACCCTGATTCTGGGAAAGATTGAAGGCGAGACGAGAAGGGGACAACAGAGGATGAGATGGTTGGATGGCATCACTGACTAGATGGACATGAGTTTGAGCAACCTCTGGGAGTTGGTGACGAACAGGGACGCCTATTGTGCTGCAGTCCATGGGGTCGCAAAAAGTCATACATGACTGAGCACACACAAACAACATACCAATGGAACTGTGACTTTCTTGTTTAGGGCATGGTGGTGGAAACTCTTACCATAGGTGTGAAGTTGATGGGGGAGAGGTTTCCATTTAACATGTTGATGTTTGGCAAAAACCACTGAAATATTGTAAAGTAATTAGCCTCCAATTAAAATTAATTGATTAATTTAAAAAGAAGCATTGAAAAAAAAGATCAAGAGTATTACAAAACAATGAAAGACAATCTCCATCTTCTCACTACCTATAAGTGAAAGATTTTTAGAACAGTTAACTGCTTTCAGAGACCATTCTAGTCTACTGCCTTAATTTAAGAATGGGAAAAATGAGGTGTTGCAAAGGGAGGGGATTTTCCCAAAGGCATGCAGAAGTAGAGGCAGAGCTGAGAGTCCTATCACCTCAGAGGAGTACTATATCAATCTTTGTTAACTCATCAGCATCAGAAGTGGATGATTAGAATTTCCAACTGAAAGTAGAGAGGACTGTATCCCATCATAGCAGCAACAGTGGTAGAAATTGGATGAGGGGATTGAGGTGGGGTTAACATCTTTCTAAGATATTAAGAAGAACTTTGGAAGACCTTAGGGAGTGGCTGGATTCTATTTGGCTAAGAAAATGTCACAGAACATTATAAAAAGAGGCAAATAAAATGTCAGGGCTGGGAGAAGACTAGGGCTCATCAAGTCCATCCTCCTCGTGTTTCAGATGGAGAAACCGAGACCCAGAGAGAGGGAGTGGGACTTGACCTGGTTTATATCGTGAGTCAAGAGCAGGACTAGAGCTGCAACTACCTCCTTCACAGGAAAATACCATCTTTGTTTTCGCTCTTGCATCTACATTGGATGGTCAGACTTTTTAACCAAGATAGGGGGAAGGGTGCATAGGATTTTGTGACTTGCCTAGCATTTCTATAATGAAACATAGAATGACAGCAATAAAAGATTTAGTGGGTGCCTATTTCTGTAGCAGAACCATATATCTGAATTTATCCTAAGCCTCCAGCACATAATGCCCTGCAAGAATGAGTCCACAGATTTTCCCAAATGTAGCAAAACTCTAAAACCAACACCATAAATTCTTTGAACCTTAAGGCTTTCCCCCCAATACTGAGCATTTTCCAGTATTTATTCTCATTATTATTTAGATTCTCACTTATGTGCTAAGGTCACACTGAGTTTTATTCAAAGGTATGGAATGCTTCTACTCTGAAGAGAGCAAGAAGTAGATGGGGATGCTAAACACTAATTTCAGCAGCTCCTATCATATGTTAAGAAGAGGTCTTTGCTGACTGAAAAGTATGAAAACTTCTCAGTAACAGAATTAACTTATACTTATCCTTACTGCAAAGTCACAATCTCCCCCCAGACACATGAGCCACATTCTCTTAAACCTACCTACTTTATCCATGGCAGAGATCCCACTGGCCATGGCCTCTGTACAGCTGGAAAGGCTCTTGCTACTGGTGGCTGTCAAGGAAGATACAATCTCCCAGCACACACTTCTGTCTGGATCCCTCTCATTAGGGTGAGGCTAGAAAGTCTGCAGGCCAACTCTAGTGTATGTGTCTGGCTTTTGCTAGTGAAGCATTTGGTTTTCTTTTGTGTCCCACTTCTGCCTCAGCTCTTTGGCAGAGTTAGCCTCAGCAGGTCAAAAAACGGTTGGGCTTGTGCTTTCAAGTCTATCCTATAGAGGGCAGCCACTGCTAATTTATGAGAAATTATTCAGGGTGTGGTCTCCTCCTCCCTTCAATTCATTTTTAGCATTTGTAAAATTCTAAAACCACTGTTAGGCTATTATAATCAGAGTGTATGAGACTTCTCTGGTAGTTCAGTGGTTAAGACTTGATGTTTCCACTGCAGGGGGCAGGGGTTTGATCCCTGGTGGAGGAACTAAGATCCCAAATGTTGCGTGGCATGAAACAAAAAAATCAGAGTGTGTTTAGACAACTTATATTTGAATCCTTTTATGATATAGATAGGGGAAATTCAGTTCTAGTGAAGGAATGAGACCAGTTTAAACTCAGAATGATTTAATCAGGCAGATAGAGTTAGAACTCAGATTTTCTGAATCTCTGTCCAGAACTCTTGAAACACAGAACTAAGCCTTTAATCCAAATGCCCCATTTTATAGTTGCAGAAACTGAGGTCCAGGAAAGAACTTGTCTAAAGTCATACAGTTGTTGTGACAGAGTGAGGACTGCAACCCAGATATTCTAAATTCTAGTCCGGGACCCTTGAAAGATAATGTTAGGCATCTAGATTATCCTGTATGTTACTGATGAAAAGGGCTCGGAAAAGGAATGTAATCTTCCTAATGTCACAGAATAAGTTAATTACAATCAGAACTAAAGTCCAAGGCTGGCTGTTGGATAGAGACTGAAGAGAATTCGAGGATTCTGACTTGTAGTCCCCCAGTGGCTTGGGGACTTGGTATTTCTGAATTATATAGCAGATACCTGCTTCTGCTGGACATTTATTTAGTCCCTAGAAGGCTGGAATCTGGGGCACAGTATGTTTGTGTGTTGGAGGGGGGTGGGCCCTGTCCATTTTTGTTCCAGCTCCTTTTCATGGGAAAAAAAACCCGCCTCTTGAAAAACCTGCATGCAGGTCAGGAAGCAACAGTTAGAGCTGGACATGGAACAACAGACTGGTTCCAAATAGGACAAGGAGTACGTCAAGGCTATATATCGTCACTCTGCTTATTTAACCTATATGTGGAGTACATCATGAGAAACGTTGAGCTGGATGAAGCACAAGCTGGAATAAAGATTGCTGGGAGAGATATCGATAACCTCAGATATGCAGATGACACCACCCTTATGGCAGAAAGTGAAGAGGAACTAAAGAGCCTCTTGATGAAAGTGAAAGAAGACAGTGAAAAAGATGGCTTAAAACTCAGCATTCAGAAAACTAAGATCATGCCATCCAGTCCCATCACTTCATGGCAAATAGATGGGGAAACAGTGGAAACAGTGAGAGACTTTATTTGTTGGGGCTCCAAAATGACTGCAGATGGTGATTGCAGCCATGAAATTAAAAGATGCTTACTCCTTGGAAGAAAAGTTATGACCAACCTAGATAGCATATTAAAAAGTGGGGACAATACTTTGCCAACAAAGGTCCATCTAGTTAAGGCTATTGTTTTTCCAGTGGTCATGTATGGATGTGAGATTTGGACTGTAAAGAAAGCTGAGCGCTGAGTAACTGATGCTTTTGAACTGTGATGTTGGAGAAGACTCTTGAGAGTCCCTTGAACTGCACGGAGATCCAACCAGTCCATCCTAAAGGAGATCAGCCCTGGGTGTTCATTGGAGGGTCTGATGTTGAAGCTGAAACTCCAATATGTTGGCCACCTGATGCAAAGAGCTGACTCATTTGAAAAGACCCTGATGCTGGGAAAGATTGAAGGCAAGAGGAGAAAGGAATGACAGAGGATGAGATGGTTGGATGGCATCACCGACTCAATGGACATGAATTTGGATGGGCTCTGGGAGTTGGTGTTGGACAGGAAGGCGTGGTATGCTGCAGCTCATGGGGTCGCAAAGAGTCGGACATGACTGAGTGACTGAACTTTACTGACTGAACGAAAAGCTCACCTCATTTCTCTCCTTTCAAGTCCTCTGGCTTTGAGAGTGAGAGGATGACTCATTCGGCACCCACAGTTGCCCCACTTGCTAGCTGAGACATTACCATAGCACCCAACCATCACATTTGTAGGGTGCTGTCTTGTTTTTGTCAAAGTTCTTATCTATCTTTTTTTCTTTCATTGTAACTGCTCCAAACCCCAGTGAGCCAGATGAGGCAGATATCATTACTCCTTTTACAAAGAGAAACTGATTTTTGAGGATTGGTGAGGGGGGAGCTCTTGACTGAACATGTTTAGAATAGACTGAGACTAAATCCTTTGGTTCTTTGATTTCCAAGTTTATGGAGTTTTCCACATAAACACCCAGAGCCCCAGAAGAAGCAGCCCCCAACTGCCCTGATGGCAGCTCCCTTCCTCATTTATTCATCAGTATCAGACACTGTATTGAACTTTCATTGGAGATGAAGAAGATCTGAAGCCTGTCTTTGAATATTCACAATCTGAATTCTATCAAGTCTCCAGTCCACTCATCATTATCCTCAGCCTTCTCTTCTAGCAAAATGCTCTGAAAAGTGCCTTTCAACTTGGTGTTTTAAAAGTGCCTTTCAAATTTGTGTTGAATCAATTTTATAATTTTTTCAGGGCACTTTATTAGGAGTCAGGAGACCAGCATTGTAGTTCCAGTTCTTCCATTTTACTGTGGAGTGCTGGGCTATTCCTTCCCTGTTGTCTGTGGGCCTTCATTTTCACATCTGTAGAATGATAGGGGCTTCCCAGGTGGTGCTAGTGGTAAAGAACTCGCCTGCCAAACCAAGAGACTTAAGCGATGCAGTTTCAATCCCTGGGTCTGGAAGATCCCCTGGAGGAGGGTATGGCAACCCACTCCAGTATTCTTCCAATAGGAATTTGCTGTTTGACTCAGGGAACTCCAACAGGCCTCTGTAACAACCTAGAGGGATGGGGTGGGGAGGGAGATGGGAGGAAGGTTCTAAAGGGAGAGGACATATGTATACCTATGGCTGATTCATGTTGCTGTTTGGCAGAAACCAACAAAATTCTGTAAAGCAATTATACTTCAATTAAAAAATAAATAAATTTTTTAAAATAATAGGGCTGGGGAATGGGAATATGGAGCATTTGGGTGTTGAGAACCTCTGATTCAGATCATCTAGGAGATGGGGATCCTTTGTGGTCTGTGAGCAATGCCCTCTGTTTGGGTGAAAAGCTGGAGGGTAGGAGTCAGCTAAGTTTGCTATGAGACCCTTCATCCTGCTGCCATCCTTAGCTCTGTGAGAACTTTCTGAGGGGAGAGGTGAGGGATATGAATATCCTGAGCCCTTGGAGGGATCTCATTTCTACCTCTACTAACCAACAACACTCCGGAAGTATCAGAGCTGTTTTGAGTTAGAAGCTATTCAGCCAGATTCACTCTCTGGAGTCAGTGGTGTGGCAGAGATAGACAGAATCAGAAACAGAGAGACAGAAGAAAGAGAGGTGGAAAAGGAGAGGCAGATAAACAAAGGGAGGAGAAAGAAGAGCAGAGAGGGGAGAGAGGAAGAGAGAAGAAAAAGTGACAAAGATTGAAGGGGAGAGAGAGGAAAAGGGAAGGAGAAAGAAAGCCAGAGAGAGAGAGAGACAAAAAGACAGAGGAGAGAGAGGGACAGAAAGGAGAAAGGGAAACGGGGAACAGAGAGGAGAGAAAGACAGGCAGCAGTGGGGATAGGGGGAGGCAGTAGAGAAATAGAGAATGATAATGATACAGGACATACCTAGTACCTGACATTCTCATGAGAGTAGCTGGATAAAATCCTGCATCTTGCAATAATAGAATCCAGACCTGGAAGTATTCTTGAAGAAAATGAGGCTGGAGAGGGCTTGAGACTGGGCTTCCTTGATAGCGCAGCTGGTAAGAATCTGCCTGTAATGCAGGAGACCCAGGTTGGATCCCTGGGTTGGGAAGTTCCCCTGGATCATGGATAGGCTACCCACTCCAGTATTCATGGGCTTTCCTGGCAGCTCAGACAGTAAAGAATCTGCCTGCAATGCAGGAGACCTAGGTTTGATCCCTGGGTTGGGAAGATCCCCTCGAAGAGGGCATGGCAACCCGCCCCAGTAGGCTTGCCTGGAGTATCTCCACAGACAGAGAAGCCTGGTGGGCTTCAGCCCATGGGGGTCACAAAGAGTTGGACACGACTGAATGACTAAGCCCAAGGCACACAGTCACATAGCATGCTAGTGGCAGTGTCAAGACACAAACCCAAGAGTCTTTTTGAGTTAAGGTAATTCAAAAAAAGACTGAAATGATACTCCAGAGACCTGGGTTTTGTCAGTCTGTCTTTGCTGGACTATGGGCAATGCAGCAACACAAGAAGAGTGCCAGCACATCATTTGCTCCAGAGGAGGCACAAACATGAGGGTTTTGTCCTTTTTCCCCATTAGCTTTCCTCTGAGGACTAAGACACACATACCCATGAAAGCTGAATGGGGCAAGTTCTCTTATATAGTGCTTTTGGGTGATTTTGGAGGCAGACTTCATGGGAAAGGTTACTTGAAGGTTGGACCTTAAAGGATGAAAAAAAATTGTAATGGCAAAATTAGAGTCATCCTTCTGAAAAATTCAAACAACCCAGGAAAATCTAATGTGAGTAAGATTTTAATAAATGCAGAGAAAGTGGTTCTAGTTCAAGTGAATAACACAAAGGGCAAGGCAGCTTAGCGTGGGCATGGGTAAGGGGCTGGGCAAGGTGCTATCTGCTTTCTGGAAGGCAGAGGGCATGAACAGAGACAAGGAGCTCCAGGTTTTGTTCACTCCATGAATGTCAGGTGCCTGGGTTGGTTTGTGCTGACAATGGGGAGAAAAGGAAGGACTTTTGAGCAGAGATGAGACAAGAAAGGGGCTGAGCTATAGAAAGATTCCCTCTGGCAGGCAACCTCTGGGAAGATGTATTAATGGAAAGATACTGGCTTCAGGGAACCTTGATAGAAGATCTTTGCTGTTGTCCAATGAGAGTCTGATGCAGTGGAGTGGAAGTGGCTATGGATGTGGTGATGAGATGATGGCTTTCTAAGGTTTCTTTGGAAAAAATACTCTTATAGGATTTGAATTAGGACAACTGTTGTGGGAGGAAGGAGAAAGATGAGTAGAGATTCAGGAAGTAGCCCCCCAGAATTCCCAGACAGGTGTCTTTTCGTAGCTTCCCATTGGAGTGCAAGCTTGCACATGCACGTGTTTATGTGCACGTCTTTCTTTTTTCTGTGTGTCTGTTGCTCTGAGAGTGTGTGTATGTATGTTACTTTGTGTTTCCCAATATGCCTATGCAGTTTCCTGCATCTGTGTATGCATGTGTGTCTCCAGTCATCTAAATGAGTCTATATTTTCTGTGTTTTGTCTAATCCATGCTGAGGTTAAATTGTTGACTAACAGAATGACTTAACATTGTCTTATGCAATTTTGGGTGCAGGAATAGTCATCCTTTTCCCTATACATGCTTCTGCATTCTACTTGTTAATCTAGACTCTGATGAACTTGACTGACTAAAACAGCTATTTCAAATTGCCTGAGCTCCATGGGATAGCTACATCTTGAAATCAAATTACTGCTGGCTGTAGGAATTACCATAATGTGTTTGGCTTATTTCCAGACAAGAATTTAGGGCCTTACCACCTATCTATGCAAATGTATCCAGCTAAATGAGACCATAACTGGGAGATTTTTTGCAAATGAAACTCCAGCTCAATGAGAGCATTCTGATGCCTTGAATGAAGTGAGGAGGGGGCTGCAGCCCTGAAGGACCCCAGACCCCTGATTATGGGTTGATTATGCCTTGAGACAGAAGCATGGAGTCCACAGGCTTTAGGTCACTTAGAGTTTATATCATCCACTTCATTTTCTTTTCATTTCAACCTGTAAAATGGGGAGTCTTCTCATCATGCTTTGTTCTCATCCCCAGGAGTCATCAGTTCCACCATGCCAAGTAGGCTGTCAATAGGTTTGTGTTGCCTTGAATTGAAATAAGCCAAGGCTCAAAGAAAAAAAAAAGAAATTTATCTAAGCTCTCATAAAGGAATGAGAGCTTGAACCCTGGTTTCTGAATTTCTTGTCAAGAGCTCTTGTAACTATATTATGCTGCTCAGGATTGAGATAGCTCAGGTTCAGACCTCTGGAGTGAATGGCTTTTGCTGCACTGACCAATGATGTGACTGGGACTTGTTCCTTTTCCCTCTCTGGGCCTTAGTGCTCTCATCTTTACCATGGAAAGATTAGACTATGAGGTCTTAGATGGGCCTTTACAATTCTGTTCCTAGGAATTTGTGACCAACACTGAGAATAGAAACTTGCAGGCTCTTTGGTGAAGTAGAGAGGGGAGGAAGCAGTTAGGGCCTGTCTAACAGTCTGTGTTACACCCTTCCCCCTTCTCCTGATTCCAGATCTCCATTAAAAGAAGTAAAATAACTTTTCCAGTTTAGGAAATCTTACTCTGACCCAAAAGCCACTGGGCCTCTGGGAAGTGGGACAGCATGTCCGGCCTGTAGCCTCCAAAACCTTATAGGGCTAGAAAGACCTAAATGACTGGCTGGGCAGGTGGGGAATGATTGGCCCAGAGAAATTCTCCAGTTCCGGAGGATATAATCCTGGTGGGGAAGGGGAGAGACTGCCACTCAGCCCTGGGCTGATTGGCAGACTGGGCCAAGCCAGTGTGTTCTGGAAAGGACAGGAATGATGTCATGGGACGCTTTGGGCTGCAACAACAGGAAACCACTGAGTGTTTACATTGGCTTGTAGAGCCCAGGCAGCCTGTTTTTTCTTCACTTCCTCAGTCTATCTGTTTCCTCTGATTCAAATACTATGAAGAAGGACTCACTGCCCAGGCCAGGAAAAGCGGAAGGGAGGACCTCAGAAGAAACAGCCTCCTTCCCAGCTCAGAGGGCTAGATAATTGGGAGAGAAGGCGAGCATTACTCTATCTGGGCCCCTGCCAAGGACAGACCTTAGGAGGGGAAGCAAGGTAGTTAGAGCTCTGAGTGCTCTGCAACTCCACAGAGAACAACTTCAGAATTCTTCCTAGGACTTAACTTATAAACCTGGAAGCCATTTTGGTCTTCTTCCTAGATCAAATCAATCACCAAGTCTTGTGAATTCAACTGAATTGAATCCATTTAATCAACAGCAAATTTGTGTGCTATGTGCTGTGCTGTGCTGTGCTCTCTGTGTGTCTATATGGGATACAAAGATGGAAAAGACAGTTCTTACCCTCAACAATTGATGATAGAGTGATATTGTGGCAGTGGGATTTCCTCCATCTGTTTTGTTCTTTCATCCCTCAGGTTTTTCCACCAGTTCAGGGACCCTAACACTTCCCACATGCAGCAGTATTTTAAAATTAATTCATTTATTTTAATTAGATAATTGGAGGCTAATTACTATACAATATTGTGGTGGGTTTTGCCATACATCGACATGAATCAGCCACAGGTGTAAATGTGTCCCCCCATTCTGAACCCTCCTCCCACCTCCATCCCCACCCCATCCTTCTGGTTGTCCCAGAGCACTGGCTTTGAGTGCCCACCTTCATGTATTGAACTTGCACTGGTCATCTATTTTACATATGGTAATATATATATTTCAATGTTATTCTCTCAAATCATCCCACCCTCGCCTTCTCCCACAGAGTCCAAAAGTCTGTTCTTTACATCTATGTCTCTTTTGCTGTCTTGTGTATAGGGTCATCATTAATGTCTTTTTAAATTCCATATATATATACATTAATATACTGTATTGGTGTTTCTCTGTCTGACTTACTTCACTCCATATATGGAGTGGGCATACTTACTTCACTTACTTTACATACATACTTACTTCACTTACTTACTTCACTCCAGTTTCATCCACTTCATTTAAACTAACACATTCTTTTTTTATAGCTGAGTAATATTCCGTTGTGTATATGTACTACAACTTCCTTATCCATTCGTCTGCTGATGGACATCTAGGCTGCTTCCATGTCCTGGCTATTGCAAACAGTGCTGCAATGAACATTAAGGTACATGCATCTCTTTCAATTCTGGTTTCCTCAATGTGTATGTCTAGCAGTGGGATTTCTGGGTCATATGGCAGTTCTATTTCCAATTTTTTAAGGAATCTCCACACCATTCTCCATAGTGGCTGTACTAGTTTGCATTCCCACCAACAGTGTAAGAGGGTTCCCTTTTTTCCATACCCTCTCCAGAGGAGATAGGGAGTCTACCTGAAAAAGAATTCAAAATAATGATAGTAAAAATGATCCAAAATCTTGAAAACAAAATGGAATCACAGATAAATAGACTAGAGACAAGGATTGAGAAGATGCAAGAAATGTTTAACAAGGACATAGAAGAAATTCCCTGGTGGCTCAGACAGTAAAGAATCTGCCTAGAATTCAGGAGACCTGGGTTTGATCCCTGTGTCAGGAAGATCCTCTGGAGAAGGAAATGGCAACCCACTCCAGTATTCTTACCTGGAGAATTCCTCGGACAGAGAAGCCTGGCAGGCTTCAATCTATACAATCCTTGGGGTCACAAAGAGTCAAACACAACTGAACAACTAGCACACATACACACAGAAGAAATAAAGAAGAGTCAGTCAGTAATGCAACAGTCTTTTAACTGGTCTCTATTTCCCTTCTTTTCCCCACCCATTCGTTATACTGAACTGACTCTCTCCCACCTCTCCAGCCCCCCTCACTTTCATCAAGCTCCTAGGCAGTATGACAGAGTGGTTCAGAATGTGGTCTTGGTGCCAGGCAGACCTGAGTTTGAATGTCTACCTTACCATTCACCACTGGCTATTTGAAAGTGGATGGTGGCTTTGCTTTTCCAAACCTTTGCTTCTCTAGTCTCAGTTTCTTCATTAGCTGAATGAGGATAAAAACTAGTGCACAGGGATATTCTGAGAATTAAATGAAATAATGTATGGCATATATGGTGTCCAAGGCAGAGTTAACACTTGATAAATGGTGATTTTAATTACTATCCCTCAGATATACCAAGTTTTTAAAATTTATTTTAATTGGAGGATAATTACTCTACAATATTATGGTGGTTTTGCCATACATTGACACGAATCAGGCACTAGTGCGTGTGTACCCCCTATCCTGAACCCCCCTCCCACCTCCCTCTCCACCCCATCCCTCTGGGTTGTCCCAGAGCACTGGCTTTGAGTGCCCAGCTTCATGTATTGAAATTGCACTGGTCATCTATTTTACATATGATAATATATATATATTTCAATGTTATTCTCTCAAATCATCCCACCCTCCCCTTCTCCCACAGAGTCCAAAAGTCTGTTTTTTATGTCTATGTCTCTTTTGCTGCCTTGCATATAGGATCATCGTTACCATCTTTCTAAATTCCATATATATGTGTTAATATACTGTATTGGTGTTTCTCTTTCTGATTTACTTCACTCTGTATAATATGCTCCAGTTTCATTCACCTCATTAGAACTGACTCAAATGTGTTCTTTTTAATAGCTGAGTAATTTTCCATTGCGTATATATACCATAAGTTCCTTATCCATTCATCTGCTGATGGACAGATGTACCAATATTTTTTAATCTATCTTAGCTTCTTTATGCTATTTGAAACAGGATCCTTTCTCTTAAAGCCTGCTTCAACTGGTAGGACAGAGATACTACCTAGAGCTGTCCAATCACCCTACTGAGGCCAGTGAGGGGGAAACAATGCACCCAAGGTTATATAGAAAACAAATTCTATAATCATGGCTAAAACCACTACTAGAACTAAAACTTGGATTCTCCAGAATCCTAGCTTAACAATGATTCCAGTGCACCATGCTGAACTTATACAGCACCAACTGCTGGACTAAACCCTTAATCCTTAAGATTCATCAACTGTAATACTTCTTTACTCTGAGACGGTGTGTGCGTTTGTGTAGTATTACTACTGCTAAACTACAATAATAACTTTATCAAGAATTATTATGAACACATTATAAGTATCAACTTATTTCATCCTTACAACAACCCTTTAAGGTAGGTACTATTATTTTAGACCCATTTAATAGATAAAAAGGTAGGCTCTGATAGGTTATATGATTTGTCCAAGGTTACAATGCTAGAAATGACAGGTCCAGGATGTAAATAGTAGCCTGTTACCTGACTTCAAGTTGATGAGCACTTGACTTCAAGTAACCAGATTTCAAGTTGATGAGCACTTAAAATGTGGTTACTCTTACTAAGGAATTTAATTTTTAAAAAATTTTAAAATTTTGTATTGGGGTATAGCAGGTTTCCCTGGTGGCTCAGAAGGTAAAGAATCTGCAATGTGGGAGACCCAGGTTCGATCTCTGGGCCAGGAAGACCCTCTGGAGAAGGGAATGGCAACTCACTGAAGTATTCTTGCCTGGAGAATTCCATGGGCAGAAGAGCCTAGCAGGCTACAGTCCATGGAATCACAGTCAGATACAACTGAGAACTAACACACATAGCCAATTAACAATGTTGTAATAGCTTTGAATGAATGGCAAAGGGACTGAGCCATACATATACATGTATCCATTCTCCCCCAAACTCCCCTCCCACCCAGGCTGCCGCATAACATTGAGCAGAAGGAATTTAATTTTTGATGTTATATTAATATATATATTAATATTTATTAACTTTATATTAATAAATCTAAAGTTAAAGTTTAACAGCCACTAAACAGCCACTTGAAGCTAATTGCTACCATGTTGGACAGAGAACATGTAGGCTATCCTGCTTTTCCAGACTCCAGAAGGATAGGAATCATATTTAATAAACTTGACATGTTTATTAAATTTAATAAACTTCATGGCAGTGCCCTGCACAGTGCATGGCACATATATTAAGTTCGAATTCAGCCAAGTTAGGAGGATCTTGTGATTCAGGCAAGAAGGAGGTCTATATTATAGCAGTCACAGTCAAGAGGGATATTTGAGAAATCATTGTAATAGTCTTTATCATAGATAGCCAACAGGCATTAAATACTTCCTATGTGAGAGGGAACTGTTCTAAGTGCTCTATGTGGATTAATTCACAACCTTATAAAATAGATGTAAATACTGTTATCATAGCCATTTTTCAGGTGAAGACACTAAGGCACAGAAAATTTAAGTGACTAGTAAGTTGGAGAGCCAGGATATAAGCCAAGAAAAGCCAGCATTAGAACCCGATCTTAGCCACCACTCTATATTATGCAGAAGATGATAGTATCTGTGGGACTCAGTGTTGGGTGAGATGTGGGGACTCATCTCAATCAAACATGACTTCATTTTTTTTTTGGTCAGGGAACTCTGGGTATCCAATAGGACATATGCACCTAGGGAACACTCAGGCAGAGGAACAGATGTACAGGGTGCAATATGAAGACTTTGGTTTGGTTCATAGCAGGGTTGTTTTGCATGTAGGATGTCCAGGGGAAGATATCCAGTAGATGGTTGGCCATGTGGGTCTGAAGCACAGAGAAGTGTGCAGAGCTATAGACAGAACATTGAAAGTCTTCAGAATAATAATGGTAATTGAAGTCATAGGAGTAGATGTGATTTCCCAGGTATAATGTGTACTATTAACAAAGGCCAGAAAATACTATGCATCAACATGAAGGAGAGATTCTCTGATAGTGGAATTTGATGTAGAATGTATGAACTTCTTTTGAAGCTTGTTGCAGATAGGCAAACAAAATAAAGAAACAAGAAACTGAACATTTTCCCCTGTAGGGGAATCTTCTGTGGGTTCCCCCAGTGTGAATGTCTTCCCCCAAAACCTATGCTTACCCAATGGTCTCTAGCTCATACTATGGCTCCATCATGAACACAACTTTTTGCAAATCATGCAAATCCCCTGGGGGTCATCTTTGATACTTCCATCTCCCTCACCTATCATATCCAATCTGTTATCAAGGTCTGTTGGCTCTTTTTCCAAAATATAGTCTGAACTTGATCACTTGCCCTCATCTCCATTTCCCTTGTCTAAGATACCATTACTTTCCCCCATAAGACTGAAATAGCCTCCTTCTTGGTCTTACTTATAGTTGGTTCTTACAATCAGCCCTTATAATCAGTTCTCAACCCAGCATCCAGAATGATAATGTTGAGACAAAAGTTAGTTCGTATTGCTCCTCTGCTCACAACTGCCCCATGGCTCCCCCTCACACCCAGGATTTATAATTCTGTTAAAGATACCCAGCACACAGAAGACCCTGAATAGCCAAAGCAATCTTGAGAAAGAAGAATGGAACTGGAGTAATCAAGGCCTGCCTGACTTCAGACTATACTACAAAGCTGTAATTATCAAGGCATTATGGTACTGGCACAAAGGCAGAAGTATTGATCATTCGAACCAAATAGAAAGTCCAGAGATATATCCACACACCTATGGACACCTTATCTTTGACAAAAGGAGCAAAAATATACAATGAAGAAAAGACAGTCCCTTCAACAAGTGGTGCTTGGAAAACTGGTCAACTACATGTAAAAGAATGAAACTAGAACACTTTCTAACACCACCTGAAAAAATAAACTCAAAATGGACTAAAGACTTAAATGTAAGACCAGAATCTATAAAATTCTTAAAGAAAAACACAGGCAGAGCACTCTCTGACATAAATCACAGCAAGATGCTCTGCAACCCACCTCCCAGAGTAACGGAAATAAAAACAAAAATAAATAGGATCTAATTAAACTTAAAAGCTTTAGCACAATGAAGGAAACTCTAAGCAATGTGAAACGACAACCCTCAGAATGGGAGAAAATAATAGCAAATGAAACAACTGACAAAGGATTAATCTCCAAAATATACAGCAGGTCATGAAGTTCAATACCAGAAACACAAACACCCCAATCAAAAAGTGATCAAAAGACCTAAACAGAGTTTTCTCCAAAGAAGACATACAGATGGCTAATAAACACATGAAAAGATGCTCAACATCACTCATTATTAGAGAAATGCAAATCAAAATCACAGTAAGGAATCATCTTATGCCTGTCAGAATGGACATCATCAAAAAGTCTACAAACAAGGAGGCACAAATCTGCAGATTCCAGCTGGACTGGGCTTGCTAAGATAGAGGCAGAATTGAGAGGAGGCCTTCACCACCAGTCCAGATGGGAGATGTCAAAGAACAGTGTCCTCAGCCTGCTTCCAAAAGGTGGACTTGGATGAGTATGATGAGAAGAAGTTCCCAAATGAGGAAGACAGGGGTAAATGGGCAGGCAAAACCCAACCAAGGTGAGGTGGACTCCTTCCTGCAGCAAAGAAAAATTGCAGCTGCCCCACAGGCAGCTCTGAAACCCACCCACCCCCTACACACACATCAACACCAAAAGTCAGGCAGTAAAGGATCCAGCAGGCAGCATTGTCTTGAAAGGGATCCTCTCATTTAAAGCTAATGATATTGAAAAGGCAGTCAAATCTTTGGATAAGAATGGTATGGATCTCCTAATGAAGTATATTTATAGAGGCTTTGAAAGCCCCCCTGACAATAGCAGTCTGTGTTATTGCAATGGTTTGAAAAGGAGTGGGGTCCAGCATGTGAGTCTTGACTGCATGGAAAACCGTGTAGTTTGGCAGGAACTGGATTTCCCCCATGGTGTGGGAGTTGCTGGTACAAAGATCAAAACAAGCAAATGGCACCGCTGCTATTCAGGTAGCATCTGTTTCTCTCATCTTTGCCTTCTTGCTTCCTTTTTGTATCTGTAAAGAAGAAAATTACATATCAGTTTTCCTTTAATGAAAATTGGTATAAAATAGAGGAAATGTTTCAACAGAAGTGTATCACAATCTCAGAACGATTTCAGTGATGGGTATACCAGTCTGTACATAGCATAATTTACCTTCAACTTTAATTGTGCAATTGCTAACTTTTATTGGTTGGTGTGGGGTATTTTTGTTTGTTGTTTGTTTGGGGGAAGGTTTTTTGTTTGTTTGTTTTGTTGTTGACTAATGGTGAGAAATTTGATCAGAATTGGAGGCCAGCTCCTCAACTCGTTGCTAGCCAGGAAATTATTTTTATACAAAAAAAAGTTTGAGAGACTGGCAGCCATTAACTTTGCAAAACTGGACCAAACTTCCCTTATTTAAAAGAAATGTGTTTTTAGAACAAGTGGTGGCTGAAAACCACAACCAAGTCCACCTCTGTTTCTGCTTACCTCCAGATTATGTGAGTTTTAAGTATGCTTCTTCCTCAACACCAGTAATCAGGGCCTTTTGATTTCTCTGTGGTCACCCAGGGTACAGAGCAACGATTCTTGCTGTACACAAATGTATCTATAAAATGCCAGAGCCTGTTTGGCATAAGCATAAATTTTGTTTTCCAATAATATGACCTATTTTTGGAAACTAATCCAAATCAAGAAAGATGTAGAAACTATGATGTAGTTCAAACTCTGGGCAGCCTCTGAATGAAGAAGTATTTTCTTTAGAATTGTAGTAGCTGCCTTTGACATTATGAGGTATATAACTAGTATTTATTATATCCTTTAAATGCCTTCTGTGTTCTTCAGGGTAAATGGGGCCTCAAAAGTTTTGGTCCAGATCCAAACACATACATATTCTGTGTTTTAGCTCAGTGTTTTTTTTTTTTTTTTTTTAAGAAATGAATCACCAGTCCAGGTTCGATGCATGATACTGGGTGCTCGGGGCTGGTGCACTGGGATGACCCAGAGGGATGGGATGGGGTGGGAGGGGGGAGGGGGGTTCTGGATGGGGAACACATGTACACCATGGCAATTCATGTCAATGTATGGCAAAACCAATGCAATATTGTAAAGTAGAAAAAAAAAGAAAGAAAAACATTAAAAAAAAAGAAAATGCCACATATCAAAAAGTGTTTACTTTGTTGGACAAACCAAATGGGTTCTCAAAAAATGACCAGTGCTTATGAAAAGTTATTATTCAGTAGCTCTAAAACAAACCACCTGAATGCTTATGACCAAGTGGAAAATCAAACTATATCTAGTATTTACATTCAATGCCAGTTTCATAAGCACTGACCTGTGTGAAAACTGGTGCAGAAATTCTGTAAACTCTTTGCTGTTTTTGATACCCACTTTTTGTTCTGTTTTGTAAAAATGATAATCTTCAGAAAATAAATTGTCGCTATTGAATTTTTAAAAAGTCTACAAACAATAAATGCTGGTGCACTGCTGGTGGGAATGCAAACTGGTACAGCCATTATGGAGAACAGTGTGGAGATTGCTTAAAAAACTGGGACTAGAATGCCATATGACACAGCAAACCCACTGCTGGCCATATACCTCAAGGAAACCAGAATTGAAAGAGACCTAGGTATCCCAGTGTTCATTGAAGCACTATTTACAATAGCTAGAACATGGAAGCAACCTAGATGTCCACTGACAGATGAATGAATAAGGAAGTTGTAGTACATATATACAATGGAATATTACTCAACTATAAAGAGGAATGCATTTGAATTAGTTCTAATGAGATGGATGAACCTCAAACCTATTATACAGGGTGAAGTAAGTCAGAAAGAGAAAGACAAATACTGTATATTAACACACACACACACACACACACACACACACACACACACACATATATATATGGAATTTAGAAAGATGATACCAATGATCCTACATGCAGGGCAGCAAAGAAGACACAGATGTAAAGAACAGACTTTTGGACTCAGTGGGAGAAGGCGAGGGTGGGATGATTTAAGAGAATAGCATTGAAATATATGCATTACCAAATGTAAAATAGATGACCAGTTCAAGTTTGATGCATGAAGCAGTGCACTCAAAGCCAGTGCTCTGGAACAACCTAGAGGGATATGGTGGAAAGGGATATGGGAGGGGGTCCAGGAAGAGGAGGGACACATGTATACCTATGTCTGATTCATGTTGATGTATGGCAAAAACCATCACAGTATTTTAAAGTAATTTTCCTCTAATTAAAATAGATAAATTAATTAAAAAAAAAAGATGTTCAGCCTCTCTCTTGGGCTCCAGGCTCATGTTTCATATCTCCATTTGGATGTCTTGCTGGTAAACCAAAGACAACTGAACCAGAACTGCTTCCTTTCACCTCAAAGCTTGTTCCTAACAAAGAAAGATGGCATCACTATATACCCACGTGACAAGTCAGAAACTTAAGTTATTTTTGTCTCCTATTTTCTATCATCCTTCATTATCCAATCTATCAGCAAGTCTTGTTATAGTCAGAATATATCCCTAATATATCTACCTCTCTCCTCATTTGCTTTCAACTGTCAGACCTTCCAATCACCTCTCACCTGGACAGCTGCTCTAGAATCCCAACTGGTCTCCTTGTCTCCATCTTTGCCCCCTACAACTCAGTCTCCACAAGGAACCCGGAAGAATATTTGTAAAACATAGATTATGCCTTTACCCTGCTCAGAAGCCTCCAGTATTTTCCTATCACATGAGAACCACAAGACAATTTTTTTTAACAAGGTCCACAAAGCCCTACATAATCTGGCCTCTTCCAGGATCTCCAATCCTACTTCGTGTTACTCATTCCCTTTCTTACCACAGTCCAGCCATGCTGACCATTTTCTGATCTTTAAGTGGAACCAAGCTAATTGCCACATTCTCCTCTTTACATGTCATCTGATTCACTCCTTCCTCAGGTTCAGATGGTACTGGCCCTGGGAGACTCCCTCTAACCTCCCAGACTAGGAAATGCCTTTTGTGTATCACTGTCACAGAATCCTCCCTTCTTCTTTCACAATATTTATCCTAGATTCAATTATTGTTGTGATTCCTTTGTTACTCAGGTGGTAAAGAATCTGCCTGCAACGCGGGAGACCTGGGTTCGATCCCTGGGCTGGGAAGATCCCTGGGAGAAGGACATGGAAGCCCACTCCAGTATTTCTGCCTGGAGAATCCCCATGGACAGAGGAGCCTAGCAGGATACAGTCTATGGGGTCGCAAAGAGTTTGACATGACTGAGTGACTAAGCACATATCAATTTAATGATTAGATTGCAAACTCTGTGAGGACAGGTATTGTCTGTCTTAGAACTCTGTCCCACATGCCTAACACAGTACTTGGAATGTAGTATTCATTCATTTTCTCATTCATTCATTCAAGAAATATTATATTTATCAAGCCCTTATTATTTCTCAGGCCCTGCTCTAGAAGGTTGGGGAACAAAACAAACGTAAAGCCTCTGCCCTCATGAAGCTTGCATTACAGAGGGACACACAGTGAGTGGCCGGTATTGTATTTGGTATTTACTGGATATGTGATCCTGAGTCAGAATAGAAACTGTATCACTTAGTTTATTCATTTATCTAACAAATATCTACTGATCAGGGAATTTTGCATCCTTTCATTTAATCCTCAAAATACTCATATGAAAGAGATGGCATCATGAATCCCATTTCTAGGACAGAGGAACTGAAGTCAGAATGATTTAGCAACACATCTTAGGTCAAATAACTAGAAAGGAGTCAAGTGCAGGCAATCTGGCCACAAGGCCTGCTTGTTTATTTGTCACAACATAGCAGGCTACTTTTGACATGTCAGGTCTGGGCCTGAAATGATACACGAGAACCCCCCAGGGTTGCTGGCTCAGAAGGAGACCTTGAGAAAATGTAGGCACACAGAAAACATTCAGTATAGATATGGCTCCTTTTGCATTCTCCACCTCTCAGAGTGATAGGGTAGACCTCACAATTGGTTTCTATTGGGCAGATGGGGGAAATAGAGAGTTAGAGAAGGAGTCACCTAAAGGCATATTGACTGAGAAGAAAGACTCTGGTATTTTTTTATTTAAGGCCCATAGAATAGGACACTGAGGGTTAACTCCAGGAAAGGAGAAGGCAGTGGTAGTTATAGAACAATGACTTATTGTCACTCTAAAACTTCAACTCCTAGGGAAGACCTCACTTCCATGCCTTTATATAAGCACTGATCTCCAATTCCTCCTTACCCTAGGCCAAGTATCTGGAAGATAAGGGCCAGAAGAAACGGTTCAGTGGTAATTCTTCTGCTATTATAAAAGCAGATGTAAGGAAAGGACTCCAACACTGAAAGTGGGGGTAAGATGCAAGAACAGGTAGAAGACCCTACCAGACTGGTCTTCCCTGAGGTCTAGGACAGAGCTTTGTCTGCATACCCACCTTCTGCTAAGTGATTCCCAATCTACAGTGTTAGGGAGACAAACAAAGGAAATAGAGGTGAAGCTGGCAGCCCCTGAGTGTGACCTGGGCAGGGCCTATCAGTATAAGCCTGTGAGTGGGGTGGGCTTGTGGGTAAAATAAAGACAACTTGGCATGGAGATAGACCTTGTCTGGAAAGGGAGAAGATTCAGAGAGTGATGTGGCAGAGGAAGTGAAGAATCTCTACCTAGTTTTATTGCAAGAACACAGAGTGATTGTCTATTTTTGAGAGACACATTCATAATTGTGTGGGTTGGAAGGAGGCAGGACTTATCATTTTCATAGCCTATGCAGGCATATGTGTATGTGTAATGTGCAAGGGGAAGAGGAGTTGTACCAGTGTCTTTGTGAAGTCTGTCTGTATGGATTACCTGTTGATTTCTGTGTGGTATTCAACAAACACTAGGTATAGACAGTATGTCTGAGAGAAAGAGAAAGCCAGGGAAATCCAGAAAGACATCAACTTCTACTTCATTGACTATGCTAAAGACTTCATATGGATCACAACAAACTGTAACAATTCTTAAAGAGATGGGTATACCAGTTCATCTTACCTATCTCCTGATAAACCTGTACTGTGATCAAGAAGCAACAGTAAGAACCGAACATGGAACAACGGAATGGTTCAAAATTGGGAAATAACGATGTCAAGGCTGTATATTGTCACCCTGCTTATTATATGCAGAGTACATCATGAAAAATGTTAGGCTGGATGAATCAGAAGCTAATATCAAGATTTCCAGGAGGAATATCAACAACCTCAGCTATACAAATGATACCACTCTAATGGCAAAAAGAAAGGGGGAACTGAAGAGCTTCTTCGTGAAAGTGAAAGAGGAGAGTAAAAAAGCTGACTTAAAACTCAGCATTCAAAAAACTAAAATCATGGCATCTGGTCCCATCACTTCATGGCAAATAGAAAGGGAAGAAATGGAAGCAGTGGCAGACTATTTTCTTGGGCTCCAAAATCACTGCAGACAGTGACTGCAGCCATGAAATGAAAAGACACTTGCTCCTTGGAAGAAAAGCTATGACAAACCTAGACAGCATATTAAAAAGCTGAGACATCACTTTGCTGACAAAAGTCCATATAGTCAAAGCTATGGCTTTTCCAGTAATCATGTATGCATGTGAGAGTTGGGCCAGAAAGAAGCCTGAGCACTGAAGAATTGATGCTTTTGAATTGTGATGCTGGAGAAGACTCTTGAGAGTGCCCTGGACTGCAAGAGGATCAAACCAGTCAATCCTAAAGAAAATCAACTATGAATATTCACTTGAAGGACCCTAAAGCTGGGAAAGATTGAGAACAAGAGGAGTGTTTTACAGAAAGTTTTCACTTTAATCTCACGTTGAAGTGAAGTGAAAGTTACTCAGTCATGTCCAACTCTTTGCAACCCCATGGACTATACAATCCATGGAATTCTCCAGGCCAAAATACTGGAGTGGGTAGCCTATCACAGAATACTGGAGTGGTAGCCTATCCCTTTTGCAGCAGATCTTCCTGACCCAGGTCTCCTGCCTTGCAGGTGGATTCTTTATCAGCTGAGCTACCAGGGAAGCCCCACTTTAAATATAACATGACCAAAATGAACTTTGCTTCTCTCTCCCATCATATCATGTGCTGTATCTGCTTCTTTTTCTTTATCCATCAGACTGGTAAATATTATCAGCATCTATTTAGCTACCAGGCCAGAATCCTGTGTGTCATCTTGGGCTCCACACTCCTCCTTCCCTGCCTTGTCCAGCCAACCTGCTAATTCTGTTGGCTAAATATCTCTTAAAACCACCTTGTTACTACAGTTCTTGGTGTCGTCACCTGTATCCAGGCCCAATTTGTCTCCATCCCTAGCTGTTTACTCTGGTAGTGCTTCTTCCGATCTGTCCTCCACGCTGTTGTCAGAGGGATCATTTCACTACATATCTGGTTATATTTTATCTCCTACTTAAATATCTTAATGGTTTAGCCTTCCAGTGTTTTTATGGGAAGT
>ML663487.1:2918303-2946235 GCA_007570785.1 Antilocapra americana | reverse complement strand
TGTTAACTAAGTAAGCCACTCATTATATGCAAATAAATAATGCCAATATTAGAGAATTATCTAGTTTTACTTTCAATATACTAACATTAAAAGAAAAAGAGAAATAGAAATTGCAAAGGATAACTCACCAAAATGGGTTTTGACTAACAACTAGACTTAAACAGCACTGGGAAGCCCGTTGACACAGCACATCTGGAATCCCAGTTGGGAAAGTGCTCCAGGCAGGGCATCTGCTCTGTGGGTGAGACTTAAAAAATTGCAGTTTGTGTTCTGCTTATAATTATAATCCCAGGACATAAATTGATATGGCATCAGTCTGTGAGCAAGTTGCAGCTCTGGATTCATGTTAATGTTTGTTTTGTCTTATAAAACTTGGAATGTTGTTAAGCCCAGGGCAAGGTATGCCAGACCCATTTGAGGAGCTCAACAGGCTCAAGATTAGTCCCCTATCTTATCTATGGTGCTGCAAGTCTTGTACTCCCAGCAGGCAGTCAGGGTACTCACAGTCAGGACCATGTCCAGGCAGGTTAGAAGTAAGGTCAGAGGCCTGCTCTGCTGTATTCTCAAAGCTGAAATAAGATTATCTATTTAATTTCTCTAACAAGGAGAAAATGCACTGGTCATAGCAAACACCCTCATCCAACAGCATAAGAGAAGACTCTACACATGGACATCACCAGATGGCCAAGAACGAAATCAGACTGATTATATTCTTTGCAGCCAAAGGTGGAAAAGCTCTATATAACCAAGAAAAAAAAGACTGAGAGCTGACTGTGACTCAGATCATGAACTCCTTATTGCCAAATTCAGACTCAAATTGAAGAAAATGGAGAAAATCAGTAAACCACTCTGGTATGACCTAAATTAAATCCCTTATGATTTTATGGTGGAAGTGACAAATAGATTTAAGGGACTAGATCTGATAGACAGAGTGTGTGATGAACTATGGATAGAGGTTTGTGACATTGTACAGGAGACAGGGATCAAGACAATCCCCAGGAAAAAGAAATGCAAAAAAGGAAAATGGTTGTCTGAGGAGGCCTTACAAATAGCCAAGAAAAGAAGAGAAGTGAAAAGCAAAGGAGAAAAGGAAAGATATACCTATTTGAATTCAGAGTTCCAAAGAATAGCAAGGAGAGATTAGAAAGCTTTCCTCAGTGATCAATGCAAAGAAATAGAGGAAAACAATAGAATGGGAAAGACTAGAGATCTCTTCAAGAAAATTAGAGATACCAAGGGAAGATTTCATGCAAAGATGGGCTCAACAAAGGACAGCAGTGGTATGGACCTGACAGAAGCAGAAGATATGAAGAAGAGGTGGCAAGAATACACAGAAGAACTGTACAAAAAAATCTTCATGACCCAAATAATCACGATGGTGTGATCACTTACCTAGAGCCAGACATCCTGGGATGTGAAGTCAAGTGGGCCTTAGGAAGCATCATTACAAGCAAAACTAGTGGAGGTGATGGAATTCCAGTTGAGCTATTTCAAATCCTAAGAGATGATGCTCTGAAAGTGCTGCACTAAATATGTCAGCAAATTTGGAAAACTCAGCAGTTGCCACTGGACTGGAAAAGGTCAGTGTGCATTGCAATCCCAAAGAAAGGCAATGCCAATGAATACTCAAACTACCACACAATTGCACTCATCTCACATGCTAGTAAAGTAATGCTCAAAATTCTCCCAGCCAAGCTTCAGCAATACATGAACCATGAACATCCAGATGTTCAAGCTAGGTTTAGAAAAGGCAGAGGAACCAGAGATCAAATTGCCAACATCTGCTGGATCATCGAAAAAGCAAGAGAGTTCCATAAAAACATCTTATTTCTGCTTTATTGACTATGCCAAAGCCTTTGACTGTGGGGATCACAATAAACTGTGGAAAATTCTTAAAGAAGTGGGAATACCAAACCACCTGACCTGCCTCTAGAGAAACCTGTATGCAGGTCAGAAAGCAACAGTTAGAACTGGACATGGAACAACAGCCTGGTTTCAAATAGGAAAAGGAGTATTTCAAGGCTGTATATTGTCACCTTGCTTATTTAAGTTATATGCAGAGTACATCATGAGAAACACTGGGCTGGAAGAAGCACAAGCTGGAATCAAGATTGCCAGGAGAAATATCAGTAACCTCAGATAGGCAGATGACACCACCCTTATGGCAGAAAGTGAAGAGGAACTAAAAAGCCTCTTGATGAAAGTGAAAGAAGACAGTGAAAAAGTTGGCTTAAAGCTCAACATTCAGAAAACTAAGATCATGGCATCTGGTCCCATCACTTCATGGCAAATAGATGGGGAAACAGTGGAAACAGTGAGAGACTTTATTTTTCTGGGCTCCAAAATCACTGCAGATGGTGATTGCAGTCATGAAGTTAAAAGATGCTTATTCCTTGCAAGGAGAGTTATGACCCACCTAGACAGCATATTAAAAAGCAGAGACATTACTTGGCTGACAAAAGTGCATCTAGTCAAGGCTATGGTTTTTCCAGTAGTTATGTATGGATGTGAGATTTGGACTGTTAAAGAAAAGCTGAGCGCCAAAAAATTGATGCTTTTGAACTGTGGTGTTGGAGAAGACCTTTGAGAATCCCTTGGCCTACAAGGAGATCCTTTCAGTCCATCCTAAAGGAGATCAGTCCTGGGTGTTCATTTGAAGATCTGATGTTTAAGCTGAAACTCCTATATTTTGGCCACCTGATACAAAGAGCTGACTCATTTGAAAAGACTCTGATGCTGGGTAAGATTGGGGGCAGGAGGAGAAGGGGACAACAGAGGATGAGATGAATGGATGGCATCACCAACTCAATGGACATGGGTTTGGGTAGGCTCTGGGAGTTGGTGTTGGACAGGGAGGCCTGGTGTGCTGCAGCTCATGGGGTTGCAAAGAATTAGATACAACTGAGTGACTGAACTGAACAAGGAGAAAGGGACAACAGAGGATGAAATGGTTGGATGGTGTCATCGACTCAATGGACATGTGTTTGGGCAAGCTGCAGGTGATAGTGAAGGACAGGGAAGGCTGGCACACTTCAGTCCATGGGGTCACAAAGAGTTGGACATGACTTAGCAACTGAAAAACAACAATGAAAGAGAAACATGGGTGAAATGAGCAGTGTGTGCTCTGGATTGTAGAGGTACATTGAAAAGTAAGCTTTTGGAGAGTGCATGGTGCACTGGCTATGTGGATAATACATGAACTGTGGAATGGTTTAGTTGCATCAGGCACTTCAGTGACCTTAGTCAGGTCATTTTGAACCTCGACTTCTCTACTGAAAAACGGGGATAACCCCCATCCCTACACAGGGTTGTATGAAAAGTCAGTGAGATAATTCATTGGACATGTGGAGCACATAATACATATTCAAAAAATGGTTATTACCATTATTCTGTTTGCAAAGTTAATTTGTTAACATCTGGGTCAGAGCAGGGGCTCTTTAAATATTTGTCAAATTGAGGAATGAGTGACTTTGGTTTGGTTTTGCTTGTTTGACACCAAGCACTCAGTTGCTAACTAAATTGGGTCTTGAATTGAACTATTATTTTGTCTGTGTTCAGAGCTCTGGAGCTGGAGCCCAGGACTTTCAAAGTCCATGATGGGTGAGATGAGGAAGTTAGGAGATGATTGAAGTCAATCAGCTAGGCCTTGACAACAAAACAGGGAAAGGGACAGTGCCAGGAGCTGTCCAGGCACTTAAGGAATTGATTCAAAGAGAGGTGAAGGCAGTGAGGTGCCAAGACTCAAGGGAATATTGTGAAGGGTAAGAAACATCTAAATTCTCCAGGTCTGGCCTGAGTTCTATTATTCCAAGGCAGCTCTTGAGTTTGAGGCTAAATTCCTTCCATTACAAGGCAGAATTGGCCACCTAGAAAGCAGAGGGGCAAAACTGCTTGCAGAGTAGCTACTCATTGCCATGGACTTGACCATATGCCAAGCATAGTTCTACAACCTAGGTCTCTACAGGCTAGCCCAAGGCAGGAGCTCATGAAGTGGTCATGGAGAACAGAAACCACATAGTGCCAGAGTCATAACAGTGTTGGGCTATAAATTAGGTTTCCTGACTCCTTATTTGTTTATATATCATCTGTTTTTATCGCACGGTTTCTCACAACTGTTTCCCCAGGACCTAAAATAGTACCTGGCATGGAGGAGGTAAAACAAATGGTTACACTAGATCACAGCAGTAAGAGTAGTATTTGTAGGTGTTATTTTTCACTTCCCTCTCTTTTTTGGACATATTTTACTGGGATAAAATGTGTATAATATAACACTTGCCAATTTAACCATTTTGAAGTGTGCATTTCAAAGGCATTATTATATTCAGTGTTGTACAACCATTACCACCTATCTATTAATATTTCTGAAACTTTTCCATTATCCCAAATAGAAACTGTAGCCATTAATTAATAATTCTTTACTCTCCTCCCTCCTCTAGCCCCTGGTAGCCCACAATCTACTTTCTGTTTGTGAATTTTCCTTTTCTGGATATTTCATGTATATGGAAGTGTACAATACTTGTCCTTTCATTTCTGATTTGTTTCACTTAGCATGTTTTCAAGGTTCATCCATGTATCATTGGCTTGTATCAAATTTCATTCCTTTTAATGACTGAATAAGATTCTATTGTATGTGTGTACCCACTTTATTTATCTATTCATTCATTCATGAGTACTTGGGTTGTTTCCACATTTGGCTATTGTGGATAATACAACAATTAACATTAGCATCCAAATGTCTATTTGAGTCTCTTTTCAATTCTTTTGGGTATATACGTAGGAGTAGAATTGCTATTGTTGTTATTCAGTGTCTTAGTCGTGTCTGATTTTTTGTGACCCCATGGCCTGTTGTATGCCAGACTTCCTTGTCCTTCACTATCTCCCAGAGTTTGCCCAGACTCATCCATTGAGTTGATGATGCCATCCAACTATCTCATTCTCTTTCACCCCCTTTTCCTCCTGCCCTCAATCTTTCCCAGCATCAGAGTCTTCCACAATCACAGAAATCTAACCAAAATGATCAAATGAATCACAGCTTTGTGTAACTTAATGAATCTATGAGCCATGCCATGTAGGGCCACCCAAGAAAGATGGGTCATAGTGGAGAGTTCTGACAAAATGTGATCCACTGGAGAAGGGAATGGCAAACCACTTCAGCATTCTTGCCTTGAAAACCCCATGAACAGTATGAAAAGAATTGCTGGGTCATGTGTAATTCAATGTTTAGCTTTTAGAGGAACTAACAAATTGTTTTCTGCAGTGGCTGTACTATTTAACATTCCCACAGCAATACAGGAGGGTCTACATTTCTCCACAATTTGCCAACTCTTAATGTCAATTTTTTTAAAGCTTTTGATATTTACTTATTTACTTAAAATTATGGTAAAATACATAAAGCAATTTTTACAATCTTAGAAAATTTTAAGTGTTCAGTAGTGTTAAATGCATTCACATTGTTGTGCAGACAATCTACCAAACTCTTCATTTTGCAAAACTGAAACTCGATACCCATTAACAATAATTTTTTTATTTTCACTTTCCTCCAGTCCCTAGAAATCAGCATTCTACTTTCTGTCTCAGTTAATTTGATTACTGTAGATACCTCATATATATGGAATCATGCACAATTTCTCTTTTTGTGACTGGTTTATTTCACTTAGTGTAATGTCCTCAAGTTTCATCCATATTATAGCATATATCAGAATTTCTTTCTTTTTATAAAGCTGAATAATATTCCACTGTGTGCACATTATGCATTTTTTAAATGTTTGTCTATTGTTTACTTATTTTATTTTCTAAAATTGAGGTACAGTTGAATTATAATATTAGTTTCTGGTGAAGAGCATAGTGATTCAACATTTTTTATATATTATACTCCATTTATAGTATTAAAAATATTAGCTATATTCTTTGTGCTTTACAATATATCCTTGTAGTCTATTTTATGCATAGTAATTTGTACCTCTTAAACCTCTACTTCTATATTGCTCCTTCCCCTTTCCATAACCAGTAGTTTGCTCTCTATATTTGTTAAGTCTATCTCTTTTGGGTTGCATTCACTAGTTTTATTTTTATTTGTTTATTTTTACTGCAGGTACTTTATTTTAATTTTTAAACATTTCTATTGGAATAAGAGTTGATTTACAATGGTGTATTAGTTTCAAGTGTACAGCAGAGAATCAGTTATATTTATATATATATACACACACATACATACATATATCCACTCAATTTTAAATTCTTTTCTTGTATAGCCCATTGCAGAGTACTGAGTAGTGTTCCCTATACTATACAGTAGGTTCTTATTAGTTATCCACTTTATAAATGGTAGTGTGCATATGTCAACCCCAGTCTCCCAATTTATTCCTCCCCTGCTTGACCTCTGGTAACCATGTTTGATTTCTACATCTATAATTCTATTTATGTTCTGCAGAGAAGTTCATTTGTACCCTTTTCTAGATTCCATATATAAGTAATATCGTCAGATATTTGTCTTTGCCTGACTTATTTCACTCACTATGAGAATCTCTATGCCCACTGTGTCACTATAAATGGCATTATTTCCTTCTTTTTATGGCTGAGTAATATTCTATTATATATGTATACATATATTATATTATATGTAGTGTATATTATATATATACACCACATCTTCTTTATCCATTCATCTGTTGATGTACACTTAGGTTGCTGCTTCCGTATCCTAGCTATTGTAAATAGAGTTGCAATGCATTGGGATGCATATATCTTTTCAAATTATGGTTTTCTTTAGATATATGCCTAGGAACGGGATTGCAGGATCGTATGTTAGTTCTATTTTTAGTTTTTAAAAGAACCTCCATAATGGCTGTACCAATATACATTCCCACCAGCAGTGCAGAAAAGTGCCCTTTTCTCCACACCTTCTTCAGCATTTATTGTTTGTAGGTTTTTTAGATGATGGCCATTTTGACCAGTATGAGATGATACCTCATCATAGTTTTGATTTGCATTCCTCTAATAATGAAAGATGTTGAGCATCTTTTCATGTGCTTTTTTGCCATCTCTATGTCCTCTTTGGAGAAATGTCTATTTATATCTTCTACCCATTTTTTGGATTGTGTTGCTTGATTTTTTTATATTGATATGCATGAGCTGTTTGTATATTTTGGGGATTTCTATTGTTGGTTGCTTCATTTGGAAATATTTTCTCCCATTCTAAATGTTGGACATAAGTTTGAGCAAACTTCAGGAGATAGTGAAAGACAGGGAAGTCTGATGCACTACAGTCCATAAAGTCACAAAGAGTTGGACATGACTTAGTGACTGAATAACAGTCACTGAATAACAATCTGTCTGTGGGAGAAACTATTTGCAAACAAAATGACTCATAAGGGATTATTATGCAAAATATACACACAGGTCATACAAAGCAATATCATAAAAAATAAACAATCCAGTCAAAAAATGGGTAGAAGATGTAAATAAACATTTCTCCAAAGATGACATACAGATGGCTAAAAAGCACATGAAAAGATGCTCAATATCACTATTAGTGAAATGCAAGTCAAAACTACAAAGAGGTATCACCTCCCAGAAGTGAACAATATCAAAAAATCTACAAAAAATAAATGCTAGAGAAGATGTGGAGGAAAAACCCTCCTACACTGTTGGTGGGAATGTAAATTGGTACAGCCACTATGGAGGACAGTATAAAGGTTCCTTAAAAAACTAAAATTAGAGCTAATATGTGGTCCTCAAATCCTACTCCTAGGCAGATATCTGGAGAAAACCATAATTTGAAAAGATACATGCAGTCCAATGTTCATAGCACCACTATTTGCATGTAGTAGCTTAGACATGGAAACAACCTATGTGTCCACCAACAGATGAATGGATAAAGAAGATGTGGTGCATGTATATGTATATATAATAAAATATTACTCAACCATAAAAAAGAAGGAAATAATGCCATTTGCAATGAATTAAACAAGATCAAGAAAAACAAATATCATATGATATTGCTTATATGTGAAATCTTTAAAAAATTGTAAAAACGAACTTATATACAAAATAGAAATAGACTCACAGACATAGAAAAGAAATATGGTTTCCAAAAGGGATCATGGGAGGGATACATTGCGAGTTTGGGATTAAAATATACATACTACTATATATAAAATAGATAACCAGCAAGGACCTATTGTGTAGCACAGGGAAATATACTCAACATCTTAAAATAAGCTACCAGAGAAGAGAATGTAAAAAGGAATATTTTATACATACATACATACACACATGCACACACACATGCGTGCACACACACACACAAATATATATATGACTGAGTAACTTTGCAGTTCACCTGAAATTACTACATTATAAATCAGCTATATTTTAATAAAGATTAAGAAAAGAAAAATGTCTATTCTGGTCTTCTGCCCATTTCTTTTTTTTTAAATGAATGAAGCAATTTATTAACCCAGCAGCATTTGTTCTAATGCTTCCTATTCACAGCTGAGTTTTTTTTGACATTGAGTTGTATTAGCTATAAATTTATTTTGTATATCAGTCCCTTGTTGGTCATATCATTTGCATATATTTTCTCCCATTCAGTGAGCTGTCTTTTCACTTTGTCAATGTTTTCCTTTGCTATGCAAAGCTTTCAAGTTTAATTCGGTTCCATTTGTTTATTTTTGTGTTTGTTGTCTTTGCCTTAAAAGATAGATTCAAATAATATTGCTACAATTTTTGTCAAAGAATGTTCTGTCCATGTT
The DNA here is from genome assembly GCA_007570785.1 of Antilocapra americana. Lineage (NCBI taxonomy): Eukaryota > Metazoa > Chordata > Mammalia > Artiodactyla > Antilocapridae > Antilocapra > Antilocapra americana. The sequence goes on along the minus strand of ML663487.1, from coordinate 2,937,482 downwards.
TTCTTCTAGGAGTTTTATGGTTTCTGGTCTTACACTTAAGTCTTCAATTAATTTTGAGTTTCAGTGATTTTTTAAATGTTTTATTTTTTTAAAAAATTTTTGAAGTACTTCCTTTTAAATGTTTTAATATCCTCTATTTCATTTATTTCTGCTCTGATCTTTATGATTTCTTTCCTTCTACTAACTTTAAGTTTTGTGTGTTCGTCTAGTTCCTTTAGATATAAGGTTAGATTGTTTGAGATTTTTCTTGTTTCCTGAGGTAAGTTTGTATCACACTTAATCTTCCTTCTTGGAACTGTTTTTCCTGCATCCCATAGATTTTGGATCATTGTGTTTTCTTTTTCATTTGTTTCCAAGTATTTTTTTTCTTCTTTGATTGCTTTATTGATCCATTGGTTGCTTAGCGGCATCTTATTTAGTACCCGCGTGTTTGTTTTTGTTGTTGTTGTTTGCATTTTTTCCTTGTACTTGATTTCTAGTCTCATAGTGTTGTAGTCAGAAAAGATGCTTGACTGCATTCAGTTTTCTTAGTTTGCCAAGGCTTGTTTTGTGATCTATCCTAGAGAATGTTCCATGCTTGTAAAGAATGTATATTTAATTGCTTTTGGATGGAATAAAGTCTATTTGGCTTAATATGTCATTTAAGGCCAGTTTTTCCTTACTGTATTTCTGTCTGGATGATCTGCCCATTGATTTAAGTGGGGATGTTAAAGTCTCCTACAATTATTGTGTTAGTGTCAATTTCCCCTTCATGTCTCTTAATATGTGTTTTATATATTTAAGTGGCCCTATGTTGGGTGCATACATATATACAATTATTATATCTTCTTGTATTGATCCCTTGAATTTCCTTTGTCTCTATTCAAATTCCTTGCTCATTTTAAAATTGAATTTTCTGCATTTTTGTTGTTGACTTGTATGAGTGTTTTTACATAGTCTAGATATTAAACCCTTAACATACATATATATAATCTTCAAATGTTTTCTCTCATTGTATAGGTCATGTTTTCAGTTTATTGAAATGTCTTTTGATACACAGAAGTTTTTTTTTTAATTTTCATGAAGTCCAAACTATCCAAGTTTTTCTTTCTTTGCTTTTGGTGTCATATCTAATAATGCCAATAATGGCAATTCTTCATTAACTATTTAGTCGAATTCATCAATGAAACTACCTGGTCTTAGATTTTCCTTCTCTCTCTTTTTCTTTGTCATCCTAGTTTTCTCTGTTTTTCTTGTTTTTAGTCTAATTTTTCTTCTTCTTTTATTCTGCCATCTTTGGATTTAGTGTGTTCATCTGTTCATCTTTTTAATAGTTCCTCAAGGTATAAATTTAGGGTACTGATTAGGGATTACTCTTCTTTTTAAATGTAGGTATTGATAGCTATAAATTTCTTCCTAATAACTGTTTTCACTTCATCTCAAAATCTTTGGTATGTTGCATTTTTATTTTAATTTATATTTAAGTATGTCCTAGTATCCCCTGTGATTTATTTTTTGATCCATTGGTTTTTTAAGAGTATAATGTTTAATTTCCACATATTTGCATCATTTTCATTTTCTTTTTGTTAGTGACTTCTATCTTCATTCCACTGTGGTTGAAGAAGACACTTTGTATGATTTCAATTATTTAAAAAATTGAATTGTTGGGACTTGTTTTGTGACTTAACATATGATCCGTCCTGGAGAATGCACCACTTGCCCTTGAGAAGAATGCATTCAGTTGTTGGGTAGAGTGTTCTACATGTGTCTGTTAGGTCTAGCTCATTTACAGTCCTATTTAAGTTCTCTACTTTATTTATCTTCTGTTTAGGTATTTTATTTATTATGGAAAGTGGGATATTGAATTTTCCACATTTTTCTGCAATTATCTATTTGTCCTTCAACTTTGTCAATGCTTATATCATTTTTGGGGTACTTACTTGTTTGGTGCATATTATATTTCTAATGATTATATATTTTGGTTGTATTGACACTTTACCAATATATAATTTCCTTTTTTTGTGTCTTCTAACATTTTGACTTAAAGTTTGTTTTATCTGATATGTATTTAGCCACCCAGCTACTTTTGGTTACTATTTCCATGGGTAATCTTTTTCCATCCTTTCTTTTTTCTATCTATTTTTTTTTTTGATACAAAGTGAGTATCTTGTAGACAGTATGTAGTTAGGTCATGTTTTTTAACCACTTCATCAATCTCTGACTTTTGATTAATCAGTTTAATCTATTTACATTTTAAAAGATCACTGACAAGTAAAGACTTACTTTACCCTTTTGCTATTTGTTTAACATATATATATATATATATTAATAGCATATTATGTTTATAACAATCTAATTTGAATTATTAAAAACCTAACTTCACTAGCATACAAAAACTCTGCTACTGTACAGCCCAGTCCTTTTTATGTTATTGTTTCACAAATTATAACTTTACATGTTGTGTGCCCAATAACATTTTATAATTGTTTTTACTCATATGTCTTCTAAATAACGCAGGAAATAAAAATTGAAAACTAAAAATGTGATAGTATTGGCTTTTATGCTTACTTATCTATGGACCTTTATCAGAGATCTATATTTCTTCACATGGCTTCTAGTTACTGTCTAGTGTCCTTTCATTTCAACCAGAAAGACGCACTTTAGCATTTCTTGTAGGGCAGATCCAGTGTTAACAAACTCCCTCAGCTATTGTTTATCTAGAAATGCCTCAATTTCACCTTTGTTTTTGAAGAAGAGCTTTACCAGATACAGAATTCTTAACTGAGAGGTTTTTTTTTTCTTTTACTTTAAGCACTCTAAATATATCATCTCAATATGTTCTGTCCCCAGTGGTTTGTGATGACAAATCAACTGTTAATCTTCTTCAGAATACCATGTATATGATGAATCACTTTTCTCTCCTACTGCTTTTAAGATTCTTCACCTTTCAACAGTTCAATCATGTGTCTTTATGTGGGTATCTTTTTCTACTCAATTTATTTTTTTATTGAAGGATAATTGCTTTACAGAATTTTGTTGTTTTCTGTCAGACTTCAACATGAATCAGCCTTAGGTATACATATATCTCCTCCCGTTTGAAATTCCCTCCCATCTCCCTCCCCATGCCACCCCGCTAGGTTGATACAGAGCCACTGTTTGAGTTTTCTGAGCCATACAGCAAATTCCCAGTTGGCTATCTATTTTACATATGGTAACGTAAGCTTCAGTGTTACTCTTTCCATTCCTCTCACTCTCTCCTCCTCTTTCCCCACGTCCATAAGTCTATTCAATATGTCTGCTTCTCCATTGTTTCCCTATAAATAAATTCTTCTATCATTTTTCTAGATTCTGTATATATGTGTTAGAATACAATATTTATCTTTCTCATTATGACTTATTTCATTCTGTATAGTAATAGATTCTAGGTTCATCCACCTCGTTAGAACTGACTCAAAGGAGCTCCTTTTTATGGCTGAGTAATATTCCATTGTTTATATATACCTCAACTTCTTTATCCATTCATCTATTGATGGATGCCTAGGTTGCTTCCATGTTCTAGCTATTGTAAAAAGTGCTGCAATGAACAATGGGATACATGTGTCTCTTTCAATTTTGATTTCCTCAGGGTGTATGCCTAGGAGTGGAATTGCTGGGTCATGTGGTGGTTTTATTCCTAGTTTTTTTAAGGAGTCTCCATACCGTCTTCTATAGTGGCTGTATCAATTTACATTCCCACCAACAGTGCAAGAGTGCTCACTTTTCTCCACACCCTTTCCAGCATTTATTGTTTGTAGACTTTTGGACGAGGGCCATTCTGACCGGTGTGAGGTGATATCTCATTGTAGTTTTGGTTTGCATTTCTCTAATAATGAGTGATGTTGAGCATCTTTTCATGTGCTTGTTAGCCATCTGTGTATCTTCTTTGGAGAAATGTCTGTTTAGGTCTTTTCCCCACCTTTTGGTTGGGTTGTTTGTTTTTCTGGTACTGAGTTGTATGAGCTGCTTGTATATTTTGGAAGTTAATCCTTTGTCAGTTGTTTCCCTTGTTATTATTTTCTCCCATGTGAGACTTGTCTTTTCACCTTGCTTATAGTTTCCTTTGCTGTGAAAAAGCTTTTAAGTTTAATCAGGCCCCACTTGTTTACTTTTGTTTTTATTTCTATTACTCTAGGAGGTGGATCATAGAGGATCGTGATTTGATTTATGTAATCGAGTGTTCTGCCACTTTTCTTCTAAGAGTTTTATAGCTTCTAGTCTTACATTTAGATCTTTTATCCATTTTCAGTTTATTTTTGTGTATGGTGTTAGAAAGTGTTCCAATTTCATTCTTTCACATTTAGCTGTCCAGTTTTCCCAGCACCATTTATTGAAGAGCCTGTTTTGGCCCCACTGAATATTTGTGCCTCCTTTGTCAAAAGTAAGGTATCCATAGGTGCATGGGCTTATTTCTGGGCTTTCTATCTTGTTCCATTAGTCTACATTTCTGTTTTTGTACCATACTGTCTTGATGACTGTATCTTTGTAGTATAATCTGAAGTCAGGAAGGTTGATTCCTCCAGCTCAATTCTTTTTTCTCAAGACTGCTTTGGCTATTCAGGGTCTCTTGTATTTCCATATGAATTGTGAAATTTTTTGTTCTAGTTCTGTGGAAGATGTCAGTGGTAATTTTATAGGGATCGCAATGAATCTGTAGATTGTGTTTGGTAATATAGTCATTTTCACAATATTGATTTTTTTCCTACCCAGGAACATGGAATATCTCTCCATCTGTTTATGCCATCTATGATTTCTTTCATCAATGTCTTATAATTTTCTATGTACAGTTCTTTTATTTACTTAGGTAAGTTTATTCCTAGATATTTCATTCTTTTTGTTGCAGCAGTGAATGGGATTGGTTCCTTAATATGTCTTTCTGATATTTTCATTGTTAGTATAAAAAATGCACTTGATTTCTGTGTATTGATTTTGTATCCTGTGACTTTGCTAAATTCACTGATTAGCTCTAGTAATTTTCTGATACTACATTTAGGATTTTCTATGTACAGTATCATGTCATCTCCAAACAATGAGAGCTTTACTTTTTTTTTTGCTAATTTGGATTCCTTTTATTTCTTTTCCTTCTCTGATTGCTATAGCTAGGACTTCTAGAACTATGTTGAATAATAGTGGTGAGAGTGAACACACTTGTCTTGTTCCTGATCTTTGGGAGAATGCTTTCAGTTTTTCACCATTGAGAATAATGTTTGCTGTAGGCTTGTCGTATGTGGCCTTTATTATGTTGAGGTAGGTTCCTTCTATGCCCATTTTTTGAAGAGTTTTAATAATAAATGGATACTGAATATTGTCACAGCCTTTTTCTGCATATATTGAGATGATCATATGGTTTTTATCTTTCAATTTGTTAATATGGTGTATCACATTGATGGATTTGCACATATTGAGTTATACTTGCATCCCTGGAATAAACCCAACTTGATCATGGTGTATGAGCTTTTTGATGTGTTGCTGAATTCTGTTTGCTAAACTTTTGTTGAGGATTTTTACCTCTATGTTCGTCAATGACATTGTCCTGTAGTTTTCTTTTTTTGTGTTGCCTTTGTCTGATTTTGGTATTAGGGTGATGGTGGCTTCATAAAATGAGTTTCAAGGTATTCTTTCCTTTGTGATTTTTTGAGAGTTTTAGAAAGATAGGCATTAGCTCTTCTCTAAATGTTTGATAGAATTCTTCAGTGAACCCCTCTGGTCCTGGGCTTTTGTTTTTAGGGAGATTTTTGGTCACAGCTTCAGTTTCGCTGTTTGTAATTAGGTTGTTCATAATTTCTATTTCTTCTTGGTTCGGTCTTGGAAGATTGAACTTTTATAAGAACCTGTCCATTTCTTCCAGGTTATCCATTTTATTGCCATATAGTTGTTCATAATAGTCTCTTATAATCCTTTCTATTTCTGCATTGTCTGTTGTAATCTCTCCTTTTTCATTGCTAATTTTGTTGATTTGATTCTTCTCTCTTTTTTCCTTGATGATCTGACTAAAGGTTCGTCGATTTTGTTTATCTTCTCAAAGAACCAGCTTTTAGTTTTATTAATCTCCACTATTGTTTCTTTCCTTTTTTCATTTATTTCTGCTTGAATCTTTATGATTTCTTTCCTTTTACTAATTTTGGGTTTTTTTGTTGTTGTTCTTCTTTTTCCAGTTGTTTTAGGTGTAAAGTTAGGTTGTCTCTTCAATGTTTTTCTTGTTTCTTGAGGTAGGATTGTATTGCTATAAACTTCCCTCTTAGAACTGCTTTTGGTACTTCCCATATGTTTTGAGTTGTCATTTCCATTGTCATTTGTTTCCTGAATATTTTTTATTTCCCTTTGATTTCATCAATAACCTGGTGTTTATTTAGAAACATGTTGTTTAATCTCCATGTGTTTGTGTTTCTTACCATTTTTTTGTTGTAATTGATATCTAGTCTCATAGCATTGTAGTCAGAGAAGATGCTTGGTATGATTTCAATTTTCTTAAATTTATTGAGGTTTGATTTGTGACCCACGATGTGGTCTATCCTAGCAAATGTTCCATGTGCACTTGAAAGGAAGGTGTAGTGTTTTGCATTTGGATGGAATTTCCTGAAGATATCAATGATATCCTTCTCATTTAATGTATCACTTAAGACTTGTGTTTCCTTATTAATTTTCTGTTTTGATGATCTGTCCATTGGTGGTAGTGGGGTGTTAAAGTCTCCTACTATGATTGTGTTACTGTCAATTTCTCGTTTTATGTTTGGTGCTCCTATATTGGGTGCATAGATATTTACAACTGTTATGACTTCCTCTTGGATTAATCTCTTGATTATTATGTAGTGTTCTTCGTTATCTTTTGTAATCTTTATTTTTAGGTCTATTTTATCTGATATGAGGATTGCTCCTCCAACTTTCTTTTACTTACTATTTGCATGGAATGTATTTTTCCATCCTCTCACTGTCAGTCTATATGTGTCTTGAGGTCTGAAATGGGTTTCTTGTAGAAAGCATATTTATGGGTCTTTTTTTATCCATTCAGCCAGTCTGTGTATTTTGGTTGGAGCATTTAATGCATTTACATTTAAGGTAATTATTAATTTACATGTTCCTGTTGCAATTTTCCTACTTGTTTGGGGTTGATTTTGTAGATCTTTTTTCTTCTCTTGTATTTCTTGACTATATAAGTCTGTTTAACATTTGTTGTAAAGCTGGTTTGGGGGTACTGAATTCTCTTTACTGTTGCTTGTCTGAAAAGCTTTTTATTTCTCCATTAATTTTGTTTTTTTTTTCTCCATCAATTTTGAATGAGGTCCTTGCCAGGTAATCTTGGTTGTAGATTTTTCCTTTTCAGTGCTGTAAATATATCCTGCCATTCCCTTCTGGCCTGCAGAGTTTCTTTTGAAAGATCAGCTGTTAAGCATATGGGGTTTCCCTTGTATGTTACTTGTTGCTTTTCCCTTGCTGCTTTTAATAATCTTTCTTTCTGTTTAGTCTTTGTTAGTTTGATTAGTATGTGTCTTGGCATGTTTCTCCTTGGGTTTATCCTGTATGGGACTCTTTGTGCCTCTTGGACTTGACTGACTATTTTCTTTTCATGTTGGGGAATTTTTCAACTATAATCTCTTCAAAAATTCCCTCATACTCTTTCTTTTTCTCTTCTTCTATGGGACCTCTGTAATTCCAATGTTGTTGTGTTTGATATTGTCCCAGAAGTCTCTAAGACTGTCCTCAGTTCTTTTCATTCTTTTAACTTTATTCTTCTCTTCAGAAGTCATTTCCAGCATTTTGTCTTCCAGCTCACTGATTCGTTCTTCTGCTTCAGATATTCTGCTATTGATTCCTTCTAGAGTGTTTTAGTTTCAGTAATTGTCTTATCTCTGTATGTATGTTCTTTAATTGTTCTAGGTCTTTATTAATTGATTCTTGCATTTTCTCCATTTTGTTTTCAAGGTTTTTGATCATTTTTGCTACCATTATTCTGAATTCTTTTTCAGGTAATTTGCCAATTACCTCTTCATTTATTTGGACTTCTATGGTTCCTTCATTTGTTTAGTATTTCTCTGCCTTTTCAGTACTTTTTTTTTAACTTATTGTGTTTGAGGTCTCCTTTTACCAGGCTTCAAGGTTGAATTCTTTCTTCCTTTTGTTTTCTGCCCTCCTAAGTTTGGTCCAGTGGTTTGTGTAAGCTTTGTATAGGGTAAGTTTTTAGTTTGTTTGTTTGTGTGTTTTTCCTCTGATGGGCAAGTCTGAGTGAGGTGGTAATCCTGTCTGCTGATGACTGGGTTTGTATTTTTGTTTTGCTTGTTGTTTAGATGAGGCATAGTGCACAGGTTGCTACTGGTGATCAGGTGATGCCAAGTCTTGTTCAAGTAATTTCCTTTGTGTGAATTCCTTCTCTTTGATACCCCCTAGGGTTAGTTCTCTGGTAGTCTAAGGTCTTGGAGTCAGTGTTCCCACTCCAAAATCTCAGAGCTTGATCTCTGGAAATTTATACTGTTCTTAAAACCCTAGTAAGCTGGTTGAATGGAATAAAAAAAGGAAGAGTCCAAGTGACACAGTCTGTGTATGAAGGATTGTCCTAGTTTTTCTTGGCTGTGCTGGGTCCTTTTTGCTGCATGGGCTTTTCTTTAGCTGCAGCAAGTGGAAGGTACTCTCCTTGCAGTGTGTGGGCTTCTCCTTGTGGTAGCCTTTCTTGTTGTGGAGAATGAACTCTTCAATGTGCAGGCTTCCGTAGTTGTGGCTCCCAGGTTCTAGAGCACAGGCTCAATAGTTGTGGTGCACAGGCTTAGTTGCTTCGTGGCAGGTTGGATCTTCCTGGACCAGGGATCAAACCTGTGTTTTTGCAGACTGCAGTGCAATGGGTTTGTCATGTGTGTGTGCTGGGGGAAGATTCCCCATTCTCAGCTGGGTAAATTCCCCCTTTTGAAGCCATTTCTTTTTGCCTTGAGAGAAGTGGTCCCAACGTGAAAGAAAACTGTGGATATTTTTGAATTTGCTGTAGTTGGAATTTGTCAAGGTTCTTGATTTGTAAACTCATGTCTTTCATTAGATTGGGGAAGTTTTTGAACACTATTTCTTTCAGTATTCTTTCTTCCCCTTTGTCTATCATTTCTCCTTCTAAGATTCCCATAGTGTGTGTGTTGGTTACCTGATTTACTTCAGGTCTGTTCAGTTCTGTTCACTTTTCATTATCATTTTTTCTTTCCACTTTATAAATTTCACACTTTATAAATTTCAGTTGGCCTACCTTTAATTCACTGACTCTTATTTCTTCCTAATTAAATATGCTATTGAAGCCCTCAGTTGAATTGTTTTTCAGTTACTCTGCTTTTTAGCTCCAGAATTAATATTTAATTATTTTTAATAATTTCTGTTTATTGATGTTCAAAACATTTCGATTACATTTTCTTCCTGGTTTTCTTTAGTTTTTTTTTTCCCTCTGTGTTTTCCTTTAGCATTTTCAGCATATTTAATACAGTTGTGTTGAAGTCTTTGTCTAGTAAACCTCATATCTTAACTTCATTTCTGTATATCGATTTTATTCTTTTGAATAAGCCATACTTTCTCATTGCTTTGTATATCCTGTGATTTTTTGTTGCTGTTAAAAATGGAATATTTGATTGTTGTAATATGATAACTCTGGATATCTTTCTCAAGGTTTGCTGTGTTGTTGCAACCTTTGTTGGAAGGCTGGAGTAATCCATATGTTCGGTGAGTACTCAAAGCTATTTTTTTAAAATATTGTATTCCTTGTCATGAATGGTCTCTGAAGTCTCTATTCCTTTAGGTCTTGTTTGACTAGTTTTTTGACAGTGATTTCCTTGAATGCTGGGAGCTAAAAACAAATTAAATACCAATAATAAATGAAAAGCACCCTCAGGACTCTCCTGATGGTCCAGTGGTTAAGAATCCACTTTGCTATGCAGGAAATACTGGTTCAAACCCCAGTCCAAGGAGATCCTACATGCCTCGGTAAACTAAGGCTATGTGCTACAACTACTGAAGCTTGTGTGCCTAGAGCCTGTGCTCTGCAACAAGAGAAGCCACCACAATGAGAAGCCCATGCTTGCCACAACTAAAGAAAGCCCACGAACAACAACAAAGAGCCAGCACAACCAATAAGTAAATAAATATTAAAAAAAAAAAAGACTCTGCCTTACAATGCAGGAGACATGGGTTCAACCACTGGTCAGGGAACTAAAATCCCACATGCCATAAAGAAACAAAGCTTGCATGCCTCATATACTGAGCCTATGCGTGGCACAACTACAGAGTCCATATGCCACACCAAAAGTTCCTGCATGACACAAGGAAGATCCTGTGTGCTGCAACTAAGACCTAATGCAGCCAAGTAAATATTTTTTAAAAAGAAGAAGAAAAAAGAAAAGCAGTCTCTCTCAAAACAAAACAAAACCCTAAGCACCTCTCAGAGTCCTTGCAGATTGGTTTTGTGCTGGGGGCAATCTAACACTTGGTCAGGTTTATGCTAAGCCTGTGGTGAAACTTAGTGTGATCTGAATTATAAGTTAGGCAAAATAGAGACAACTTCCTTGCATTAGTCCTTCAAGTAGACCTCAGAAAACTTAGAACAGACACATATAATACTTTGCAAATAATGTCTTCTCTGCTCCCTCTAGAACGAGGGTCCAGGATCCCACAGTGGGAGCATGAGTTTTTATCACTTTAAGACCACTATCAGTGCTTGGTGGCATAGAGTAATATGCGCTCCGCTCCCCCAGTCCCTTTCTTCCCCTCTCGTCCTCCTCCTCCTCCTCCCTTACCAAGACTCACTGCTTTCACTACTTTTGTGCCACAGCTGCAGCTGGAGCCAGCACACAGCCATAGCCGAGAACCCCAGGTTGGAGAACCACCTCATCAAAAGCTTTAAGAATAAGGGCCACAATGCGGAGACAATGTGAAGATACAGAAATGAAATGACTGTTCAACTGCAAAAGAACAAAAGAGATGAACAATTACTGAAAACAAGAAATGTTCCCCAAGAAGACAATTTAGAAGATTCAGATGTTGATGCTGATTTTAAAGCACACAATGTAATACTAGAAGCTATAATGAAGAATGCCACAAGTGATAAATACCCAGTGGCCCAGTTGAATGCTATAGAGGCTGAAAGAAAACTTTTATCCATTCTTTGACCTATGACCTAATAAAATCTTGGATTTTACCAATTCTAGTGAAGTGTCTAGAAAAGGATGATAATCCTTCATTACAGTTTGAAACTGTATAAGTGTTAAGTAACATAGCATCAGGAACTTCTACACAGACTCAAACTATCATACAGTTTGATGCTGTACATCTTTTTCTAAACTTCTCCTTTCAGCCACATCACAATGTTTGTGAGCAAGCAGTATGGGCTTTGGGAAACATTGTAGGTGATGATCCTCAGTGTAGAGATTATGTTGTGTTCACTGAAAGTTGTCAAAACTCTTCTGTCCTCCATTAGTCCCTCCATTCCTATTGCCTTCTTTTGGAATGTTTCATGGATTATTTTCAGTCTCTGCAGAAATAAGGACCACCTCCATCACCTATGGAGAGAGTCTGGAGATTTGGCCAGCATTGTTTGTCCTAATATACCATATGGACATAAGCACTCTTGTGGCTAATGTTTGGGTGCTGTCATATCTGATAGATGAAGTTAAAGAGCAAGTACAGATGGTTATTCATTTAGGGTTATTGTGCCATTTCTTGTGCCCCTTCTGAGCCATCAGGAAATGAAAGTTCAAACAGCAGCACTCAGAGGAGTTGGCAACATAGTGACAGGAACTAATGGAAGACCCAGGTTGTTTTCAACTGCAATGTCCTGTCACACTTCCCAAATCTCTTATCACATTCAAAAGGAGAAGATAAATAAGGAAGCAGTGCAATTCGTTTCCAACATTACAGCAGGCAACCAGCAACAAATTCAAGCTGTAATAGATGCTGGATTAATTCTATGATTATTTATCACCTTTCTAAGGGAGACTTTGGAAAACAAAAGGAAGCTTTTGGGGCAATTAGCAGCTTAACAATAAGTGGCAAAAATATCAAGTTGAGTATCTTGTACAGCACAATACCACCATTCTCTAATTTACTTTCAGTAAAAGATTCCAAGTTGTTCAGGTGGTTTTATACAGTCTATAATGGCTAGTGATGAAGCAAGCATGATAGCTGAACTAATAAAGAATGCCTGTTTAGAGAAGTTTTACAGCAATATGAAGATGATGACATATATTTAACATTTGAAGTCATAGATCAGTATCTCTCTGGTAATGATAGTGATGAAAATCCTAGCCTTAGTTCAGTTCAGTTCAGTCACTCAGTCGTGTCCAACTCTTTGCCACCCCATGAATTGCAGCACACCAGGCCTTGCTGTCCATCACCAACTACCTGAGTCCACTGAAACCCATTTCCATCAAGTCAGTGATGCCATCCAGCCATCTCATCATCTGTCATCCCCTTCTCCTCCTGCCCTCAATCATTCTCAGCATCAGCGTCTTTTCCAATGAGTCAGCTCTTCCATCATGTGGCCAGAGTATTGCAGTTTCAGCTTCAACATAAGTCCTTCTGATAAATGCCCGGGACTGATTTCCTTTAGAATGGAATGGTTGGATCTCCTTGCAGTCCAAGGGACTCTCAAGAGTCTTCTCCAACACCACAATTCAAAAGCATTAATTGTTTGGTGCTCAGCTTTCTTTATAGTCCAACTCTAACATCCATACATGACCACTGGAAAAACCATAGCCTTGACTAGATGGACCTTTGTTGGAAAAGTAATGTCTCTGCTTTTTAATATGCTGTTTAGTTTGGTCATAAATTTCCTTCCAAGAAGTAAGCGTCTTTTAATTTCCTGGCTGCAGTCACCATCTACAGTCATTTTGGAACCCAGAAAAATAAAGTCAACCATTGTTTCCCCACCTATTTGCTATGAAGTGATGGGACCAGATGCCATGATCTTAGTTTCCTGAATGTTGAGCTTTAAGCCAATTTTTTCACTCTCCTCTTTCACTTTCATCAAGAGGCTCTTTATTTCTTCTTCACTTTCTGTCATAAGGGTGATAACATCTGCATATCTAAGGTTATTGATATTTCTCCCAGCAATCTTGATTCCAACTTGTGCTTCCTCCAGCCCAGCGTTTCTCATGATGTATTTTGCATATAAGTTAAATAAGCAGGGTGACAACATACAGCCTTGATGTACTCGTTTTCCTATGTGGAACCAGTCTGTTCTTCCATGTCCAGTTCTAACAGTTGCTTCCTGACCTGCATACAGGTTTCTCAAGAGGCAGGTCAGGTGGTCTGGTATTCCCATCTCTTTGAGAATTTTCCACAGTTTATTGTGATCTACACAGTAAAAAGCTTTGGCATAGTCAATAAAGCAGAAATAAGATGTTTCTCTGGAACTCTCTTGCTTTTTTGATGATCCAACAGATACTGGCAATTTGATCTCTGGTTCCTCTGCCTTTTCTAAAACCTGCTTGAACATCTGAAAGTTCACAGTTCACGTATTGCTGAAGCCTGGCTTGGAGAATTTTGAGCATTACTTTACTAGCATGTGAGATGAGTGCAATTGTGCAGTAGTTTGAGCATTATTTGGCATTGCCTTTCTTTGGGATTGGAATGAAAACTGACCTTTTCCAGCCCTGTGGTGGCCACAGCTGAGTTTTCTATATTTGCTGACATATTGAGTGTGGCACTTTAACAGCGTCAACTTTCAGGATTTGAAATAGCTCAACTGGAGTTCCATCACCTCTGCTAGCTTTGTTCTTAGTGATGCTTCCTAAGGCTTGCTTGACTTCACATTCCAGGATGTCTGGCTCTAGGTCAGTGATCACACCGTCTTGATTATCTGGGTCATGAAGATCTTTTTTATACAATTCTTCTGTGTATTCTTGCCACCTCTTCTTAATATCTTCTGCTTCTCTTAGGTCCCTACCATTTCTGTCCTTTATTGAGCCCATATTTGCATGAAATGTTCCCTTGGTAACTCTAATTTTCTTAAAGAGATCTCTAGTCTTTCCCATTCTGTTGTTTTCCTCTATTTCTTTGCATTGATCGCTGAGGAAGGCTTTCTTATCTCTCCTTGCTATTCTTTGGAACTCTGCATTCAAATGGTATATCTTTCCTTTTCTCCTTTGCTTTTCACTTCCCATCTTTTCACAGCTGTTTGTAAAGCCTCATTCCTGAAGCAACACAAGGAGTTACTTACAACTTTGATCCAACAGCCAACCTTCAAACAAAATAATATATTTTTAGTTCAGTTGAGTGCAACAACTTTCCCACATTCAATATAAAGCACCACCAGATGGCTACCAAATTACAAGAACAACTATAAAAGGCTCCAAAACATACATGCCCCCTTGTTTTGATGCTTCTAAAGCAAGCCACGTCTCAATTACTCTGCAAATGCCAAAACTCACTAATCACATGGACTATAAAAGCATATGATTTCCTAAATTGTTCTAGAATTCTCCTTTAACAACCTCAACTATCCTATTTTCCCTGTTCTCTGGTGCCACATGCTGACAAATGAAGTACCCAGTTTAGGATATTCTGAGGTGGTGGTTTTACTGTTCCAGAGAATAGCAAGGAGAGATTTTTAAAAAGCCATCCTCAGTGATCAGTGCAAAGAAATAGAGGAAAACAATAGAATGGGAAAGACTAGAGATCTCTTCAAGAAAACTAGAGATACCAAGGAAACGTTTCATGTAAAGATGAGCACAATAAAGGACAGAAATGGTATGGAGCTAACAGAAGCAGAAGGTATTAAGAAGAGGTGGCAAAAATACACAGAAGAACTGTACAAAGAAGAGCTTTCTGACCCAGACAACCACAATGGTGTGATCACTCACCTACAGCCAGACATTCTGGAATGCAAAGTCAAGTGGGCCTTAGGAAGCATCATTATGAACAAAGCTAGCAGAGGTGATGGAATTCCAGTTGAGCTATTTCAAATCCTAAAAGATGATGGTGTAAAAGTGCTGCACTCAATATGCCAGCAAATATGGAAAACTCAGCAATGGCCACAGGACTGGAAAAGGTCAATTTTCATTCCAATCTCAAAGAAAGGCAATGCCAATGAATGCTCAAATTACCACACAATTGCACTCATCTCACACACTAGCAAAGTAATGCTCTAAATTCTCCAAGCCAGGCCTCAACAGTACGTGAGTCATGAACTTCCAGATGTTCAAACTGAATTTAGAAAAGGCAGAGGAACCAGAGATCAAACTGCCAGCATCTGTTGGATCATCGAAAAAGCAAGAGATTTCCAGAAAAACATCTACTTCTGCTTAATTGATTATGCCAAAGCCTTTGACTGTGTGGATCATAACAAACTGTGGAAAATCCTGAAAGAGATGGGGATACCAGACCACCTGACCTGCCTCTTGAGAAATCTGTATGCAGATCAGGAAGCAACAGTTAGAACTGGACATGGAACAGCAGACTGATTCCAAATTGGGAAAGGAGTACATCAATGCTGTATATTGTCACCCTGCTTATTTTGCTTATATGCAGAGTATATCATGAGAAATGCTGGGCTGGATAAAGCACAAGCTGAAATCAAGATTGCCAGGAAAAATATAAAAAACCTCAGATGTGCAGATGACACCACCCTTATGGCAGAAAGTGTAGAGGAACTAAAGAGCCTCTTGATGAAAGTGAAAGAGGAGAGTGAAAAAGTTGGCTTAAAACTCAACATTCAGAAAACTAAAATCATGGCATCTGATCCCATCAGTTAATGGCAAATAGAAGGGAAAACAATGGAAACAGTAGCAGACTTTTATTTTCTTGGGCTCCAAAATCACTGCAGATGGTGACTGCAGGTATGAAATTAAAAGATGTTTGTGCCTTGGAAGAAAAGTTATGACCAACTTTTACACCACATTTAAAAGCAGAGACATTAGTTTGACAACAAAGGTTCCTATAGTCAAAGCTTTGGTTTTTCCAGTGATCATGTATGGATGTGAAAGTTGGACTGTAAACAAAGCTGAGAGCCGAAGAATTAATACTTTTGAACTGTAGTGTTGGAGAAGACTTGCAAGGAGATCCAACCAGTCCATCCTAAAGGAAATCAGTCTTGAATATTCATTGGAAAGACTGATGCTGAAGCTGAAACTCCAATGCTTTAGCTACCTGATGCAAAGAACTGACTCATTTGAAAAGACCCTGATGTTGGGAATGATTGAAGGTGGGAGGAGAAGGGGATGGCAGAGGATGAGAGGGTTGTATAGCATCACTAACTCAATGGACATGAGGTTGAGTAAGCTCCAGAATTTGGTGATGGAGAGGGAAACCTGGTGTGCTGCAGTCCATGGGCTTGCAAAGAATCGGACATGACTGAGTGACTGAACTATACTGAAGTGAGGTGATGGCATGTTAGCTGCCCCCTTGATATTTCTTTGGGAAATGGTGTGCTGTGGATCAAGACGCTTTTGTATAACACATGCACACGTTGGAAGAATTTAAAGAGGTGCAGTCTGATCTGAAGTCCATCATTGTCCTCCATAAATATATTTTCATACTCTTTAAGTGGAATAATCGATTTTAAAGTACAAGTCAAATGATTTTCATTGGTGGAGCTGCACAAAATGTAACTTAAAAAAAGAAACTTGTTTTTTGATTAAACTGATAAGTTTTAAGAAACCCTACTTCATCTAACCAGTAATTGATGCTTTTATTATCTGCCTCACAAGCTAGCGCTGGAGGAATAACTTTAGCTATGGATGGTAATGTTTTTGCTGTTTTACCTAATTTTTGAGAACAGTAAACCCTATTTGACCATTGCAGTAATCAAATATTGTGCATGGTATTTTACTCGAGCTGAAACCTATGATAGACTTGAATTTCTGTTTAAGTTCAAAGCAAGAGTCCTGGACTGCAAAGGAAAAAAAACAACAAAACAAATAAAAACACAAAGGTCAAAGAAAGAAAAAAGCTGCCACAATACCCAGGAAGGGGTGGTCAAGGGCATGCAAATGCACCACGAAACTCTCCTATTTGCCGTTGTCTTTTTATTGATTTAGTGTCCACTTGATTGCCAGAAATATTTGACTGATTTTTAGAGCTCTGACAGTTTCTGCTTATTTTTTGATGTTTCTGTGGAGAAATGAGAGCTTGGAATTGTCTACTCTGTCGTTTTGTTACATGATCTATAATTTTTTAAATAATAGCTTTATTGAGATATATTCAAGTACTATCAACTTTACCTTTAAAATGTACAGTTCAATGGGCTTTAGTATATCACAGAGTTTTGTGATTATCATCATTACCTTTATTTCAAACAATTTCATCACCATAAAAAGTGACTTTATCAGTCACTTCCCATTCCACCCCTCCTCCACCTCTAGGCAACAACTAGTCCAATTTCTGTCTCTATGAATTTGTCTTTTTTGAATATTTCATGTAAATAGAACCATACATTATGTGGTCTTTTGTTACTGATTTCTTTCACTTAGTATAATTTTTGCATGGCTCATCCATGCCGTAATATGTATCAGTACTCTATTTCTTTTAAAGAAAAAATTAACTCTTAATTTTGAGACAGTGGTAGGTTCACATGCAGTTATAGGAAATAAGACAGGGGTATCCTCTGCAGTATTTTCCTAGTTACCTACAACTATAGTTCAGTATCACAACCAGGATGTTGACACTGATATAGTTAAAGTACATAATATTTCCATTATTACAAGGACCCCTCATGTTGTCCTGTTATATTATAGCCACACTCACCACTCTCCTACTTCCACTCCATTCTTAATCTCTAGTAGCCTCTTATTTGTTTTCCATATATATAATTTTGTCATTTCAGGAATGTTAAGTGAATATAATTTTACAGTTGTAGCTTTGGAGACTGACTTTTTTCACTCAGCATAATTCTTCTGTAGTTGAGGTTCATACATTGTTGTTGTATGTCTTAATAGTCCATTCCCTTTTTATTGCTGAGTTGTATTCCATGTTATGAATGCACCATAGTTTGTTCAACCATTCACCCACTGAAGAACATTTGGTTGGTTTCCAATTTGGGGCTACTATGAACAAAGCCATTATGAACTTTCATGCACAGGTTTTTGTGTGAACAAAAATGTTCACTTATTGGAGATAAATGCCCAAGTGTAATTGCTGGATCACATGGTAGTTGCATGTTTAATTGTATAAGAGTCTGCCAAACTGTCTTTCAGAGCTATGCCATTTGAATTCATGCCAGCAATGTATGAGTGATTCAGTTTCTTAATCATTATCAGCTTTTGGTGCTGTCACTTTTTTATTTTAGACATTTTGATGGGTTTATAGTGACATCTCATTGTATGACCTGAGCTTTTTTTTTTAATTGTTTTTGCCATACAATGTCATGATATCACCATGGGTTTACATATGCTCCCCCTCCAGACCCCCCCCCCCTTCCCCCCCCCCCCCCCCCCGGGAAATCTCGCTGCACCAGCCCCGAGCATCAATCCTGGGCTGGCGATTGATTAGACATATGATAATTAGCTTGTTTCAATGCCCTTCTCCCATATCATCCCACCCTTACCCTCATCCACAAAGTCTACGAGTCTGTTCTATACATCTGCGTTCCTTTTGCTGTCTCGCATGTTGGGTTCTCGTTACCGTCTTTCTAAATTCCATATATATGTCTTAATATACTGTATTGTTGTTTTTGCTTCTGGCTTACTTCACTCTGGATAATGTGACACTATGAAAGCAGTGCTAAGGGGAAAGTTCATAGCAATACAAGCTCACCTCAGGGAACAAGAAAAAAATCAAATAAATAACCTTACTTTACACCTAAAGCAACTAGAAAGGGAAGAGATGCAGAAGCCCAGGTCTAGTAGAAGGAAAGAAATCTTAAAGATCAGAGCAGAAATAAATGCAAAGGAAACGAAAGAGACCATAACAAAAATCAACCAAGCCAAAAGCTGGTTCTTTGAGAAGATAAATAAAATTGACAAACCATTAGCCAGACTCATCAAGAAACAAAGGGAGAAGAACCAAATCAACAGAATTAGAAATGAAAACGGAGAGATCACAACAGAAAACACAGAAATACAAAGGATCATAAGAGACTATTATCAGCAACTATATGCAAATAAACTGGACAACTTGGATGAAATGGACAAATTCCTAGAAAAGTACAACTTTCCAAGACTGAGCTTTTTCATAGTGTCCACCTCAATGGAGTTCTTGTGAGAGTTCATGTGT
>ML663487.1:2890071-2913303 GCA_007570785.1 Antilocapra americana | reverse complement strand
AAGGGATCTCTGGTCTTTTCCATTCTATTGTTTTCCTCTATTTCTTTGCATTGGTCGCTGAGGAAGGCTTTCTTATCTCTCCTTGCTATTCTTTGGAACTCTGCATTCAGATGGGAATATCTTTCTTTTTCACTTCTCTTCTTTTCATAGCTATTTGTAAGGCCTCTTCAGACAGCCATTTTGCCTTTTTTACATTTCTTTTCCATGGGGATGGTCTTAATCCCTGTCTCCTGTACAAGGTCATGAACCCGTCCATAGTTCATCAGGCACTCTGTCTATCAGATTTAGTCCCTTAAATCTATTTCTCACTTCCACTGTATAATCATAAGGGATTTGATTTAGGTTATACCTGAATGGTCTAGTGGTTTTCTCTACTTTCTTCAATTTGAGTCTGATTTTGGCAATAAGGAGTTCATGATCCGAGCCACAGTCAGCTCCTGGTCTTGTTTTTGCAGACTGTATAGAACTTCTCCATCTTTGGCTGCAAAGAATATAATCAATCTGATTTTGGTGTTGACCATCTGGTGATGTCCATGTGTAGAGTCTTCTCTTGTGTTGTTGGAAGAGGGTGTTTGCTATGACCAGTGCGTTCTCTTTGGCAAAACTCTATTAGCCTTTGCCCTGCTTCATTCTGTACTCCAAGGCCAAATTTTCCTGTTAGTCCAGGTGTTTCTTGACTTCCTACTTTTGCATTCCAGTCCCCTATAATGAAAAGGACATCTTTTTTAGGTGTTAGTTCTAAATGGTCTTGTAGGTCTTCATAGAACTGTTCAACTTCATCTTCTTCAGCATTACTGGTTGGGGCATTGGCTTGGATTACAGTAATATTGAATGGTTAGCCTTGAAAACGAACAGAGATCATTCTGTCATTTTTGAGATTGCATCCAAGAACTGCATTTTGAACTCTTTTGTTGACCATGATGGCTACTCCATTTCTTCTACTGAATTCCTGCCCACAGTAGTAGATATAATGGTCATCTGAGTTAAATTCACCCATTCCAGTCCATCTCAGTTCGCTGATTGCTAGAATGTCTACATTCACTCTTGTCATCTCCTGTTTGACCACTTCCAATTTGCCTTGATTCATGAACCTACCATTCCAGGTTCCTATGCAATATTTCTCTTTACAGCATCATACCTTACTTTTATCACCTGTCACATCCACAACTGGGTATTGTTTTTGCTTTGGCTCCATCCCTTCATTCTTTCTGGAGTTATTTCTCCACTGATCTCCTTTATCATACTGGGCACCTACCGACCTGGGACGTTCATCTGCACTGGCTTTGAGGGTGACTATTTATTGACCCATCTGCACTACATGGTAGGTATGAGTTCCTGATGACAATAGTGTGCAAATATGAAGCCTGTTTGGGCTGACTGCCAAGCTTGCCTTGGTCCTTCTGTCTGTCATGGACTCTGGGAAGCCCTGTCAGTTCCCACCCTGAAGAACTGGATTTTTCCAGCACTCAGTTCAGGCTTCTAGCCCCAAACTGTTGGCTTGATGCAGGAGTTTAGGACAGGTCCAGGGACTGAGGTTCACTCTTTTCCCTGGCTCCCACTCTTTTTCTCTGCCTGTTTCTGACTACATATATATATATATATATATATATATATATATCCTTTCCCCTCTTTATCTTTGCTTTTTTCTTGTCTTCCCTATTTATTCATATCTCTGAGTCTTTCTTCTTCTTTGCTCTAGTCTCTCAGACTCTTTATCCTTTTCTTTTATCCTCTCTGTCTCTTTCCTTGCCCTATGTATGTCTTTCCCTATTTTCCTCATATCCCATTCTTTCTTCCTTTGCTTTTTGATCTCTGTGTATGTGTGTCTTGGTCTCATCATCTCCATCTTTCTCTTATTTTCTTTCCCATCCCAGAGCCCACAGGAACTTTTAAAGAGGATAAGTTGCTATATCCTGGGCTTTCTCTCTAGAGGAGTTAGGGATGGAGACTTAGGGCTAAATTTGAAAATTTCAGGCGTGGATTGGGCCCTCCAAGAAGAAAACTAAAGCAGGAGGTAAAATTGGCTTATTCAGTAATAGAATGAAGGTTGGGCTGGGAACTTGGCAAAGACTGTGAGTTCCAGTTTTCAGTCAGTGTCCTGGCCCTGTGCTCTCTGACTGAGGCCTTGAGGCTATTTTTGGAAGCTTTCAAATCTCCCAGAAGGCTCCTACCCCTTGCAATCAGCCTGGGCTGTCAGACGATTCATTGATGATAGAAGAACTGAGGCCTGCCTTCTGTCTTCCCTGAGCTCTGACTAGCCCTGAGAAAACAATAATATCACTGCCCCAGAGAGGGGTGTCATGGAGAGAGAGGGGAGTAGTGGCAACTCATGATGAGATTGCTAGGGAGCATGATGGAGGTGATACAGCACCTCAAACCCCAAGATGCCAAAGTATCCCATCTGGAAGGTATTCTAGAGATCAGCTGGTCTTGCTCCCTCAATATGTATACATGAGGAAGACTGGAAGGGGCACTGCTAATATTTCTCTTAAAATAAGGGAGAAAAAAGAAATCTCTAAGATCCATTTCTGTCACCTCTGCCCTAGCTTACTACCTTTGTCATAGATTGTTGCAATAACCTAGTTTTTCTGCTTCTAGACTCTCTCTGGGCAATCTAGCCTCCTTATTTGCCAGAAAAACTTATCATAATTTGGGGTTGAGGTGGGATTGCAGGAGTGAGTCACACCTGCTGAAAGCCTTCACCAGGTCCCCAGTACCTATTGGATAAAATCCAAAATTCCTTAGCTAGACATATAATCCTAACCCTGTTTGTTAGACCCCACTTACCTTTCTAAATTATTCTCTTACTTTGTCATGCTTCCCTTTGGAATGTTCAAACTCCCTGCCACTTTCCATATTCTCCTAACCTGACAGTCTCTTTCCCCTCTCCCAACATCCACCCCTCCCCCCAAAAAAAGTTAACACATTTCTACGGGTAGAAATTAAAATAGCTTTTTGAATACCTACTTTCTGTCAGGCACTGTGCTGGGTGCTGGGAGTGTACAGTGAATGAGACCAGAGGGGAAGGACACAGGTGGCAAATACATAATGAACATAAAGAACACATGGTAGTCCTCTCATTTTATGGATGAGGAAACTGGGTCTCAGGCAGAGAATATCATCTGACCAAAACATACAGCTAGTGCTGAGATCCCAAATGCAAATTTGATCCCAAATGCTAACTTTAACTTTGGTACTGTTTTCACTATTTCTACTACCTACCTACCTGATCCTGCTGCCTCCAAATCATTTCCTTCACCTATCTATCTTAGCTCCCAAAATTATTACTCCATTAGAAAAGTACTCTTGTGCAGTAGCATTTGCTTCCAAGAATCCCCTATTAACATGTCAAGACAGCATACCTAGAAGCCTGAGAACGTATAGCACTTCTCAATTTATGAGCTTCAGTGTAGCAGTCACCTAGCAGGAAACAGAGCAAAGTGGGTGCCAGATGTTGAATTCTTATGGAAGGCAGAAGAAAGGTATAATAGTCAGAACGAGGGCTTAGATGTATTAGAAGCAAATATAGATTAAAATTTTTATAACTTTGACAGGATGAAACAGAAATAATGAAAAAAATATTGATAAGGTTGCCAACAGAAAAAATTTGCATTGTGAAAAATTAAAGTCAAAAGACAAAGGAAAAACTGATGATATATTTGTAATATATTTGACATATAAGGGGGTGATGCCCTTAAACGATAAAGAAATTTTTTAAATCAATAATAAAAAGAGAACACCTCAGAGAATGTTTTTGTCTAGCATATTGGCAAAGATTAAATGGACTGATACCCAGTCTTGGTAAGCATAAGAAGATAAAAGTACTCGCATGCACTGCTCATGAAATGAAAGTTAGAACAATCTCTGAAGATTATTTGGTGACATGTATCAAAATTTTAAATTTGCTTACCTTTTGACTCACTGAGGAATAAATGTGGACTAGGCTGTAGAGGTATATGCATAAGGTTATTCATTACAATGTTGTTTGATAGTACAAAGTGGAAAACAACACAAGTGCTCTTTGATAGCCGAATGTGCAAATAAACTCTGGCATATCATGCAATGAAACACTATGTAATCACTTAAAATGGTGAAATAGATTTATATTAGCTGACATAAAAAGATGTCCATGAAATACTTTTGAGTGAAAAAAAGCAAATTATATATTAGCATGTAGATAGTGTAAATTATGGTTGGTGTGAGTACACACCTCTCTCTCTCTCTCTCTAGTGTTGTGGTTGCTATTGTTCAGTCATGTCTGACTCTTTGTGACCCCATGGTCTGCAGCATGTCAGGCTTCCCTGTCCTTCACCATTTCCCAGAGTTTGCTCAAACTAATGTCCATTGAGTTAGTGATGCCATCCAACCATCTTGTCCTCTGTTGTCCCCTTCTTCTCCTCCTGCTTTCAATCTTTCCCAGCATCAGGGTCTTTTCTAATGAGTCAGCTCTTCCCATCAGGTGGCCAAAGTTTTGGAGTTTCAGCTTCAGCATCAGTCCTTCCAATGCATATTCAGGACTGATTTCCTTTAAGATTGACTGATTTGATCTCCTTGCAGTCCAAGGGACTCTCAAGAGTCATCTCTAACACCACAGTTCAAAAGCATCAATTCTTTGGCACTCAGCATTCTTTATGGTCTAACTCTCATATCCATACCTGACTAACAGAAAAATCATAGCTTTGACTAAACGGACTTTTGTCTGTTTTCTTCAGCACAGACACATGAGCCTTCTGACCATTGTGCAAGGCACTACAAATTTATTACATATATATATATATATATTACATATATATATAGACATATATGTATATACATATATATGTATTATATATATATGCTGGAATATATTAAGAGAAATATTATTTTTAGAAGAAATTCATCTGTACATTGGCCAGAGTCTTCTAGGGTCCAGCTTTGGGCATGGTATGTTAACAGGCACACAGGCAAATGATAAATTAGAGTCTATCCAGAGGGATATAAGTAGGTTAGAAGGGACACAACTCAGGGAAATTAGGTGAAGGTGCTGGAAACAGAAAGGATAAAAATTCCAGGGAAATTGATTCTGGTTTAAATAAAAGAAACTCTTCAAATGCCCTAATTCTCTTGTGATTGAGCAGGATGTCTAGCTAGGGATGGGAAGTGAGCTTCCCACCACTGGAGGTATGTAAGAAGAGGGTTAGGGAGTCAGATGGCTTCCAAGTCAGTTCTCCTCTAGTTTTTGAGAAGAGAATTTAATTGGCTCCACTGTTAGGTTGAATAGGTAGGCTTTTACCTAGGTGGTGTGATCCCAAGGACACTAGGCAGATCCTCTTATTTCAAGAGACCTCCCCAATGTCTGAGTTTTCACCATTAGTGCTTTGTCCTTTGAATCTTGAATGCTTTCCAAAGTTCCTTTGCAAAAATGCCAATAATTCCGGGAAGGGAATCACCTTAAGCTGCCAGGAAAAGGGGAGAGGGGGAAGGGCTTCTGCATTCTGCAGAGAGCCTCTTCTGAGTGTCTAGAGAAGTTTTGTACACTGGGAAGCTAAGCAAAGCAGAAGAGGGGAAGAGGACTTTGAAGAGAAATTTTTCTATCCACAGGCCCAATCTACTATGCTGTTAAAGCTTAGAAGAAGTAGACTCAGTAGCTCCTAGGCCTGGCTGCACATTAGAATCACCCAGAGAACTTTTTAAAATACTGATGACCAGATTTCACTCAAGCACAGAAGATTCTGACTTAATTGGTCTAGGGTGGGGTACAAGCATATTTATTTTTGCAAATCTTCTCAGGTGATTCTAATAAGCAGCCAGGACTGTGAACCAAGTTAAGAAGAGCCCTGTCAGATATAATCTAGTGTGGGAGAGAACAAACAGGGTTAGATCTGCCTCTTGGTTCTCAGTAGTACAAAACCATGGGGAAGGGAAAGTACTAGCTCTCTGCTCCCCAGCTATGCCCCTTTCCTCAAGGGTGATTAGAGGCAGGTGGGCTAGTTACTTGTGTAGATGACCAAACTTTCTGGTTTTCCTGGGACTTTTTTTATTTTAAAACTGAAAGTCCCACATCCCCAGCAAATTGGAAAGGTTGATCACCCTACACAGGCTGAATGAAAGTATTTAAACCTTAAGCCACTTATTTGAGCACAGACTGGGATAACCATTACTTTCTGTCTGTCAGTTTTCTCTTCTGTGAAACAGGGCTAGCCTTTGAATGTTTATATTGACTCTCTCACTGGCTGTTGTAAAATGAAATAAAGTTAGTGAAAGGGCCCAGTGATCTGTAAAGCACTCCACACACTACTGGATGGAATGTTATAAATAATAAGCACTACCTGCCAGGTTGTAAAGGTCATAAGATTCTTGCCAGTTAAATCTGTTATGTACATTGTGGTGATGGGCTGGTTCTCATTTATCCTTTTCTTCTTCCCTATAGGTTTCTTTACCTCTTCATTCAACATTTTTAAAAGTCTAGGATATCAGAGGTAGAGAGTACTTCAGACACATTTCAGTCCTATCCCACCACTAAACAGCTGGAGAGACAGAGACCTAGGAGGTAAAATGACTCATCCAAGATCATCACCCAATGCCAGAGCTGGTATTCAAACTCAGAACACCATGATGCCCAGCCCCTTTATTCCAGAGTTACGTGACATTGCCTAACAACTTTGCTGACCCCCCCTAAGTCCATATATCCTTTTTGAGGGCGCTGTGTTTAATTTTTCCCACAAACACTGACTACAAAGAGAAAAGGAAGCTCAAGAGACTATGGGAGTTCAAGACAGGGGAACCCTCTCCGATAAGATGAGCTGAGACTAGAAGAAAAGCAATAGATCTTCAGGTAAACAGGGGTGTAAGGGGTGAGGGAAGCCAGCAGGGAAAGGGCCTTTTAGGCAGTGGGAAAAGCAGACGCAATGGCCCAGAGGAATCAGAATTGTCCAGTGGTTGGTGTGACTAGAAAGCATGGTGATCAGTAGCTAGACAGATGAGACTGGTCATATATACCCTGCTAAGGGGTTTTAACTTTAGCCGTAGTGTCAGAACACCACTCTTCAGTTTTAAACTTGGGTCAGGTATTTAACTCTCTTTAACCAATTGTAACTCCAGGATGAATAGAGAGGGATTACTAAAAACAATGTGAGAGTTAGCATCATCCTCAATCTCAGAACAAGACACTCATTTTTCTGGCCCAAGTTGCTGAGTAATGGAATGACACCTAACCCCTACCCACCCCTGTAATATGGGGATGGGAGGAGGCCCAGCTCCTGTATGAAGGTTCAGCCCCTCAGCCCCACTCCCCTGTCTAGGCTGAGTTTAGGCTGAGCCACGCAGACTGGGCCCAAGCTGGCTGATCTTAAGGCTGTCCCTCAAAGAGTATGCTTTCCAGGTTGCTCTGGGAAAAGGGGACTAGGGGCTTTGGGCCCCTTTACCCCTAGCAGTTCTACCCCCTGTCAATAAATACATCACCCAAGATCTCTGCTCTGATTGTTTCAGTCTTCATTGGTGGAGTGTTCCCTATCTGTATTCTGGGCTTCATGTAATGACCTCTTCAATTCAGTTCCTTATAGCACAAGGTTCTTTCTTTCTCCCCCATGGAGTTTCCCTGAAGCAAGTTCATTCACTAACAGTCTAATGAGGAAGGCAGACAAAAATAATTATAAAACAGTGGGAGAGTTGAGTGTCCAAAGCATAGTTGTAACACAGGGAAGGAAGGGGATTTCTATGGTGGGGGAGGCAGCTTTCCAGGGAAAAATGACATTTGGCTTGAGATGTAAAGGTTGATAGGGGTTGGTCCAGGAGAAAAGGATTCTAAAAGTGAGGGAGCAATAGGCTTAAAGGAATAGAGCTTTGAACTTACCTGGGGATGATTAAGTGTGGTTCCAGCATAGAGAAAATGCATTATGGTGCTGGAGAGAGCAGAGAATGCAGGAGGAAATGTTGAGATAAGATTTCTCAACTGCCTCCTAGGCCTTTCCACCAGATGGCTCATGGGTACCTCAAACTCACTGTGTCCAAAACCTTCGTCTTTTGCCCCATAAACTGGTCCTCTTCTAAAGTTTTTAATCAGTGAGTCCTAGTGATTCTACCTCTTCAATCTCTCTGTAACTTATCCTCTTCTCTCTATTTCTAATACCACCACAAATGCTGAGTACAAAGAGAAAAGGAAGTTCAAGGGACTATGGGAGTTCAAGACAGGGGAACCCTCTCAGGTAAGATGAGCTGAGGCTAGAAGGAAAGTAATAGCTCTTCAGGTAAACAGGCATTTTAGTCAGTGGGGAAAGCATACCAAAAGCAGATTTTGTTCAGTACTGAAGAATTAATATAACTTCTCCCTTTCTACAAAGAAAATTATGTGACTGATAATGTCTTTATTTTAATATGGACCACAAGATTCTTATAGTTGTTGTTAAGTTGCTAATTCTTTGCGACTCCGTGCACTGTAGCCTTCCAGGCTCCCCTGTCCATAGGAAATTTTCCAGGCAAGAATACTGGAACAGGTTGTCATTTCCTTCTCCAGGGGATCTTCCCAGACTACAGGATGCCCAGAGCCAAATTTTCAACTCAACGATGTCAGCCCTAGTGGCTTCCATACCTGTCCTTTCTTCTTACTAATTTATCCTTCTCTCACCATCAACAATTAGTTAATTCCTTTATTTTGTCTTTCTGATTCTAATGTCTGTCATCATGATTTTAAAATTGCATTTATTTATTAATAATTTTTCTGTGGTAATTTACCTCAGAGCATTTATGGAATGAGTTGAGAGATGGAGGAATTGACAGATGATTGGCCCATAGGAGAAAAAATATGCCAGATCCTCACTATTTTCACTTGCACTATTACAATGGCTTCCAAACTGAGTTCTAGACCTTATACCTTTATCTCATCCCCTCCCATTTGTCTTCTTCTGGCCTGCAACGTTATTCTTTATAGAAGCAAATCCTGATCAAGACATCTGCTTGCTTTAAAATCAACAGCAGTTTCACATTGCCCTGAGGATAGCATTAAAAATCCTTAATGTGAATTGCAAATCACTTTGCAAATTTACCACCTCTCATTTATTGTACTTATTGAATACCAGTTATACTATGTGCTAAATACTGTGCTGAGCACTGGCATTCAATAGTGATCAAAAATAATGTACTGTTCCATATGGTACTGGCACAAAAACAGAAATACAGACCAGAGGTAAACCCATGCACCTATGGGCACCTTATCTTTGACAAAGGAGGCAAGAATATACAATGGAGAAAAGAAACTCTCTCAAATAAGTGGTACTGGGAAAACTGGACAGCTACATCTAAAATAATGAAATTAGAACATTTCCTAATGCTATATATAAACTCAAAATGGATTGGAGACCTAAATGTAAGATCAAAAGCTGCAAGACTCAGTGTAAAAGATAGGCAGAACACTCTGTGATATAAATTGCAGTGATTCTCTATGACCCACCTCCTAGAGTAATGGAAATAAAAATAAATAAATGGGGCCTAATTAAACTTAAAAGCTTTTCACAGCAAAGAAAACCATAAACAAGATTAAAAGACAACCCTCAGAATGAGAGACAATAATTTCAAATGAAGCAACTGACAGAGGATCAATCTCCAAAATATACAAGTAGCTCATGTAGCTCAATACCAGTAAAACAAACAACCCAATCAAAATATGGGCAGAAGACCTAACAAGACATTTCTCCAAAGAAGATATCCAATAAACACATGAAAAAGAATGCTTAACATTGCTCATTATTAGAGAAATACAAATCAAAGCTACAGTGAGGTATCACCTCCCATCAATCAGAATGGCCATCGTCAAAAAAATCTCCAAACAATAAATGCTGAAAAGGATGTGAGAAAAGAAAACTGTCTTGCACAGTTGGTAGGAATCAGCCACTATCAAGAACAATATGGAGATTTCTTCTAAAAAAAAAATCTAGGAATAAAGCTACCGTGTGTGTGTGTTAGTCACTCAGTCGTATCTGACTCTTTGTGACCCCCTGGACTGTAGCCCACCAGACTCCTCTGTCCATGGAATTCTCCAGGCAAGAATACTGGAATGGGTAGCCATTCCTTTCTCCAGGGGATCTTCCTAAGTAAGGGATCAAATCCTGGTCTCCCACATTGCAGGCAGATTCTTTACTGTCTTAGCCACCAGGGAAGCCCAAAACTATCATATGACCCAGCAATTCCACTACTGAGCATATACCCTGAGAAAACCACAATTCTAAAAAACACATGTATCCCAATGTTCATTGCAGTACTGTATCTAATAACCAAGACATGGAAGTAACCTAGATGTCCATCAACAGATGAATGGATAAAGAAGTTGTAGTACATATATACAATGAAATATTACTCAGCCATAAAGAGGAACGAATTTGAGTCAGTTCTAGTAAGGTGGATGAACCTAGAGCTTATTATTCAGAGCAAAGTAAGTCAGGAAAAAATATTGTATATTAACTCATATATATGGAATCTAAAAAGATGGTACTGATGAACCTATTTACAGAGTAGGAATAGAGACACAAACAGAGAATAGACTGTGGACACAGTGGGGGAAGGAGAGGGTGGGACGAATTGAGACAGCAGCATTGAAACATATACATCACCATATGTAAAATAGATTGCTAGTGGGAAGTTTCTGAACAACACAGTTCAACTCCAATCTCTGTGACAACCTAGAAAAGTAGGATGGAGTTGGGGGTGGGAGGGAATTTCAAGAGGAAGGGAACATATGTATACTTCTGGCTGATTCATGTTGTTGTATGGCAGAAACCAACACAACATTGTAAAGCAATTATCCTCCAATTAAAAATAATAAAAAATATGTACTGTTTCTGCCCTCATAGAACTTACAATCTATTTGGGGAGACAGACATTAACCAGCTCAAGACTCAAATGAATGTATGCTTACAAACTGTGGTTAATTCCCTGGAAGAAGGTGGCTAGTTCTCTGAGGATATATGGCAGGGGTCCTAAATTGTAGAAACTTCCATGAGAGGTAGTATTTGATCTAAAAGAAGAGATAAGTTGGTGTTAACTAGGTGAGTTGTGTGTGTGTGTGTGTGTGTTTGGGGGGTAGTATGTAGCACCTGGAGAATAAATAGTATGCAGAGATCTTTGTCGGAGATGGATTGGAGGAAGTGTGATACAAAAAAAAAAAACAAATACACAAAATCAATATATTAAAAAAAAAGAAACAGAAAGCTAATGTAACTGGAAGGTAAATAGCAACAGAAAAAGTTGTTTGAGAGGTTATAGTGGTAGACAAGAGCCAGACCAAAAGGGCTTTTAAAAGCCATGACAAAGATTCTGTTCTTCATCATAAGAACTAAGGTAAGAAGCCACTGAAGTTTTTTAAACTGCAGATGATACGATCAGATTGGCATATTGAAAAGATTCCCCTGACTGCTTTGTGGAGAATAGATTGGAGGAGAGCCAGAAAGGATGTGGGGAGACCACTTAGGAACCTGCTGCAGTTGTCCATTTGACTCAAGTGGGACCAGGGTAGTAACCGTGGAGACAGGGAGAAGTGAGCAGATTTGAAAGCTATTTATGAGGCCCATTGATAGAAGTCGGTAAAGGGCTAAAATGGCAGGGGTAAAGAAGAAAGAGTCGTTAAAAACGACTCAGGTTCCTGGAAGAGGACAGATTTGAGAGGGAAGATCAGAAGGGATTCACCTTTTAGAAATGTTGCATTAGAGGAATCTGTGAGGTGGAGTCTCTGCCACATTACCCAGTGCTCCAGCCTTATCAATCTGCTTGCAGATCTCTAAATTTTTGTGATCTCTCTTGCCTTCTTGACTTTATAGATCCTGTTCCTTCTGTTTGATGTACCACTTTAATTACTCCCTCATCCTCATCCCCACTTTTCAGGAGGGAGGAGTGGCTAGAAGAATGTCTCTAAGGTGTGAATGTGCAGGATTTGTGTGCATCTGTGTGTGAATATAGAATAATCAAGTGAGTGCAGTAGTTAAAAGTGTGTGTACTATGTCAGAGCATCTGGATTTATATCTTGTCAGCTTCAGGTGTCAATGACATTGGGCAAGTTACTTAAATTTCTTCAGCTTCCTTGTCTATAACCTAAAGATAATGAAACATGATTTGTAGTTGTTGTGATGATTAAATGAGATATTAATGCATATCTAGAACTTAGCAAGGCATCTGATAAATAATAAGCAATTAAGATTGATCATATTTATTGTTGTTGGGTATCTGTGTGTGTGGTTGGGAGTTGGGGTGGGCATGGGCAAAGAAGATACCATCCTGACATAGAAATACAGCTGCATTTAAAGGAAGAGATGAGTTTGGAAATGAAAGGTACAGGGCCTTGCTATGGACAGGGAGAGGGTGCCAATAATCACGCTCTTCATAAGTTGCCAAGTGAGTACTCACACCTAGGCCAGGATCCCAAATTCTATGACTTTTCTACTCAATCTAATGCTTTCTTTCACTAGAAGGAAAATGGAAAAAAAAAGTGGTTGCTAAAAGTCAGGGTATATCATTTCAGCAGGGAGATGGTGGAATGTTCAGGATGTGGTCTAAGGGAAGAAATAAGACAGGTGCAGCATATAGGATGTATGTGCAGAATATAGCATATAGGTGCAGCATATAAAGGAATGGTAGAGGTAGGCAGTAGTTAAAAACATTAAAGTTATTACCGTGTATAAGTGTCTGTTGAGCTGGATTCTAGTTTCAGCTCATACTCACTGGTTGTGTGGTTTTGTGCAGGGCTCATATCTTCTGAGCCTTTTCACAGTAGGGCTGGGAATCTCTTGTCAAAACAAGGAGTAAATGAGATAATAAGATTGGCACATGGGAAAACAGACCATCACCACCACCATCTACAAATAGCAATGAGCAACATTGCCAACACTGAACATGGCACAGAGCAGGTGCTCCAGAAGAGGTTCTTGAAAGAAAATCAATATCTGTATATATGAAACTATGAAAAAGAACATCTGTATATTCATGTATGGATAGACAGGTGGCTGATACACAGGACTCTTTTTCTGAGAACAAAAAGATGTAAGTGTTCCCAGGCTTCTAGCTTCTTTCTCCTACCAAACACTGGCTAGGAAGTTATTGGCCTCTTTTGGATTCAGCCCCTTGGATGGAATGCCACTCCACACTGAGGGTCATTAGAGAGGGAGGGTATGTAGAGCATAAGGCATGCTCAGGCTCCATTCATTTATCTAAACCAACCAATAATAATTGAGATCCTACTCTGTGCCAGGCACTATACTGCGTGCTGGTGCTATGATGGTAAACAGAACCTAGTTTCTATCCTCATCAAAACTATGGTCTAATGGGGAGTGTAAGAGTTTTCTATGGCTACTATAACAAATTAGTACAAAAGTAAAGACTTAAAACAACATTAGTTTATTCTCTTGCAGTTCTGGAAGTCAGAAATCCAAAATGGGTCAGCAAGACTACATTCCTCTTGAGACTCGGGAGGAGAATCCATTTCCTTGTCTTCTCCAATTTCTTGAGATTGCCTGCATTCCGTGAGTTGTGATCCCTTCCTTTGTCTCCAAAGCCAGTAATGGCAGGTTGAATCCTTATCAAATCATTCATGATGTCCTCTCATGCCTTCCTCTTCCACTCTTCCATTTACAAGGACCCTTGTGATGACATTGGGCTCACTTGAATAATCCAGGGTAATCTCCTCATCTCAGTGTCAACTGATTAGCAACTTTAATTCTATCTGCAACCTTCATTCCTCTTCCTCATATAATATAACATATTCATGGGTTTCCCAGGTTGTGTTAGTGATAAAGAACCCACCTGCCAATGAAGGAGATGTAAGAGACACAAGTTCAATCCCTGGGTTGGGAAGATCTCCTGGAGGCAAGCACGGCAACCCACTCCAGTATTCTTGCCTGGAGAATCCCATGAACAGAGAAGCCTGGCGGGATATAGTCCATTGGGTGGCATAGAGTCAGACACAACGGAAGCAACTTAGCACAAACATAAAATATTCACAGGTGATTAGGATGTGGACATCTTTGTGGGGGGCATTATTCTGTTACTCTTCCTACTGCAGAGACAGGTAAATATTAAACAAATAAATATATAGATAAAATATATTACTGAAGACAATAACAAGTGCTGAGGAAACAAATCTCTGAGATTGAGAATAAAGGATTTCAGGGCGGATGAGGGCAGAGGTCATTCTATTTTGTGGAAAAAACGCAGACTGAATAAACTAGAAACTAATGAAAAAAATAATGGAAAAAAGAAAGAAATTATATTTAAGCTGAGACCTAAAGTAAAGGAAGGAGCCAGCTATGAGCTAGAGGAAGAGTGTTCCAGGAAGAGTTTACCAGGCAGAAGGAACAGCATGTGCAAAGACCCCAAAGTAGAAAATGTATGACACTGAATGGTAAGTGGAAGTAGCCCAATTCCAGCCTTTTCTAGAGAGTGGGAGAGCTCAAGTAGGATAAGAGAACCTCAAAGAATTGAATCAAATAAAAGCAATGAGGTAAAGGGGTTTCATTATTTCTATCTCCAGTCTCCATGTGGTCTATGAAGTAAGAGTCGCAGGGATGAGAAGCAGACCCCCTAGTCCAGCAGGACACCCCATGAGCCCTGCTGATTCAACTCCCTTGAAGGCATGGAAAATGAGAATGTGGAGCACCCAAGGGCCAGTGTACTTGCAGCTCAAGGATGGATCCAGACAAAGGCATTTGCCCAGGAAGCCAAGATGATCTCATCTCTACTGCAAGCATCATCAGTCAGAAGGCCTAGAGCTGGGCAAGTTTCTGGGAGATCAGGAGAGAATCCAAGTCATAATCTTTGACTTCAGGAGTTTTGGCTGGAGATCTGGAATTCATCTTGGGAGGAATAAAACCTATTCAGTTTCTAGATCAGCTGCTAGACAAGAGAGCCCACATTTTTCCTGGGTTTCAGATACTGCCCTGAGCCATAGTAGGTACTTTGTCCAGGTTTACTGTCTGCAAAGAGACTCATAAGCCTGCTTCTGTACCTTTATTCCCCTCCCCAAGAACCACTCAGCTTCTATTTCCAGGAGATGTCCCAAAGTAACAGAACTGTAGGATCTTTCCTCCTTTTTACTGACTTGTTTGATCCTTATTACTCTTGAGTCTGGAGATCCAGCAGAAAGAACACTAGCCTGGGAGTCAGGAGAACTAGATTTTTCCTTGAGCAAGTTCATTCACTTCTCTTGGCCTTTATGTTCTCACATATAAAATGGGGACATGTAGCCTAGATGATGTTAAAGGTGTGATATTTCAGGATTCTGGTTTGCTTTCATCCTTTCACAAGGATATGAGAGAGGAGGCATTAGGCAATGATGAAGGACCAAGCCAGTTCTAAGATTCAGTGTTTCTGTAGCTAAACACAGGGCTCTCTCACTTCTCCCAAACACTCTGAAACTCAGAATAATTGACTGGAGGTCTTGGGACATCTGAGGAAAGTAGAACCAGACCTTTCAAGCTCCCAATCCCAAAACCCTGGAGAGGAGAGGCTGAAAGGGTTGGTGAGTGGTATGTGTGTGAGGGGAAGTGGAGAATAGCTCCTCCTTTTCCCCCGAGGCATTACACCCACCAGCAGCACATCCTCTGGTGCTACTTGAAGGGAGGGTGTCCAGGAACATATGACATGTCTGGTTCTGAGAGGCATGTCCAACCCAGTGGAAGGCAAGCCCTGCATTTTCTTCAAAGAGAAATATCTGCATAAAGGCTCTCATCTGCATGTATACACATGGCTGGGTTGAACATAAACAAAGTGCCTTGTGTGGAAGAGTGGGAGGAAGTGGAAGCACTCTCGAAATATAGTTAGGAATGTTTGAGATTTGCATTTCTCAGATAAAAGAATATTAGAATGTTTTCTTGTCTGAGACTACACATTAAGGAATAAGAAAAAGTTAATCTATGTGTCACTGACTTGGAAATACACACACATACATGAAAATAGACATACAAACAGGCAAGTATGGGAACATATAGACAATACGTATATGACCAAACAGAGGCACATCTGGGCCCAGGAAAACCCTGGAACCTACATCTCTACCCCAAATACACATAGCTATGAAAATCCTTTTTCCACATGCAAGCACCTTATGGTTTGCAAAAACACTTCTCATATTCAATATTATATATCTTCTTGACAACAATTCTGGAAGGTATCAATTGCTATTATCTCAGTTTTTACAGATGAGGAAACTGAGGCTTGGGGTTAACCAACTAATTTGTGTAAATTTATCAAACTAGTAAATGGCAAAACTGAGGCTAAAACAAGGTCTTCTAACTTCAGATTCAGTGCTCTTTTATACTATCTCATGCTGCATTCCAAGTGGTACTTTCTTTCTCTCTTCTATATACATACAAAAAAAATCATGCTGCTATGTTGCTGTACATGTGCATATCTCTATATGCTGCAGATATGCATTCACACTTGCTGAATGAACAAAATGAATGGATGAATAATAATGTCAAATGGCTTAATGCATATATAAATGCATAAAGCCACCAGCAGAAGGTGTTGAGCAGCACTGTTATGGAGGCCTCAGTCAGCAATGAGGGGGAGAGTCTGTTCAAATCTCTGAGTCATCCTTCCTTCTGTTCCTTTTTCATTCACCTATGGGCTCCTTTTTCATTCACCTATGGGCTCCTTTTTCATTCAC
This sequence comes from Antilocapra americana, assembly GCA_007570785.1. Taxonomy (NCBI): domain Eukaryota; kingdom Metazoa; phylum Chordata; class Mammalia; order Artiodactyla; family Antilocapridae; genus Antilocapra; species Antilocapra americana. The sequence continues at coordinate 2,896,682 of ML663487.1, read as the reverse complement.
CTATGGGCTCCTTTTTCAGAGCAAAGACGCTTTCCACGATGGGCCAGTGATTTCAATTGGCCTGGCTGAGATGAAAACTTTGATTCCCATACCTCAACACTTAGGTTGTAGGGACTAGTGGAAAGAACACATTATTTCTATAGTAGATTTCTTCTCTGTCTCTCCCACCAGGCAGAGAGCTCTGTGAGAGTGGGAACTTCTTCCATCTTGTCATGGCTATATCCCTGGGGCCTATTACAGTGCCTTGTGTATAATAAGCACACATACACACACAAACACACACGTTTAATGAAAGAATTTTAAAAAATTAGATGACTAATAAAATCAAATGACCTAATTTCAAGTCCTTATTTGTAATGTGATCATGGTCAAGTGCTGTAACTTCTTTGAATTTCAGTTACCTTATCTGGCAAATAATGATTGATATTTACTTTGTCTACCTAAGTCTACCTAAGGTTTTCTTAGGCAAGAATAAAATAATGATTTGAAAATAACCCCATTTTCACATGAGGGTTTTTTTTGTATGTGTGTTCTGTTCTGTGCTTAGTTGCTCAGTCATGTCTGACTCTTTTTACAACCCCATTGACTGTAGCCCACCACGGTCCTCTGCCCATGGGGATTCTCTAGGCAAGAACACTGGAGCGGGTTGTCATGCACTCCTCCAGGGGATCTTCCCAACTCAGGGATCAAACCCAGGTTTCCCGCATTACATGCAGATTCTTTACCATCTGAGCCACTTTAACATACTGGTTTCATAGACTTACAGAGTATATGAATTTCCTCTTTAACCTCGCAGAGTGTGAGGTCATCCAACCTTTGCTCAAACATTCACAAATATGACTTCAGTACTCACTGAGTGGACCTCAACAGTTTTAGATAAACATAACCATAAGAATCTTCTTCATTGCATCACATCATAGCCTTTTACAAGTTCTGCCCTTTGGGGCCATATGGGGCCCAACTGTTCCTTATTTCTTAAGGTGGCCATTTAGCAGTCCAAAGACATAGATAACATTCTCTTGAATCTTCCCAAGGTCCATCAGTCTAACATCCTCCAACTATTCTTTATATGTCCTTGTCCCAGCTCCCTCCCCAGCTAGCTCACATGGATATACATAACCCAGTGTGTGTGTGTCTCCCCCTTAAACAGGAGTTCATGGCAGGATATGCTCCTCAAATGGGATCTGGCCAGGGAAGCAAAGGGCAGGACTGTCCCTTTTCCCATAAACATTAGCCTTATGAGTTTGAATTAAGTCTTCTGGTAACTACTGCTCACTGCTAACATTCATGTAGTTTATTAAAAGTAAAACCTAAGAGGTCTTTTTAGCCACACTGTTGCTAAGTCACATCTTTACCATCTTTTCCTCATGAGGTTATTATTTGGACCCAAGCACAACAAACTGTGGACAATTCTGAAAGAGATGAGAATACCAGACCACCTGACCTGCCTCCTGAGAAATCTATATGCAGGTTAAGAAGCAACAGTTAGAACTGGACATGGAACAGCAGACTGGCTCCAAAATGGGAAAGGAGTACATCAAGGCTGTATATTGTCACCCAGCTTATTTAGCTTATATGCAGAGTACATCATGAGAAATGCTGGGCTGGAGGAAGCACAAGCTGGAATCAAGACTGCCGGGAGAAATATCAATAACCTCAGATATGCAGATGACACCACCCTTATGGCTGAATGCGAAGAAGAACTAAAGAGCCTCTTGACGAAAGTGAAAGAGGAGAGTGAAAAAGTTGGCTTAAAACTCAACATTCAGAAAACTAAGATCATGGTATCTGGTCTCATCACTTCATGGCAAATGGATGGGGAAACAGTGGAAACAGTGACAGACTTTATTTTTTGGGGCTCCAGAATCACTGCAGATGGTGACTGCAGCCATGAAATTAAAAGACACTTGCTCCTTGGAAGAAAAGTTATGATCAATCTAGACAGCTTATTAAAAAGCAGAGAAATTACTTTGCCAAGAACAAAGGTCCGTCTAGTCAAAACTTTGGTTTTTCCAGTAGTCATGTATGGTTGTGAGAGTTGAACTATAAAGAAAGCTGAGTGCCGAAGAAATGATGCTTTTTAACTGTGGTGTTGGAGAAAACTATTGAAAGTCCCTTGGACAGCAAAGAGATCCAACTGGTCCATCCTTAAGGATGATTCCAAGAAAATCAGTCCTGAGTATTCATTGTAAGGACTGATGCTGAAGCTGAAACTCCAGTACTTTAGCTACCTGATGTGAAGAACTGACACATTTGAAAAGACCCTGATGATGGGAAAGATTGAAGGTGGGAGGAGAAGGGGATAACAGAGGATGAGATGGTTTGATGGCATCACTGACTCAGTGAACATGACTTTGGGTAAACTCTGGGAGTTGGTGATGGACAGGAAGGCCTAGTATGCTGGAGTCACAAAGAGTCGGACACAACTGAGGGACTTCACTGAACTGACAACCTTTACAGGACTTCCCTTGTGGCTCAGATGGTAAAAGAATCTGCCTGCAATGCAGGGGACCCAGGTTCGATCCCTTGGTCGTTAACATCCCCTGGAGAAAGGAATGACTACCTACTCCAGTATTCTTGCCTGGAGAATCCCATGAACAGAGGAGCCTGGCAGGCTGCAGCAGTGGGGTCGCATAGAGTCGGACAAGACTGAGCAACTAACACACACACATAGACACACACACACACACACAACCTTTATATCTGTTATCCTTTTAATCTTTACCATCAGTCGGGCTTGTCATAAACTTTTTGCATCCTGGCTATCCAACCTGTCCACATTTTCTCCCAGATTTTTCTGTTCCTTCTCTTCTTCCTCCTCCTGCTCATCTTTCCTTCTTTTCTGCCATTTAATTCAGGCTCATTGAGAAAATCGAATAATATAGAAAAAGTGAAAGTCACTCAGTCATATCCAACTCTTTGCAACCCCATGGACTGTAGCCTGTCAGGCTCTTCAGGTCTCATGCATTGCAGGCGGCTTCTTTACTGTCTGAGCCACCAGGAAAGCCCAAGAATACTGGAGTGGGTAGCCTATTCCTTTTCCAGAGGAATCTTCCTGACCCAGGAATTGAACTGGGGTCTCCTGCATTGCAGGCAGACTCTTTACAAGCTGAGCTACAAGGGAATTCGTAATATAGAAATATATACATTAAGAAGTAAAAATTCTCCCTTTACTCTCTACTCTAATCTCAGTCCCTGTCCCAGAGGTAGTAACCGGTATAAATTTGCTATACATCTTTACCCTTTTCTGAGAACTTACAAATGTAAACATATTTGTTGTTGTTGTTCAGTTGCTCAGTTGTGTCTGACTCTTTGTGACCTCATGGACTGCAGCACATCAGGCTTCCCTGTACTTCACCATCTCCCAGAGCTTGATCAAACTCATGTCCATTGAGTTAGTGATGCCATCCAACTATCTCATCCTCTGTCATCCCCTTCTCCTCCCGCCTTCAATCTTTTCCAGCATCAGGGTCTTTACAATGAGTCAGCTCTTCGTATCAGGTAGCCAAAGTACTGGAGCTTCAGCATCAGTCCTTCCAGTGAATATTCAGGATTGATTTCCTTTAGGATGGACTGGTTGGATCTCCTTGCAGTCCAAGGGACTCTCAAGAGTCTTCTCCAACACCACAGTTCAAAAGCATCAGTTTTTCAGTGCTCAGCCTTCCTTATGATCCAGCTCTCACATCCATATATGACTATTGGAAAAACCATAGCTTTGACTATATGAACCTTTGTTGGCAAAGTAATGTCTTTGCTTTTTAATACACTATCTAGATTTGTCATAGCTTTTCTTCCAAGGAACAGGTGTCTTTTTAATTTCATGACTGCAGTCCCCATCTGCAGTGATTTTGGATCCCAAGAAAATAAAGTCTGTCACTGTTTCCATTGTTTCCCCATCTGTTTGAAATGAAGTGATAGGACAAGGTGGGTAAGACAGATCAAGGGAGAGGTTTGTGCAGAGACAAGAGCAAGCACACAGGGCTGTGTGTATGCAGTGAGACGAGCCTGACTCGAGGAGTAGAGCTTTGCTGAGGAGCTGTGGGAGCAACAGAAGCCTGCAAAAGTTAGGGTGTGTGTATGTTGGGCGAAGGGGATCATAGGATGTTTCTGAGCTCAGGTGAAGGCTGCCGTTCTGAAGATTGCCAGGGTGACCATGTGGATAATGGCCTGGGTGGCGCAGCCTGAAGTCAGGGAGACCAGGGAGTCAGTGAGGACTGACACACGGCACTGGCAGTGGAGACAAGGAGAGAGAGAAGCTGTGAAGAACAGACAGACAGAGCACAGGGCTCAGTGACCAGATGGTAGGGGACAGGCAGAGGAAAGTTAAAGATGATGATGTCGTGCATACAAAGAACAGTGCTAACAGCAAAACCACCAACAGATACAGAGCCACTGGGAAGGAGAGCTCCTGGGGAGGAAGAGGGTGAGTATCCCTTGCAGAGCCTCACAGAGAACCAGGCACCTAGCAGACACCTGATCACTGCTGGAGGCATGGGAAGGATGCACAGATGGATAGTTTCCTTCTAAGTGTATCCAGTTTGAATTGTAGGTTGTTCATGGAAGGAGGGGCCATGTGTTCAGTGGGCTGTTTTCTCTCTGGGGCCCATAGGCAGACCGGCCACATAGGTGTGGTTGCTGGTCACTGGCTGCTGGGGACAGGGCTGGGAGCTAGTGACTCCACTGGGAGACCCTCTCTGCAGAGCTAATTTCATATTCTAAGATGGCACTGGCTCAAATTGAATTGATATTGGCTGGCTGGGGGAGGAAGCTCTCAAAAAAGCTTCCAGCCTTACTACTAAGAAGCAGAACCAGAGAGAATTTTTTTCCCTCTCATTGTGGCCCATTAGTATGATTAATAATAAGTATTCAACCCAAACTCTAGTTTTTTTTCCCCAAGAAGTAGGTAGAAGATGGTTAAAAGCAGTATTTCTCTACTGCTCAGTTTTTACTCTCAGCTATATCATACCAAGAGGACTTCTTTCCTTTGGGGAGACAAGAGTATATTTTTCTGTTATTTTCTTGTTTGTGTAGAGGGAACAGCTAGCCTAATGCTTGGGCTGCTGATCCAAGAGAATTAAGAAAGAGAAAAGGACTTGGAGTGTGTAGCCTCAAGCTTATGTTTATCTTCATCTCTCTGATACATATCTCTTCTATGAATGAAGGAGAAGAGCAACTCAGAGGCTCAGTTAATTCCTTACCCAAGCATCAGCCAAGAGCAATTGTGCAGAGTTAAGCAGAAGATATAAACTTTAGATGTAAAGAAGGACTTTCTAACAGTGATGAAAATGAAAAGCAGCCCTCTGAGTGATGGGAAACTTTCAACTGTTTACCATCCAATGGACTGGGTGGAGGAGCGGGGAGTGCTTCTTTATTCAAAGTACTCCTGGCATTCGGGACTGCACCCTACCTAGTTACTCTCTGGTATTGCCTTTCCTGCACTATTGTGTCCTCTGAAAGAGGAATGCAATTTAGAATGCAGAAGCTTGTTTACTGCAGTGAGCTTATATCTTGCGTGGAAGGTGATTACAAGTTCAATCTCATTTCTCTCGTGAGCTTGACATAGGCTTTCACATAAATCAGACTTATTCAGTTCCTGCTTGCCATTTCTTAACTCTCACATCCAGACTTGCTGCAGCTCTGGAACAATCTCAGCCCCCTAGGAATCCTGAGCCTTTCCACTAGACTCCATGTGTGGACCTAGAGCTCAGGTCAAATTCTCCTTTTGTACCTACTACTCCTGATTCAGACACCTCCACCCTAGCTTCATCGAATTCCACTTTCCAAATATCCCTGTACTGCCTCTCATCTAGTTTTACTGCTTGAAAAAAAATTGCCTGTTCCTCCTTGAACTTTGAATTTAGCTCTTCTAAAAACCCAGGTGACTTCATACCTCCTAATTCCCTTACACAGCCAAAATAAGAGGGGATGTTTAGCCCTTATTTCCATGTCTTCTCTCTACAAACACTGGCATAAACCTCATCATATCCAAACCTAATTGTTGAGATTACTTTGGCCCCAAGATGTTTGAGTTAACTCAATTCACACGGGATCGTGATAGGGTGAAGGGTGGGTGGGACAGATCAGAAGTTCTGGCCATACAGGCATGACATATTTTACAAAGAGGTAAAAACAAAGCAGCACTTGGATGCAATCTCAAAAACGACAGAATGATATCTGTTCGATTCCAAGGCAAACTGTTCAATAATGCAGCAATTCAAGTCTATGCCCCAACCAGTAATGCTGAAGAAGCTGAACAGTTCTATGAAAAACTCTAAGACTTTCTAGAACTAACACCCCAAAAAGATGTCCTTTTCATTATAGAGGACTGGAGTGCAAAAGTAGGAAGTCAGGAAATGCTTGGACTAACAGGAAAACTTGGCCTTGGAGTACAGAATGAAGCGGGGCAAAGGCTAATAGAGTTCTATCAAGAGAACAAACTGGTCATAGCAAACACCCTCTTCCAACAACACAAGAGAAGACTCTACACATGGACATCACCAGTTGGTCGACACTGAAATCACATTGATTATATTCTTTGCAGCCAAAGATGGAGAAGCTCTATACAGTCAGCAAAAACAAGACCAGGAGCTAACTGTGGCTCAGATAATGAA
>ML663487.1:2873931-2886974 GCA_007570785.1 Antilocapra americana | reverse complement strand
GTGTGTGTGTGTGTGTGTGTGTGTGTGTGTGTGTGTGTGTGTGTTTGGGGCATGGCATGTGGGGAATGACACACAGGGACTTTCCACTTTCCAGGATGGATAATGAAAGTTGGAGTTTCCAATCAACTTTCCCTTCCCTTTTAAGCACTTAGCCTAGTTCTAGGCCCCTGTAGGCTCTAGCAAATGAAAGAAGGAATCAGTGAACTCCTGGAGGAAAAGGGCCACTGCAATGTCAAGGAATGTGATTGATGTTATTGCTACCCATGCTGCTGAGGCTTTCTGGGGGCATGCTGCTCTTCCTTGGGTCAACTGCTCAGCTCCAGAAAATGGTTTGGGCAGGGAACTTTGTTTACCCTAACACTTATCAATGAATCTTGACAGCAGTGGGAGAAGCTGAGGCACATTGACATATGGACCCCATTGAGCTGGGAAAGCAGAGGCGTAGAGAATAGGACGGCTGACTCCTGAGAGCAAATGCAAAGCCAGTCCTTATGCAACACTTCTAGACTCATCTATTGTCCCAGAAAGTTTACTTCCTTTCTTATCCTTTTATAATGTCAGACTGGGAAAGGACCTTGGAAGCCCAAGAGTTCAACCCTTTTTTGTTACAGAAGGGGAACCTCAAGCCCAGAGAGGGGAGGGGCTTACCCAAGGCTACATAGTGGTCAGAGAGGGAGTTAATGGCAAAGCTATGACTAAAATCCAGGTTTCGTGACCATCCCTCCCAAATATCTTTTTCACTGCCCAAGTTGGCTCATAATCCCTGAGGTATACATTGCTCTACCTCAAAAAATATTCAGACCATGCCTCCACACAGTTACCAGTGGATACGAGAAAGGATAACTATGGCCCATCACTTTCAAACTAAAGCTCAGACTTAACTAGATGACTGTTACATTCTAGAACACCTCTATGCTGGGATTCTGTGATCTTGACAAGAAGCAGGAAGGGTTCTGGCAGACATATCTCAAAGGAATGGACTGGAGTGCATCTAACCTGGTGGAATTATCAGAAAGTGAATCAGACATCAGTAAATGTGTTGCAGTGGCTATAGGATCAGGATTTCAAAAAGTTGGAGATGGGGATTTGAAGGAAGGAAAGTGCATAGAGAACAGATAGAGGAAAAAGGAGCCCACTTTTGATAAAAATTAGGATCGAGCAAGGATGGGGACAAATTATAATGGGAAAAGTGATACAGGGTTCTACAGAAGAGAACTGATGAAGAGTTGGAGAAGCTGAGGGAGATTAGCCAAGAGAAGAGAAGTTTCAGGGGGATGTGGGATCTTCACATCTCTGAGGAGTTGTTTGGGAGAGTAGTAGATTTGTAACCTCAGTTGAGATCCATAGGTGGAACCACAGAAGAGTTCAAATACACGCAGGAAGAACTTTCAGAGAGTCAGAGCCGTTTTGACAGGTAGTGAACTCCCATTAGTGTAAAGTTGCAGTCGGCTGTAGGGTGCGGCCTAGGGCCCAGACCTACTTGCGGGGTGGGGCCGGATGGCCCAGCTGCGAAGGGCCAAGGTCTGTGAAGGGAGTGGGAGAGCGGGCAGGCAGGCCCCAGTGAGGGCTGGGAGTCCCCACTGAGGCGCCCAGGCCCAGCCAGGCCCCCAAGTAGCTGGTGTGGCCGGGCAGGGCTGGGCTGGGCGGGGCGAGGCTGGCGGCCGGCTAGAAGGCGGGCTTGAGGGCGGGGAGCGGCGCGGAAGCCCGGCCACATAAAGGAGCGGGCGGTGCGACGGGGGCGGCTCTTTCCTGGGTGGGGTTTGTGAAGTCGTGGCCCGTTAGCAGGAAGCCGAGCAGTCGTCCCGAGGCTAGAGAGAGACCCAATCCGAGCCCCCAGTTCCCGGAGTCAGCCGCGTGTACTGCGTGCTCAGCGCTGTCCGACAGCTCCCGGCCAAACTTCGCCAACTCTGCTGCCTTTGTCGCCACCATGCCCAAGACGGTGAGTGTCAGGGGTGGGCGCTGCCGGCCCTGGGGGCCCTTGCTGACCCTCGTAGCGCTTCGCTGAAGGCCGGGGGCTTGGCCAGCCACGCGTCGGGTCGCGCAACCGCGCGCTCGGCCGAGGCCTGGAGCAGGGAGGGTTAGGGGCGGAGTCCGGCTCGGCTCTGGCGCGTCCTGTAGTGTAGAGGGGTCCCAGGGTAGAAGTGTGGGCCGGGCGGGGCCGGCCTCTTTCTCAGATTCTAGTTCCTTGGGTCTGGAATGCCACAGTAGGGAAGGTTTCCTTAAGGGCCCAAGGTCTGTTTTTACCCTCGATGGGCCCTGGGCGCAGGGGAGAGAATTCTGATCCGGAGGAAAACAGTTACCTCAGTCCAGGAATTGGCGCTTTTATGGGGCCAGGCTGCCTCAGACCAGGATGGGCCATGGGAACCGGGAAGCAAGTAGGAGGGTAGGAACTGCTCAGGGCGGATCCCGCACCCCCACTCACCTTTCCCACAGCCTCCTCAGGCAGCTTCAGCTGTTTCCCAGGAGAGGAGAGTTTTGGACGGACTCTTCGAGGCTGCTTAACTTTTGCCCAGGAGCGCTAACACTTTCACTAGACACTATTCTGAAGGGAGGGAAGAAGACTTTGAGAAGACTGTTTTTCTCCTTTTCTTCACTCGCCAAATCCCTGCCTTTCCCATTACTCATTGGCTGTTTCCTCCTGTCTACTCCAGACTGTTCTGTGAGGTGTGGACTCTTCTGTGGGGCCACACCTTTCTAGAGTGGTGGTAGCTTTTAGGATCTGGTCTCCACCCCACTGTTTTGAGAAGAGAAGAAGCCTCCTGGGAGTGGGGCCTAGCGGGGGCGGATGCCCATGAGGGAGAGGGGAGGGATGTGCCTGAATAATGAGCCCTGCTTGCTTTTGTGCAAGTCATGCCAAATGGCTGCTGAGGCCCTTCCCTTGCTCTGGAAGGCTGGGTGACCACCCTGGCTTGAGTCTCTTAGGCCAAGCAGCTTGTTGCACTGGCTTAGGCTATGCAGTTCTGCCGGACCCTTCTGAGGACAGCCTGAGCTTTGTAGAACTGAGATACTGACTAGTAGCCATGGGAAGGACTGAGCGTCCCTGAAAGAAAGGGTAGGGGGCAGTACTTTGGGTGTGTGCTGAGCTTTGGTTGCCACGTTGCTGTGTTCCAGCCTTACTGCCAAGTGATTCTTTCCTTTCCAGAATCCTGTCCTTCAGAAACAGCAAGTTTTCAACAAGTATATACTCCCACTATCTTTATCTTTTCATTGCTCATGGTTTTATGACATGGGGCTTTTCCACACACTCCCCACCCCCATCCCACATACACACAAAATGAGAGAGAATGGTTTTGAAAAAAGAGGGAATCGGGGAACAATCTCTGCCTCACAGAGGATTATAAAAATCCTTCCAGGACCTTGTCTTTGGTTTTATCTCTGTGACTGACTCCTTGACTCTTCTTCAGGTGTGTCTTTGCCTAAATAGGTGTGTGGATCTCTGGAAATTGACTGTGCCCTGCAACACATGTGGCATCTCTCACCCTCAGTTCTGAAATATCTCTCATTTAAATGCAACCTTAATGGGCCTGGAAATGATTTCAAAGTTATCTAAACCACCATATCTCAGTGAAAAGCGGCAAAGAAGACAGCATGGTGATTTTTTTCCTGCTGTGGAGAGAGATTGGAGTATGAGCTATTGGAGGTCAGGCCTAGGGTAGTGAAAGTATTTTTATGCAGACTGACTGAAACTTGAATCATGCTGTAATGAGAGGGCTAAATTTTGATAGACCGGAAGGTTTGGAGAATTTCTCATGCTTTTCACTTCAAAGAAAGGTTAACTTAGGAGAAACAACTATATTATACCTGTTAAGACCATGGAATCTTAACCTGAAAGGGATCTCACACACTATCTAGTAGATCTCTCTCTCCCAACTAATGAGGATATTTAGGCCTAATGGAAAAGGCCTACCGCCTAAGGGCACATGATGACAGAACCCAGATTGGGGTCCATGCTTCCTGATACTCATCCCATTGACCTTCTATTCTCACTCAATGAAGTATTCTTGAAGTTGAGCCCCTTCTCTTGCTCAAAGCAAATTGACCTTTATTTTCAGTACTTTCTGGTCCTTATATAAAAGGAAGTGGATGATTTGGGCAGAGTCACTAATGTTGGCATTTGTGTGGTCTCCTGGTGAGAGTTCCAGGTGTCAAAAGGTGCCTCCTGTTACTTTTCTCATTCCTTATCCCAGTGTTGAGGTATCCAGGGGCACACTTCTAGTTTACTGCATACCAGCTAGTAACTTTAATGAAGGGAGAAAATTCCTTATTTTCCATTCCTTCTTCACTAGTGTGTGTGTGCATACTCAGTCACTAAGTAATGTCCGACTCTTTGCAACCCCATGAACTGTAGCCTCCCAGACTCCTCTGTCCATGGAATTTTTCAGGCAAGAATACTGGAGTAGGTTGCCATTTCCTTCTCTAGGGGATCTTCCCAACCCAGAGATCAAACCCACATCTCCTCCGTCCCCCTTATTGGCAGGAAGAGTCTTTTACCACTGAGCCATCTGGGAAGCCTACTTCACTAGTGTGCTTTAGACTACTTCTGGAGCATGACAGATAAGGAAGATAGTGGAAAAATCAATTCATTCATTCATATGAACCATGTCTACAGTCTGTCCAGGGTTGGTTTCACTTTTACAGCCCATTTTCTCCCTTAGTCACCCAGCTTCCTTTAAATCTGTTAAAACATGCCTTTCTGCATCCCTGCCCCCAACCAACTCCTGTATTCTGTGCCTCTACTTGCCAGTTTCCTGAGTCTACTTTAAGTAGGTAGAATACAGAAGCTTATTAACTGCCATCTATACTTCGGTGATGATAAGACAGTTGTAAAAAAAAAAAAAGGTTTTCTCCCCTCTCTACCCTCTAACGTTTTCTTAGATCGCAAAGTCTTTGGGACTCTGTATTCCCTAAAAAGTGATTGTTTTGAATTTTCAAGGTGTTCCTGAGTTTTTGGTTTATTGTTCTCATTGTATAGATGGCAAAAGTGAGACCCACAAATAGGACAGACTGACCTAGAATGATGCAGTAAGTCAGTAGAGAGGTTAAGATTTAAATCTGTGACTTAGTTACAGGATCATTCTTGGTAAAACCTCTTCAGTTTGTTGAGCTTTTAGCCCTAGCTCAACAGGTTAAGGGAAAGGTGATCAAATGATCATTGATGGGACCATCCATGTGAGCAGATGTAAAGAACCCAGCTCCTTAAAGTGTTTGAGAGCTTCAGGGTCTGCATTCAGCTAAACTTTAACAGGGGCGTGTGGACTGTTTATTCTCCTGCCATTCCTGGCATTGCTTGAGCCACTCAAGTGGCACTAAAGTGGTACTTCGTGAATAGAAGGCAGAATATCAGTCTTTTAACCCTTGAATCAGCCCTGCCTGTAGACTTCAGGGGTGGACAAGGGATCAAGAATGGAGGTTGTGTGAGAGACTGACTCTTTGGATCCTGCATCTGTCTGTCCACTTCTTTGGTTCTCCAGTTCACTTAACCCTCTGTGAAAGTTTAGATGGTAGAGCAGAAACCATCTTGGAGATTGCCTTTAGGCTTTTTCTTGAATATTTCTCTAGGCAGAGATGGGCTAGTTGGGTAGGAGAACCTTTGTGGGACCCTCAAAGGTATCAACTAATCTATATTCTATCATCGTAGGCTTGGGGAAGGGAAGGCTGCTCTGTGAGTGGGTGACAGAGATGGTATGGATCACAAGTCTACTAACTCTTCATTATTATCTAGCTGCCTGTAACAATAGCTTGTTTTAGGCTATTTTCACTTTTCTCTTTCTTTCTCCTCTCAGGAGATTGCTGTACTGAATGATAGAGCTGGAAGGGACATTTAGAGGTCATTTGCTCTATTTCTCTGACTCCAATTCCAATTCTCTCTGGATAGGATCAGTTGATAGCTAGATTTACTCTGAAATTATTCTAACAGTGTTACCTGGCAACAGTATATCTAGGTCCCTTTATGTCTTCTGGGAGTCCCCCTCACTGGAATTCTAAGACTTAAGGTGCTTAGAAGGGAGAATATCTGGCTACCAACACTACTCGGATTGGGTCTTTCCTGTTTAAGCTGGTGAAAATTGGCATCATTACAGATTGGGAGCAGTCTCTGATATTTCAAAAATAAGAATTGAGTTTATCACGTGTATCTTTCCCAACTGAGGATATTTTCTCCCTACTACCCCACTCTATTCTTCTGCTCCCAAAGAAAAAACAGTATAAAGTTAGTCTCTTTTGGTGCAGTCTGTTGGTCAAGTGAAAGAGGTAGTCTTATTATGATTGACTGGTTTTGCTGTTCATCCTTCCTCCTATTTCATACTTGATAGAGCTGAAAAAGTTTTCAGTTCCAGGTTCTGATTTGTGTTATAGGAGCAGTCACTTGGAGGGTTAGCTTAGGACTGCATTAATTTGGAAGGTGAGTGTTGGGAAATGGCAGGTAACACTGACTTGATAGTTTTCCTTCTTTTTCCATGTAAGAAGGACATCTTCCCTGACCTTAGTCAAGTAATCAAAATGAAGTGGGCCTTTATGAAAGTTCTTTCTTCAGGCCCTCAGTCTCTCCAGCTTGTCATGAGAGAACTGTACTAGTAATAGATACACTATAGGGACCCTTCTAGTACTGATGTTCTTTTATAAGTTTAGAAATTTATTTGGATGTTTTCATTTATTATAGAGAAATACTTATCATAAATTAAGTAACTCCCTCAGTTTGATCTTATTTTCTTTTTGTAACTACATCTGTCCATAGAATTCTCTAGGCAAGAACACTGGAGTGGGTAGCCACTCCCTTCTCCAGGAGATCTTTCTGATCCAGGGATTGAACCCAGGTCTCCCATATTGCAGGCAGATTCTTTACCACCTGAACCACCAGGGTAGCCCCTACTGATGTTCTTGAAAGCCTTGATGGTATTGCCCTCAGGCCTCCCATTTTTATGTCTTCTTCCTTCAGACATTCTATTCTTAAAATTTGAGTGCCTTCTTTGTACCAGAAAGTGTGCTAGGCTATGCTGAGAATATAGTTGAAGAGCAGTTGCTAAAAGGTATCTTCTTGTCCCCCTACACCTCTGGAGTGTTGTTTCTTCCTGGGTACTGAGTTCAGAATAGAGAGTTTCTAGCGTTGGAGTTGGTTTGTCTCATTAGTAGCTCTGACATGAACACTGGCATGAGTGTTCTGGGCCATTTCTTCTTGATTCTATGGAGGGGAAAGGGCTATATCTATGTAAGGAACAAGAAAGAAACAGTTCAACTGTGAGAGTATATTGTAAAGACTGGGGTTGACTGAGGAGCCTCAGACAAACACTGTAAACTTGATGGATTTCCCCTCTTTTCTTCTCACTGCCTGCCTGAAGCATAGCTCCTCCCTGCTCTCCCGCCCTGCCCCCACACCCCCAGTTCTGCTGAGAGGCTAGGAAGCTACTGAGTTATGTTTCAAGTTTACTTTAACTTGAAGTAAAGTTAAAGTTTAGTTAGATATTCTGGTAGACAGTGAGGAGGTGGTGGGCATAAACCAATCTCTTAAGGTATCTACCACCAGTGCACGGAGGGCTGGCAATTGTGGGGTGCAGCATTTCAAACGCATCTGTACTTAGGATGACCCAGAGCTTCCTTAGCGTTTCCTTTTTTGTAAATTGTTTCCATTTTAGCTGATTGTTCTGAGTGGTCTGGGTTTCTCACAGAAGTGTTTTGAATCACAGAGTAAATGAACTGGCCTTAAAACTTTTTAGTTTAAGTTTAGTTTATATTTTAGATGGGGATACCAAAGCCCAGAAAAGAGAAGTGATTTGAATGAATTGGTAATAGGGCTGTGGACTAAAATTCAACTTGTCTGACCCCAGATAGGGGGGAAATATTGAATGTCTGCCTTTTAAATGGCACTCACTGCAAGATGCTCATCATTTTCTTCTTTTGTGCTACTGGTGACCAGTGACTTGACCGTAGTGTTAAAATGGTCCTGAGAGCAAGTCCTTCTGTGTATGTAGTGCTTATCTCAAAGATTATTTTGTGTGGAGATAATCCAGATGGTTCAGGCTCTGACCTTGCTTTTTGGATTCTTTGTAGCACTTCCAAGGAAGGTAAGTGTTTTGCTTTGACTGTGAAGGGTGGTAGAAAGTAGATAAGTGCACAGAAGGGAGGAAAGGAGAGGAGACTAGCTATGTTTTCCTGCTTGTGACTAGGCTTCACTGTCCTAAGAGTGTTTATTGAGTAGAGTTATTTCTTTCCCATATTCATACCTGAAAAGTTTAGCCAGCTTGTTCAGGGTCACATGAAGTTGGTAACAGTATTTAAAGGAGAACTTGACTTTCCTGATTCCCAAGTTAGTGGTCTCTCACTGGACTTGCCTGACTTGAAAGGATGATGACTCTTTTCACTCATGGGACACGGACATCCAGAGAATTGGCTCTGTGGTGATTACATTAACAGTATGGCCACAATGCCACAATGGAGTTCCCCTAAATAGCGTCTGCTGTAGCAGGTTTCAGTCAGTGGGTGACTCAGTTCTTCTGGGGCCTCAAAATGACTTTTTTTCTCTTCCTGCCTGCCCCTCACCCAAATTCCCTGCTTACTCTTCGCCATTTAAAATTTTGATCTCTGACCTTTTTCATTCTGACTCAGTGTTCCAGCTTGACTTGTTCCTTGAGTTAGAAGAATATTTTGGTACTTTCTTCCACTTTGGTGACAATATTTGAATACAAACTGGAGTCTCCTGACCTCAACTCTTACTACTTATCTCTAGGTTTTGTAGGCCAGACCCAATGAAGGTGCGTGCGTGCTCAGTCATGTCCAACTCTTTGCGACCCTGTGGACTGTAGCCTGCCAGGCTCCTCTGTCCATGGAATTTTCCAGATAAGAATACTAGAGTGAGTTTCCATTTCCTACTCCAGGAGATCTTCCTGACCCAGAGATCAAACCCCTATCTCTGGCATCTCCTACATTGGCAGGCAAATTCTTTACTGCTGCACCACCTCGGAAGCCCCCCAGTGAAGGTAGCTAGCCAAAAAAGGACTTTCCAGGCCTTTATAGAAAGGGAAATATAGAGTATTGGTAAAAAACACAAACTCTGGAACCAGATTGCTTGGATTCATATCCCCCAGCTCTGTGACCAACTGTTAATAGTTTTGTAGCCTTGGGCAAGGTGCTTAACTTCTGTGCTTTATTTTCCTCAACTGTAAAGTTGAAGATACCTATCTGGTTGAGTTGTTTAAGGATTAAATGGGGTAAGTTTCTATAAAGGGCTTATAACTCTGGCTAGTATCTAATCAGTGCTATGCAAATATTATTTATGGAACTAACCCTCTACTAGGTAAGATGGGTAAGAATGAAGGCAGGTCGCTTGAATTCTCACCATTTATTGAGTGGTTGCTGCTGCTGCTGCTGCTGCTGCTGCTGCTGCTGCTAAGTCCCTTCAGTCCTGTCCAACTCTGTGCTACCCCATAGACGGCAGCCCACCAGGCTCCCCCAGCCCTGGGATTCTCCAGGCAAGAACACTAGAGTGGGTTGCCATGTCCTCCAATGCATGGAAGTGAAAAGTGAAAGTGAAGTCGCTCAGTCATGTCCAACTTAGTGATCACATGGGCTGCAGCCCACCAGGCTCCTCTGTCCATTGGGTTTTCCAGGCAAGAGTACTGGAGTGGGGTGCCATTGTCTTCTATTGAGTGGTTACTAGATACTATTTACTATAAAGGATGCAAATAAATGAATGGAGGATACAGATGCTGCCTTCATAGATCTATTTAACTGGAGATTTAGGGCAAACTCACTAAAACACAATTTGAAAAAAATGTATACATGGCATTTTCTATAGATTTTGAGAAGGGAGTTTATTGGGACATAAATAGGGCCTTGAAGGGTGTGTACCCTTGGGAGCAGTGGCTGTTCTGAGTGGGACAGTGACAGTTTGCATATGTGGGTATAAACCAAGTGGCCCTAGGCCATACTGTTTGTTCTCTGGAAAATGAGTTTGCCTGAAATGAAGGAAGGCTTGATGTGCTGAGTATATGTACATGAGCCATAGAGTACATGTAAGCATAGACCAAGTTGCTCTTTCTAGGGTCATCTGGAGCCAACAAACAGTCCTGTTTCAATTGGCAAATGCCATCTGAAGGGGTCTGTTCTGGGAGACCGTACCTTGGGTTTTCCAACATTGGGTGAATTAACTAAGACAAACTTTGTTGTCTTTGTTGCCTAAGTGAGTGGCTCCTTCCTTCATGTTTTCAGGTGAGCTAAACCAAGGAATAGAACTTAGTGATTACTCTTAAGGTCAGCAGCCTAAAGACACCTTTTAATTCTCTCAGTGGCTTTGCTATGAGATAGGTATTTGAGAAAGGATAGAAATGAGGGGAGGATTCCCTTGTGTTGTGATTGTGGTAGATTGAAAAGTGTGTCATTTTCTGGCGAGGACTCAGCTGTAGTCTCTGGGCCTTTAAATTTGGAGAAAGGATTTTTGAGTGACTTTCAAAAAAAAGCTCTTTGCCAGTGCCTGATGATAGAAGCAGATTGGATCAGTGGGCTTGTGGTATAAGGTTAGTGTTGACATAGTTCCTAGGCCAATGGTATGGTGACCTACCATTGTGTTAGCTTAGTAGTAATGTTTTGCCAGGTAGCTACTGTGATTGGTGACTTCAAAGGTTGAAGTTTCTTCCTGTTCCTGGTGACCCTTCCACTTTGTGGGAATTTGACAGATACTTTGTATGGCCAGAATATCAATCAGAGTCTAATGAGTTAAAAATTGAGGTGTGGGCATTTGATAGTATGTAACAATAACAAAGTATAATCCTGAGGAATCTTTTCCTGGATATTTATTTGGCAGATAGGAGGAGGAATATGGCATACCAGTCAGGCTTGGTCAGCATTTCTTTCCTATCTTTAGTCTTGGCCTCCCTTAAATACCTGGGAAAGGTTAAGGCTCATTTTCCTCCAGTGAAGTATGTATAGATAAGGTTCCTAATCTTACTGTCTTGGTATAATCTGCCTCTTACCCCTCCCATCTCCCTGTCCTTTTTCAGAAATCTCAGCCTGAAGGTTAGATAAGTATACCAAGATGTTCTCACCTGTTGTAAACTGGACTGGGGTTGATTTATCTGTGGTATGGAGTTGGAGGATGGGGGTCAAAGTAATAGTCCATTTGGGTGTCATTAGTTAAGCTGTACAAATCTTTGGTATTTTCAAAGGTTTTAAGTGAGCTAATCTCTCCAAATATACTTGAAGATATTCCTGGGAAGTTGACTAATCCACAGAAATTCCCTTGTTGAGAGCAAAAGTCATTTTTACCTTTTAATTTTTCTTTATCTTTAAAGTATCAACAGTAACAGAAATATGTAACTGAAATAGAGCCCTTTTCTTCAGGTTTCTTACTCTTCTTCATACCAGGGCCATGGTGGATCTAGCATACAATTGGTGAGAAACATTTTCCACTTGTTTCAGGGTTACACTATACCTCTTTGCTGATACTTGGAGAGGTGCTCCAGCAGGACCTGAAGAGGGCCTAGGGAAAATTTAGATTTAGTTGCTTTTCTCTCTGCCATAACCCGGGCGTTTTCCTAAGGTTGGGAGTTTGCTGCCTGGCCTTAGGCCAGTTGCCAGAGGAAACCAATGACTAAAGGCTTCCTCCCTGCGACGTCAGCTTCTGGAATCTTTCCTGATGATTCCCTACCAGTCAAGTATGCCTTATTTGGCTATATTTTCCCCCCTGAAATGCCTTTGCCACCTCAACTAGTGTTGTGTTCTTCTTCAGTACAGGGAATACTGTCCTCAAGTTTATATAGTGCCACCTACAAACTTTTCTTCTTGTTTAGAGCAAGAGGTGGCCCCTTTGTTGGGGTCAGGGTGGGGACTAGTAAGAAAGGAGAGAGGAAGATGAGAGAGCTCTGGAATGACCGATTTCTCCACCTTGCTTTCTTATCTTTTCCTGTCCTCCTCACCCCTGCCTGATCACCTCTCTCTAGCTTCTTACCTAGATCTCTGATAGTCTAAGAGTAGTCTTGCATGGCCTGAAAGGGTTCAGGGTGTGGGGGTAGGGTGGGGCCAGGTTGGGCTCTCAGCATCTGAAACTACTTCTTTGGAGTAGGTAAAGCCTTCAGTTCAGTTCAGTTCACTGGCTCAGTTTTGTCTGACTCTGCGACCCCATGGACTGCAGCATGCCAGGCCTCTCTGTTCATCACCAACTCCTGGAGTTTACTCAAACTCATGTCCATTGAGTCGGTGATGCCATCCAACCATCTCATCCTCTATCATCCCCTTCTCCTCCTACCTTCAATCTTTCCCAGCATCAGGGTCTTTTCAGATAAGTCAGTTCTTTGCATCAGGTGGAGTTTCAGTATTGGAGTTTCAGCTTCAGCATCAGTCCTTCCAATGAATATCAGGACTGAGTTCCTTTAGGATGGACCAGTTGGATCTCCTTGCAGTCCAAGGGACTCTCAAGAGTCTTGTCCAACATCGCAGGTCAAAAGCACCAATTCTTCGGTGCTCAGCTTTCTTTATAATCCAACTCTCACATCCATACATGACTACTGGAAAAACTGTATCTTTGACTAGATGGAACTTTGTTGGCAAAGTAATATCTCTGCTTCTTAATATGTTTTCTAGGTTGATCATAACTTTTCTTCCAAGAAGCAAGCATCTTTTAATTTCATGGCTGCTGTCATTATCTGCAGTTAATTTGGAGCCCCCCCAAAAACAAAGTCTCTCACTGTTTCCACTGTTTCCCCATCTATATGCCATGAAGTAATGGGACCAGATGACATGATCTTAGTTTTCTGAATGTTGAGTTTTAAGCTAATTTTTTCACCCTCCTCTTTCACTTTCATCAAGCGGCTCTTTAGTTCTTCACTTTCTGCCATAAGGTTGGTGTCATCTGCATATCTGAGGTTATTGATATTTCTCCCAGCAATCTTGGTTCCAGCTTGTGCTTCCTCCAGCCCAGCGTTTCTCATGATGTACTCTGCATACAAGTTAAATAAACAGGGTGACAATATATAGCCTTGAAATACTCCTTTCCCGATTTGGAATCAGTCTGTTGTTCCATGTCCAGTTCTAACTGTTACTTCCTGACCTGCATACAG
>ML663487.1:2839623-2873831 GCA_007570785.1 Antilocapra americana | reverse complement strand
GTTCTTCTGCCTTTTCTAAATCTAGCCTGAACATCTGGAAGTTCATGGTTCATGTACTGTTTAAGCCTGGCTTGGAGAATTTTGAGCATTACTTTACTGGTGTGTGAGATGAGTGCAATTGTGTGGTAGTTTGAACATTCTTTGGCATTGTCTTTCTTTGGGATTGGAATGCACACTGACCTTTTCCAGTCCTGTGGCCACTGCTGAGTTTTCCAAATTTGGTGGCATATTGAGTGCAGCACTTTCACAGCATCATCTTTCAGGATTTGAAATGTCTCAACTGTAATTCCATCCCTCCACTAGCTTTGTTCATAGTAATACTTCCTAAGGCCCACTTGACTTTGCATTCTAGGATGTCTGGCTCTAGGTGAGTGATCACACCATCCAGTTGCTAAAGTCTTTATATGTGCCTTTTGTATGGCTAGGCTTCCCACTTGGCTTTTCTGAGTGAGCTGAGTCCAACATCCTTCTTAGTCTTATCTCCAGTCCTGAGCTGTCTCACCCCAGTTTAGAAGAGCTGAGCTTTTGACCCAGCTTCAAGCACTTGTCTGTTTTTTTTAATGCTTTTAAGTAGAAATTGTCCATTGAAAAGACTAACAGACTGAATCAGAATTTATTGTTTTTAGTCTCAATCTGTGTGACCTTGGACAAACTCACTTTGGGGCTTAGATTTCCTATGTGTAAAATGAGAACATTGGCTTTTTCTGACATTCTGATTACTTGTGCCTAGTCTTTAAGAGGATGATAAGAAGTTCATGGAAAGAGTGTAACAGAACAAAGAACAAAGACTATTTGGTAAAGCTGCTGTTTCTTCTTTAGAATGATATTAGGAATGTCATTCCCCCTGACCCCACTCCCAGCTATTAGTGTGTAAGTAGCCCTCTCTGTTTCAGTGAGCTCTGCTTAAATGTATTGGATCAACCTATGACACAGCTTGCCATGAATATCCTGACTTGGAGAGATGACTGTTAACTGAGAGCCATGGGTGTGGGGCCTTGGAGTTCAGCCTGCAAAGTATAGTCGCTGGCTATTTTTGGTCCTTGGTGACTCCAAGAAGAATAGAAGACCCTTGAATTGGTCATTGTTCCAGTAGGGAAGGGGAAGACCAAGAAACAAACCAAAACTGAAATGCAAATGAGATTTGACTTCCTCTACTCCCTTCCCCTACAACATCCCTCTCCTTAGGATTATGAAATTGCTTTTGGCTACGTCTTAAATTGCTAAGCTCCCCTTCCCCTTCTTCTGTCTGAGTCATTGGTGCCTTTGTTTCCCTTGGATCAGGAGAGCTAGGTGATGTGGTCTTGGTTGGAGTGAAGGGGAGAAATTTCTAGTGAGGGAGGTTGCCACAGGCCTAGTGGTCAGCCTTCAACTTATCCTGCATTTTGTGAATATGGCTTCCAGTGGTCTTAGATCTGTAGATGAAAGGGGAGGGATCTCTGAATTTCCTGTGAGGGAGTGATGGGCTTATGAGGCATAAAAGGTTCACTGGAAATGTATACCCTTGGGTGCATCTGTTTTTACCCTTCTTCCTCCTTACTGACATTTTGTACAGTGTGTTCGTACATGCTCAGTCACTTCAGTCATGTCTGACTCTTTGCGACCCATGGAGCCCGTCAGGCTCCTTTGTCTGTAGGATTCTCCAGGCAAGAATATTGGAGCAGGTTGCTGTGCCCTCCGTCAGGGAATCTTTCTGACCCAGGGATCGAACCCATGCTTCCTTCATCTCCTAAAGTGCAGGCAGATTCTTTACCACTGAGGCACTGGGGAAGCCCTATTTTGTACAGTACTTGCTTGTAAATCAGGAATCCCAGGCTGTATCTCAGCCACATAGGAGCTGGCCATGAACATACTCTTTACCTGCTCTGAACCAAGTGAGGGCAAGATAGAAGTCTTACTTGGTGTCTGTCTTCTTTCCTTTGGGAACAAGTTCCTAGGGCAGAGAAGGCTTAGTTGGGTAAAACTGGACAATGCTTTTGGGTGGAAAGTTCTTCTCCAGCACTGAGCTGGAATGGCCTCTGGCCCATGCAAGAGCTTGCTGCTTGGAGCAGCCACCTTGCTGGCAGCCTTTCCTTCTTAGGAGCCTTCCATGTGTTAAGGATTCCAGTTGCAGGTGGTAGATTAGAAACGCTGTTGGTGAGGGAGAGTAGGAAAGCTGATAGAGGAGTGAGATGGGGAGAAGGAAAGAGGAATCAGATAGAAGAAGAGTGGTTATTTTTATACTTCCCCTTTTTATAAAACCCGACATGGCATGTGACAGAGTTTAGCAAATAGAGGGAGACATCTTCCATAAACCCACCATTTTAACATAGCAATTATTACTTATGTGTATGTCTCATCACATCTCACATATGTACCTTAGTTTTCCATGGTATAATCATATTGTACATAAAAAAAATCACTTAAAGCTTAGGTAAATGCCCTTTAGTTTTTAAAAATAAGTAGTTTTAATACCTTTACAAAATTCCATCCAATGACTGTATCATAATTAAGTAACCATTCCCCTTTTGGTGGGCATTTAAATTACTCCCAGCATTTGCCAGTATTGATAACACTGCAGTGAACATGAATAAGAGAACATCTAAAACCCTTAGTGTGGTACATATGGAGAGCCCTTTGATACCTGGCTACATCCTAGGTATCTCTCTAGACTCAGGTCCCACTTGTCCCCACATGTACACTAACTATGCTGTAGCTTTGTAGGATCAATCTCCTAAGCCATACCTCTTATATCTTTCACCTTTAGCATAGGTTTTTTTCTTTCAACTTGAAATGTCAAGTGTATCTTCCTCACCTCCACCTACTCCATGACACCTCCACTGGATGCTTTAGTACTCCCTGTAGTATTAGTTGCAGTATCTTCTGTGTGCCCACTGTACTTTGTAAAAATTTCTGTTATGATACTTACCATGTGATATTGCAGCCATCTAGGCTCCCATTCTTTCTCCTTTAGCAAAACTGTGGATTTGAAAGTTTCTAACTCTTCTTGCCTCAAGAAGTGCTGTTGTTCAGGTAGAGATGGTTAGGGATGGGCAGGCCTTTGGAGAGCACATAGTCAGTGACAGACATGGAGAAGGGTAATATATGCAGCAATATTATATGCAAGGGATCCAGTGTTGGATGAGCACCTGGTAGGATATACAATAGGCACCAATAATAGAGAAAATACACCTTGGAGAAGGGTAGGTTACATTAGCACCTTTAGGGAAGAGAGGCCTGAGAGAGAGTCTATCTGGCCTTGACCCACCAGTGCAAACTTCTCAAACCATTCCAGTTCTCAGTTTCCCATCTGTAAAATGGAAAGAGTAATAGCACCCTACTCCTTAGGGTTATGGGTGAATATGCAGGCACTAATGTATCTGGGGGTGCTCTGTGAGGTATGAGGCACAAGAGAGGAAGCATAGAGCTAGGGCATCCCATAATTTTTGTTCCAATTGGCCTCTGTGTATATTCTCTCTGTATAGTTATTCACAAGCTTCTGAGCCCATAATGTCAGGTGCTATAATTTCCCTGAGCAAACATTCCCATAGGTGCCCCACAACCTGATGATTTTAGTAGGATGTATGTAGGGAAGTCCCATCTCCCCACTTACCTGGGCAACATGGCTCCAATTGGCCCCAGCACATCCCTACTCAAAAATAGCCACAAGTGGCGGGGGAGAGAGGTACCATCTTCTCCTCAGCAACAAATGGGTGGTAGTAGTGTAGAGAGTCTTCTAACATCCCTTCAGCTGGAGGTGTAAGTATTTATAGAAACTATAGTAAAACTGGTCACCTTTCAGGGATTCTGGCCTCAAATCAGCCAAGTACTGTTGGAAGGACAGAACTCATGTCTTCATATGCTCTTCAGAGGCCTCCTCATCCCACCTGTCTTATGTAAACAGCTCATGGGGAGCTTTAAGGTCTTTGAATAGAGATTCCCTGGTGGCTCAGAGGTTAAAGCATTTGCCTGCAATGCAGCAGACCCGGGTTCGATCCCTGGGTCAGGAAGATCCCCTGGAGAAGGAAATGGCAACCCACTCCAGTATTCTTACCTGGAGAATCCTGTGGAGAGAGGAGCCTGGTAGGCTACAGTCCACTGGGTCGCAGAGTCGGACATGACTGAGTGACTTCACTTTCTTTTCTCTTCCACCTAGTGTGATTTTTGTTTTCTCCACATACTACCCATGATTCCTTCCTGCTGTTCTGGCCATCTGAAAACCCTGAATCCACCACAGAATTGTATGTTTTATAAAGGAAGCAAATTACCTGAACCTATGGAAGATCTGCTGGTCAACTATAAAACACAACAAGGGGAAGAGACTTGCTCAAGGTCATGCAGTGAGTCAGGGGCAGAAGCCAGTCTTTAAGCCAAGACTCTCAGGAGTGTATTCTTTTCATTCTATCAGCTTGTTGTTAAGTTGCTAAGTTGAATCTGACTCTTTGTGACCCCATGAACTGCAGCATGCCCAGCTTCCCTGTCCTTCACTATCTCCTGCAGTTTGCTTAAACTCATGTCCGTTGAGTTGGTGATGCCATTCAACCGCCTCATCCTCTATCTCCCCATTCTATCAGCTTAGCTCACTAAGAATTTGTTCAATAAATACATTAATAGCTGCTATTGTCAAATTCAAATTGTCATGCACAGACTCCTTTGTTTAGGTCTACTAGAAAGCCAAACAACTGTTTCAGGGGCCCACTGGAAATTACCTAATGTGAACCTAGCTGAGCCCTGACAGAATGGAGATAAATAGTGCCAAGAAATGTGGAGGAATTCTTTCCCATTTGTGTACCTTGAAGAACCTGTTTACCTGTGAGTGGCTAGCTTGTTCATAACTAATTTCCATTCCCTTTTCCCATGTCTTCACACAATACAATAGTGTTCACACCAAGGGAGAATATTTAAATCAAAGTTTTTAGTGGAGTCTAACAGGTAGCTATGTAAGCATTTTTACATGTCTTTGTGAAGCAACCCAGAATTTGGCCCTGGAATAGCAAGCATTACCCAGCTTTTGAAAATTTTTACTTTTGTGTGTGTGTACTGCTCATGACACCACTCTTATGGCAGAAGCCGAAGAGGAACTAAAGAGCTTCTCAATGAAAGTGAAAGAGGAGAGTGAAAAAGCTGGATTAAAACTCAACATTAAAAAAACTAAGATCACAGAATCTGGTCCTATCACTTCATGGCAAATAGATGGGGAAACAATGGAAACAGTGACAGACTTTATTTTCTTGGGCTCCAAAATAACTGCTGATAGTAACCTGCAGCCATGAAATTAAAAAACACTTGCTCCTTGGAAGAAAAGCTATGACAAACATAGATAGCATATTATAAAGCAGAGACATTACTTTGCCAGCGGTGGTCCATATGGTCAAAGCTGTGGTTTTTCCAGTAGTCATGTATAGATGTGAGAGTTGGACCATAAAGAAGGCTGAGTGCCAAAGAATTGATGCTTTTGAACTGTGGTGTTGAAGAAGACTCTTGAGAGTCCCTTGGACTGCAAGGAGATCAAACCAGTCAATCCTAAAGGAAATCAATCCTGAATATTCATTGGAAGGACTGATGCTGAAGCTGAAGCTCCAATACTTTGGCCACCTGATGAATGTGGTGGCCACTCTCTCTCAGGAAAGAGCTGACTCATTAGAAAAGACCCTGATTCTGGGAAAGATTGAAGGCAAGAGAAGTGGACGACAGAGGGCAAGATAGTTGGATGGCATCACCGACTCAGTGGACATGAGTTTGAGCAAGCTCTGGGAGATGGTGAAGGACAGGGAAACCTGGTGTGCTGTAGTCCATGAGGTCGCAAAGAGTTGGACATGATTGAGCAACTGAACAACAACTGCTCATTGTGGCATAGCCAGCAGGCAGGACTGCATTGGGTAATCTAATCTTGAGAAGTTTGTGCTCCTGAGGTTTAAGGATTGAGTTGGTTTCTCTGCTAAGAGATGGGTAGAGCCAGACATAGTTCCAGGAGGAGAGCGTGGAAATCCTATAGATCATCGTGTTGGGGCACCCAGCAGCTGTATTCTGCTGTTGTTTCTGTTGTCACCACTACTTCCACCACCATCATCCAGGCTGCCTTAGGTCCCAGACTGCCCATCTTTGCAGATTTGGTAAAGGTGGGCTTTTCTGTTTTAGTAAAGGTAGGCTAATTTGAGGAGCAATAGGGGTACTTTTTCTCCCACACATTCCCTGAAAGAGGAGTATTGGCCAGCATTTGAGAGATATAGGAGTAGGTCTACTAGATAGAATTGGATGGCATAAAATAGCAAGAGCCTTTGAGGGTCATCTAGGCTTTAAAGGACTTTTTCCGTCTGTTCTTATAGTGCTGAGCTAGACACTGTATGAAGAATATTAACAGACACAATCTGTGCTTTTTGGTGGGGCAGACAAATAAAATCAGAATTTATTTTACAATTTTGGATTTGTTTTTCCTTATGAAACTAATATGTATTTGCTGTGGAAATAAAATAGCACTGAAAAATTTAAAATTTAAGGACTTTAAATTAAAGTCTTCTGCCCTGACTGTTCTCCAGAGACAATCAACATTTATGTGAACTAGTTAGTTAATGTGAACTTAGACTCCGTTTTACATGCATTTATACACATAGGACTTTAAATACATACATAATACAAATCCATACTGTTCAACAACTTGTTTTTTAAACTTACCTCGTGGTGCACATCTTTTCATATCAAATCAGATTTTAGCATCTGTGTGGGCTCATTAATAATCGATTTATCAAGTGAGTAGAACACTTAAATGCATATGAAAGTTTTTCACAAATGAAAAGGGCTCATATTCTTCATTGAGTGGAAAATAAAGAGAACATTGTAAGGGTTTGCTTACCTGACAACTGAGAGAGAAGGATTTCTGGAGAAAGTAGGAGTTGTGGACACTTTTGTTGGGATAAAGAATAAGATGATGATAGCTGTTCCCCTTTTAAAGCTCTGTAGGCCCCACTTTTAGAGACTGCTGTGATTTCACCCATGCTTAAGTTATCTTAGTGGAGTAATTGGTGGTAGTGAAACAAGAGGAAAGGTGGAAGGGCACAATCTATAAAAGAATGATATAGCCATAGGACATGACAAAAACTGGTTAGAACTAACTAGGTCAAGGGTGGTGGAAGATTTGCTTTCCAGTAGGTCTTGACTGTCATCATTACTCCTTGTAATACATTAGCATGTTAAATGACACATCCATCAACAACATGACAGCTCTATTGTTGTTGTTCAGTCTCGGTTGTGTCCAACTCTTGTGGCCCCATGGACAGCAGCATGCCAGGTTTCCCTGTCCTTCACCATCTCCCAGAGCTTGCTCAAACTCATGTCCATTGAGTTAGTGTTGCCATCCAAACATCTTGTCCTCTGTTGTCCGCTTCTCCTCCTTCCCTCAATCTTTCCCAGCATCAGGGTCTTTTCTAATGAGTTTGCTCTTCCCATCAGGTGGCCAAAGTATTGGAGCTTCAGCACCAGTCTTTCTAATGAATATTCAGGGATGATTTCCTTTAGGATTGACTGGTTTGATCTACTTGCAGTCCAAGGGACTCTCAAGAGTCTTCTCCAACACTACAGCTCAAAAGCATCAATTCTTCAGTGTTCAGCCTTCTTTATGGTCCAACTCTTACATCCATACATGACTACTGAAAAATCACAGCTTTGACTGTACAGACCTTTGATGGAAAAATGTTTCTGCTTTTTAACACGCTATCTATGTTTGTCATAGCTTTTCTTCCAAGGATCAAGTGTCTTTTAATTTCATGGCTGCAGTCACCATCTGCATTGATTTTATGGGGCCCAAGAAAATAATGTCTGACAGTTCTGAGGCTAAGCATAAAAGGCCAAAAAGTAAGCAGTGTCCCAGTTCCTGGAAATCCCCACCCCTTCCCCAAAATAATTGGGATAATCCTCCTACTCAGTAGCAGAAATTACCCAGTGTGTAAAAACTAACTCTTCAGAATTTTCCACAGTTTCTTGTGATCCACACAGTGAAAGGCTTTGGCATAGTCAATAAGGCAGAAATAGATGTTTTTCTGGAACTGTCTTGCTTTTTCGATGATCCAGCTGACCTGTCTCTTGAGAAACCTGTATGCACGTCAGGAAGCAACAGTTAGAACTGAACATGGAACAACAGACTGGTTCCAAATAGGAAAAAAGTACGTCAAGGCTATATATTGTCACCTTGCTTATTTAACTTATATGCAGAGTACAGCATGAGAAATGCTGGGCTGGGGGAAGCACAAGCTGGAATCAAGATTGCCAGGAGAAATATCAATAACTTCAGATATGCAGATGACACCACCCTTATGGCAGAAAACAAAGAGGAACTAAAGAGCCTCTTAATGTAAGTGAAAGAGGAGAGTGAAAAAGTTGGCTTAAAGCTCAACATTCAGAAAACTAAGAGTATGACATCTGGTCCAATTACTTCATGGCAAATAGATGGGGAAACAGTGGAAACAGTGTCAGTCTTTATTTTTCTGGGCTCCAAAATGACTGCAGGGCTGGTGCACCGGGCTGACCCAGAGGGATGGAATTGGGAGAGAGGTGGGAGGGAGCTTCTGGAAGGGGAACACATGTATACCCATGGTGGATTCCTGTCAGTGTATGGCAAAACCAACACAATATTGTAAAGAAAAAAGTCTTTCTTGAATTTGTTACAATAAAAAAGAAAACAAAACAAAATGACTGCAGATGGTGATTGCAGCCATGAAATTAAAAGACACTTACTCCTTGGAAGAAAAGTTATGACCAACCTAGACGGCATATTAAAAAGCAGAGATATTACTTTGTCAACAAAAGTCCATCTAGTCAAGGCTATGGTTTTTCCTGTGATCATGTATGGGTGTGAGAGTTGGACTATAAAGAAAGCTGAGCACCAAAGAATTGATGATTTTGAACTGGGGTGTTGGAGAAGACTCTTGAGAGTCCCTTAAGGAGATCCAACCAGTCCATCCTAAAGGAGATCAGTCCTGGGTGTTCATTGGTAGGACTGATATTGAAGCTGAAACTCCAATACTTTGGCCACCTGATGCAAAGAGCTGACTCATTTGAAAAGACCCTGATTCTGGGAAAGATTGAGGGCAGGAGGAGTAGGGGACGACTGAGGATGAGATGGTTGGATGGCATCACTGACTCAGTGAACATGGGTTTGAGTGGACTCCCGGAGGTGGTGATGGACAGGGAGGCCTGATGTGCTATGATTCATGGGGTCTCAAAGAGTCAGACATGACTGACTGACTGAACTGAAATGAAAAACTAACTGCCATATTTCAGGGCTCTCTTGCTTTCTGAGATGACTCATTGTTTGTCTGTGGAGTGTTTTTTTCTTTAAATAAATCCACTTCTTAACTATAACTTTGTCACTGAATTCTTTCTGTGACATGACATCCGGAACCTCAGATTTGCCAGAAACAGTAGGGTAAACTACTTCCCTATGTTTAAAGTAGCCCCCCTCCCTTTTCTGTGGTTTTGCCAATTTGGAGTGGTTTGATTCCAAGCAGTACATGACTGAGAACCCTGTTCCTCACACCACCTCTGGGCTGCTGTAGCTATCTGGGGTTGAGGAAAGAAGCTGTGTATGTTTGTTTGTCTGTGTGCGCACGTGCACACTTTGTTGGTGTGCACATGCTTTCCAGTCTTCCCCAGAGAAGAATAGTGAAGTTGGATTAGAATCTGCTCATCCCATACTTAACCAGGGATCTTGTCCAGGTGGTAGCAAAGTAGAATTTTTCAGTGTTCAGCTATAACTGAGGCATCTAATTGAATAGTTGAGAAAGAGTGATTTTTGAAATGCAAATAAATACATTGACCTTCGAACAACAGGGAGGTCAGGGCACCCCCCTCCACCACCCAGGTACTGCCAATTGAAATTCTCTGTATAACTTTACAATTGGCCCTTAACATCTTTGGTTCTACACCCGCATACTCAACCAACCAACCACAGGTTCAGCCAACCACAGATTGTGTGATACTGTAGTATGTATTTATTGAAAAAAATATGCTTATTAAGTGGACCAGCACAGTTCAAAGCCATGTTGTTTAGGGTCAACTGTACACAGTATATTATAAAAAAAAAAGTCTAGCCCAGTGACCATTCCCTCTTCTTAGAAGCTTGCTAGTTTTAGGGTATTCATCATGTTGAAGAAGCCAGGCCAGGCAAGGAGAAGCAGGATTACCAGAAATGCAGGCTCTTTTCTGCCCACTTCTAACATGCTCCACCCTTCTCTTGCCTTCTTAGTTCCCAGACTTTCACAGTGGGTGGAGCAGAGCTTATGCTTGCCCAGCTTTCAATCCTGGAGGCTTTGCCATCAGAAGTTGACCTTGACTAGACCAGGCCTACTACAGGCCACTGCAGGCATTATTGCCTTCCCCTTTAGACAAACAGGAAGCTGCTTGCAAATTGAGTGATTGCAGCTTTCTGAATCCTCCTGGGGCAGGGAGATCAAGGGTCTGAGGTCATATTCTAAAAAGGGAAAGGGAATGACATTTTAAAGAATTTCTTGGGCTACTTGAGAAGGCTTGGATCCAAAGTATCTTTAGGCATTTATTGTACTCCAGGCTTGTAGGAAGATCTGTGTTTTCAATATTTATTGGTTATGTCACCTTTTGGAAGTCCCTTAACCTCTTTGAACCTACCATTCTTCATTGATAAAGTAGGGATGATAATCCTCAGTGTTGATGGAAAACTTGGATAACGTTAAAAAGCCCATGAATGTTAGTTCTGTAGAAAAGCAAGCATATAGGATTCAGGTGTTCAGAGACGCATAAATCATATTTTTACACCCTCTGTTGACAAAGGCAGTAAAACATGATCAATGGATAAAAGACTTTCACTTCACCATTAAGAATGGTTCTGACCCTTAAAGGAGTAAGCCTCAGTTATCAGGGAAACTTCACTTCTATAGAACAGATCATTTATAGACCATTTGGGACCAATGATGTATTGCCATATAATCAGCTCTCAACTATCCATAACAAAAACATTCTTCTCCTAGCTATGTGTGGACTGCCTGACCTAAGCCATATGAGCCCAGGGAATTCAAACTCCCTTGGCTCTTCTAATAGTCCAAACAAGACATAGTTATGTAAATATTTCCAAAAAAATTCTTAAAGTAAAGTGGTTAGATAGCTACTGCTGAGTTTAGGGAGTAGCTGTCTGCTTTCCAAGTAGTTCCTTGTTTAAAACAGCCTTATCAGAGGTGAATTGAAGGAATTCCTTTATAGGTTGGCTGGCATTGTTCTAAAATTACTTTTCAGTGTTCCTAGCTATACTAAGTCCATGTGTGGACCAAAAGAATGAAAGCCCCTAACACAAATACTGATAATTCTTTAAATTTGTGATATGCATTGTTGTTGTCAAAACCCTTTTTACCACTATAATTATTATGTCATTTGATACTCATTAACTCTCTCCAGTTAGCAAGTTAGGAATTGATTAACCCTGCTTTTTGTATGGGGAAACTGAGGCTCAGAGAGGTTAAGGACTGAAGAAAGCACTCAGCTAATGGGGAAACAGGACTGCTTGGTGTAGAGGGCATAGAATGGGGAAATGAGTATTGTTTCATAAAGGCCTGGACTTAAACCCTAGTCATGATTAAGCTAGTGTTCTGAGGCTAGAAAAGAAGTTGCAACTTTAGACATTAGACCCTTTCCCTGTTCTAATAGTTGCTAAACCTCCCTTTAGTCTCTCCTAAAATATCATGGGGTTTCCTTGGTGGCTCAGTGGTAAAGAATCTGCCTACTAATGCAGGAGATGCAAGAGATATGGGTTCGATTCCTGGGTCAGAAAGATCCCCTGAAGGAGGAAATGGCAACCCACTCTAGTATTCTGGTCTGGAGAATCTCATGGACAGAGGAGCCTGGCGGGCTCCAGTCCATGGGGTTGCAAACGGATTCATGTCAATGTATGGCAAAACCAACACAATAAAGTAAAGAAAATTTAAAAAAAAAGAATAAAATTTAGAGACCAACAGTAGTTGGGATCTCTGAGTGGATGTCCACCTGTCATATAGTTCATGTTCTGCCTGCTTGGGGCCTGGCCTGACACTCGTTTTGCAGCTGGCTTTCTGTCACTCTTCTTGCTTAAGATAGTGGTCACTATCTTCAGGGCTGGCCGAGCTTTCCAGCTGATTGGGCCAGTAATTTACATGACTTTGCTTTGGTCTTGGATGCATAGATGTTGCTTGTTAGGAAGTGAGAACTGTTTGAGGATTGTTTAAGCCTAACTAATATAGGGTCTTGTTTGGACCTTGGTGGGAACATGAGCATTGGTCCAACTTGTTGAGTGGAAGAGATATTGGGGAATTGTGAAAAGAGCACTCTTCTGGAGTTGAAGAATTGGAGTTTAGTCTGAGTTCTGCTGCTAGCTTCCCAGAGCAATCTTGGCCAGACGTTTGCCCTTTTGTGACTATGGTGTATTCTACAAAAAGCTGGTTTGGCTAATGTCTGAGGGCCATTCCTGCTCTGAAAGGCTATGATTTATTCAGAGATGTTACATTCCCTCAGTAACTGCGCCTGGTCTGCCCAACCTTGAGTAGGGGGTTTGTGGCACCCATATCAGATATGCTCTCATTCTGTGTGATACTGGGCCAAATGGCAATTCTACTAGCTCTGAGAGGTTGAGAGTGATCAGCTCCACCTGGCTTTAGAGGAGAAGCCTTCATAGAAAGGCTTTGGAAATGTTATGGAGTATAATTGGGTGGAGGGTTAGGCAGGCAAAGGTGGCAGGAGTCAGACATGGCCTGATCTTGGTAAGGAGGGAAGAGGTGCTCTGGAAAGGTAGTTCTTGGGGAGCCCACCAGAAAAAGGCAGTAGGATGATATCATGAGGTAGACAGTTTAGTGTAGTCCCTGGTCACAAGTAGTTGGTAAGCCCTCAGGAATGTGACACTGTCACTAGGAAATATGTCAATAGAGCAGTCAAAGCCTGTGGAAACAGGAGAAACAGCTTTCCTTTGTCACCATCCCCATTGAGTGGTGTGAGGTTCTTGGAGGCAAATGGAAAAACCCGTTTTGTAATGACAGATAGGACTGATCCTTCAAAAGAAGGAAAATTCATGCTTGCTTAATGTCAAAGCATGTGAGGTTGAATTTACTAGTGTTGATACATTTTAGGTTTTGTTTTTTCCCTGTGGATTTGAAGCAAGGTTAGGAAAAATGGGAAATTTGAACTCATGACCCTAGTGGCCCTAAGGGCTAGAATGAAGGTGGAGTTTAACTGTTAGGGCCGCCTTCCTTATAGCAGAGTGTTGAGTTCCTAATGGGACCAGCCTTCTGATCCAGTGGGAAAGTCCAACTTGCCTGTACAGTTAGTTGGTCTTGGCCAGCTTGTGGAAGCATGTTGTAAACTCAGGTCTTGGTTTAGGGCTTTGGGCATCAGTATTGTTTTAAGAGCTCCCCTAGGATATTCTAATTTTGAAGCCTCTCCATGTTACATCTGAGAAAACTGAGCCTGAGAAATGGAGGTCCATACTGGTGCCCACACAGCATGAATGGAGCTGAGCTGAGCTGAGACTGTTAAGGGCCCTTTCCACTCCATTTGTAGCTGGAAGTAAAGGTGACCCAGATAGCTCATTTGGGCATCCTCTAAACTTGGTTTTGGGGCCTGGATGAGATAGGAGTTATGCACCATGCCACCTGCCCCAAGTACTAGAGGAAGCAGTGAGGTTCAGAAACTTAACTGGACCCCAGGGAGGTAAGCAGCTCTCTTTAGAGCTTAAAATCAGTGTCTGGGCATGTGCATACTGGTGGTGGTGTGGGAGAAAGGATAGGACAGGATGGAAAGTGAGTAATGCTGTGGGCACCAAGGCATCTAGTTAGTGGGAACATTACAGGGAGTTAGTGAGTAAGAGCCCAAGGACGTGGTGACCTCATTCCTCAGTTACATATAGAAGTGCTGGGCTGGGACCCTGCCCTGTGTCCAAGGTAAGGTGCCTTGGAACTGAAGACTGCTGATTCTCTATTACCTGCTTAAGCTGGATGGCCTTTACATCTGACCAGGTCCCATTCCCTGCTGCTCCTATACTTTCAGAGTACACCAAGCTCTGTCATAAGCCCTGGCATCATATCACAGTCTTGTCTTTTATTATTTTCCATTGTTTTGTATATAGTACCTCAATTAAAGAATAAATTCCTTTTATGACAGGAAATAGGAATTTGTTCCTAGTCTTCCCAGGAACACATGAAGTTCCTTAGTGGAGAATGAGGCAGGACTTGGAGGATATCTTGGTTTCTATTCTCCCTGCCCCAGCCTCCAGAGGAACTTTTGATTTAAAGAGAATGGTGACTGGGAGCTTTTGGGTAAATATAGCACACACTGCATCCTTTAGGATCTACTCATTACATTTTTTCACTACTAGATGGGGAACCCTTTGAAATAAGGGCTTGTCATAAGCTCTGTATTCTCAGAGATTGTTGGAATCTCTGTATTCTCTTAATCTCCGTATTCTGTAGTACCCTGTCCCACACTTTGCAGGTGCTCAATAGCTGCTGAATTGATTTGAAGGCATTTTTTCTCCTGTTCCCTCCCTTGAGTCAGGCTAGTTTCTCTGGAAACCTTCTATTTCCTGGGGGAAGAATCTGAAAGCTAGTGAAAAGGAAAGGGCCGTATCTGAACATTGGCTGTCAGTGGGCATCCCTTGTATCCAGAAGCCCACAGTTCTTAGTATTAGTTGACTTTTAGGGTACACATACTTTCAAATATATGTTTGTTTATTTGTTTTTCCTACGGGAGGGCAAATATGAGGAGTCAGGGCATGAAGTGGGAGGTTAGAAGGTGGACATTCCTGAATGGTTGTTTCTATCTACCACTTCCTTGTGAGAGAAGTGCTAACTGGACCCTGAAGTTCCTAGATGTCCGGAGGAGAAAGGCTTGTGTGCAATGCTGGCCACTAATGGAGGTCTTTATCCTTGGAGTTTTGTGGTTGGCATTAGTTTCATTCTTAGCTCTTCCTCCTGCTGAGTTTGGCACCTCCAACTTGATTTCCTTTTATTCTCCAAATGTTTTCTAAGGGGATAGGTAGGGAAGCAAGCCACATATGCCCCTTTGCTTCTTGAGCCCTTAATAGGCTGGCTGGGAAGGTCTCCTTTTTCTTTCTTCTTCATACATGCCTCTTGCTCTTCAAGACCAGATGTTTGAGCCGGAGGCCTAGGGATCAAGCTATCACGGTCTCAGCCCCTGGTCTGGGGCCTGTTATTGAGGGGGTTCAGCTGACAACAGGGCCCTTCTGGTATGTGAATGAGCCTTTCAGAAGTAGATGGTTAGTAGTCTAAGCTTATTATCTCCCCTCCCCGCCAATACTCTTACTTAGGAAGGGAATAGGCTACTGTGTATAATGATCTGGTCTAGTTTTCTTTGGTTAACTTTCAGATAAGACTCTTGCTGCCCATCTTCTATGGGAAGTAGAATATGAAGGAGCTATCGGTTCAGGTTTGAGGTCTTGCAGATAGTTAATGGAGTTACTAGTCTAGTCTAGCAATTAGCAAACTTGTCCATGAGGCCTGATTTTTTAAGAATAGGCTTCACATTTTAAAAGCATTGTTAAAGAGAAAAAAAGAGGACTATGCAACAGAGACCATATGTGGCCCATAGAAACAGTTTGCCAACCCGTGGTACTTTATACACCAATTTCTTATAAACTCATATTTTCTCTTTCTTGAGCCAAGCACATGGTAGGTCTTTGACTCTCTTGATTTATGATTAAGATGTTTGTAGCTAGTCCCTTCTGTGTTGGATGCTAACTAACAAAACCACTGTATCTCCTTCGGGTGTATGCTGCTGCTGCTGCATCGCTTCAGTCATGTCCAACTCTGTGCAACCCCATAGACAACAGCCCACCAGGCTCCCCCATTCCTGGGATTATCCAGGCAAGAATACTGGAGTGGGTTGCCATTTCCTTCTCCAGTGCATGAAAGTGAAAAGTGAAAGTGAAGTCACTCAGTTGTGTCCAACTCCTAGCGACCCCATGGACTGCAGCCTACCAGGCTCCTCTGTCCATGGGATTTTCCAGGCAAGAGTACTGGAGTGGGTTGCCATTGCCTTCTCCCTTTCTGGTGTATACTTGGTGTCTTAGTCACTAGGGGTTAGAATTAGGATTGTATTCTTCTTGGAGGAGAAAGAACCTGACAAATGATGCTCTCCTCAGCCTCTCTGTTCCTGTTTAAGACTTAGCTTTTCATCTCAGATGGCCCCAAATCTTATAAGTAAGCAGTTCCTGTTGATGGTAATTACAGAGATTTGAAAACAAAATCACAAAAGTCCAAAGTTGAATACGATAGGGGATTCCAGAGCTGGAGCTAACTCTTCCTGCTTCTCCCCCTGACACTTCATCCCTGACTATTTAGCCTCCTAAAATGAAGCTTAACTTTTTGAGAAGGTGCCTCCTTTGTGTTCTTTCCAGACTATGCCTGAACATAAGGAATCCTGGGTACTTTTAGCACAAGATACTGAGACTGTTGTAGGGGTGATATCGGAGTGTAGCACTTACCCAGATAGGGAGGCATTCTAAGCTCCATCTGGAGCCCTTACATGCAGTGTTCTGGAGGTTTGCATTTTGTTAACTGTTATGTGTTTATGTGGGTACATGCCTGTTTGGGCACCCATGCCCATTCTTGCCAAGTGCCTGGGAATGGAGATAGTATGGTGCCAAGGCTGAGTCATTCTCCTGGAAAAGTTAGGATTATAAGAGGTGTTTCACCAGATCTGCTTTAGAATGTTTTCTCTTCTCTCTTCTGCTGCCCCCTCCCTTCTCCAAACACACCTAGGATTGTAGTTCCCCTGTCTTATGCTCCTTTAGACCTGGACAGCTCAACCACTGAGCTTCCTGAGGGGTAACCAGAGCTGCTCCTCCTCTCTCCTTCGCTTCTGTCCCCAAAGACCTACACCTCTACCCAGCAGTATAGAAGACTTGTGGAATGTGTAAAGATGTTCTTACTCTTAGGGACTAAAGCGTATTTGTGAATAATCAGTGAATGAGGTTAGTGTAAATGGTTTTAAGGTGATAGTTAATGGTGAGCATTCCAAGTAGAGTTGCCTCATGTTTTTCTCATGACTTCTTTGGAAGGGTTTCTGGTCAGTATGGTTCAAGGTGACTTGAAAAAGGAGGATGGTAGCCATAAGATAAATTAAGTGGGCCAATTGTATAGAAATATTTTCAACCATTATTTATAGCTTCATGACCTTGAGTAAGGTATTTAGCCTTCTGAATTTTAGTTTTCCATCTTTATTTTTAAAATAATTTTATTTATTTTGTTTTTTATTTCTTTATTTTTGGTTGTGGTGGGTCTTCATTGCTGTTCAGGGGTTTTCTCTTGTTGGGACAAATGAGGTGCGTGGGTTTCTCATTGCAGTGGCTTCTATTGTTGTGGAGCACAGGCTCTAGGTGCGCAGGCTTCAGTAGTTGCAGCACATGGGCTCTAGGGCCCAGGCTTAGTAGTTGTGGCCCATGGGCTTAGTTACTCCATGGCAAGTGAAATCTTCCAAGACCTGGGATCAAACCTGTGTCCCTTGCATTCTTATCCACTGTACCACCAGGGAATTCTTTCATCTTTAAAATGGAGATAAAAATGATACCCACCTCCTTGAAATTTAGGAGAGAGAAAAGAGCTCATGTAGGATGTCTGGCATATTGAAGATGCTTGATAAAAGCCCTATTTCTCTTAATTTATTTCATTGTATTTTGCTTTCTTTAAGTATTTGAGATAAAATAATTTTAGGACCCTAGTTTAGGCTTTTCCTCTAATTTTTAAATGTGCTCCCTGCACTGTACTATCTTTCACTGCAGCCTGTTGAGGGGAAACAGTATAAGAACTTATGTGGGTATATCTTTTGCTTTGCAAAGAACCCCAGCTCTGGGGAGCCTAGAAGGTCCCCATATGAGGGAGTAGGGTAAAGGAGAAGAGGTATTATAAGACTCAGGTTACATAGGATGGTTGTAGGATGGGTAAAAGAGAGAATGTGCAGAGCGGAAAATGGTTAGAGGAACCCTTACTCAAGAAGGCAAAACAGTTTGTGAATTCAGTGCCTTTGCAGAAGCCAGGCAGCCATAGCTGAGGCCCACCCCCAGCCCTTGCTGTGCTGGTAGCTTTCACTTCCTTTGTGTGTGTGTGTGTGTGTGTGTGTGTGTGTGTGTGTGTGTGTGTGTGGTAACGTATGGGGGGGTAATCTTAGTCTGATCACCCTTCCAGGTATGCCTGTGAGTAGACAGGCTTTCTATATGGACTGAAAGTGGGTTGTAGTGGGATCTCTCAAGATCTGGAGAGTGGTTCCCCCGAGGTTTGTGGAAGCTAGGGTTGGGAGTCCTCATTAAGCTAAGCTGGTACCTCAGTGGGACTGTGAGGGGAAAAAAGCCAGCTTCCAACATATATCTTGTATATTAGGCCACCTTGTCTGGCTTCGTCTTCAGGGGTTTCTGTCTCTGCTTGTGGCACACCCTCCCCACATCTGATGAACTGCTGTTTAAAACTGTGGTGGTGGAAAGGTCTCTAGTGTATTCTCTTCTGAGAGCTTCTGGCAAGAAGGTCGGGGAGCTGGGCAAGGAGGCCTTGACCCTTAACTTTGTACTTTTGGGTGGGATTTCACGAATTGTAGATTTTCCTGTGGCATTTGAAGGGCCTACATCGTGTTTCTTTCCTCTGTGTCCTTGTACAGGCAATTTGTCTACCTGGAATACCTTGAGCTTCCCTTTCCCTTTAACATATTTTCCCTGTGGAAATATTTTTATCATTCAGGACAGGTCTGCTCTTTCTCTAGAAACCTGCTCTCCTGCCTTCTCCATTATAGCCTGGGTCCCCTTTATGTTTCCACAGTTCCCTCTGATTACCTCTATCACTGCTCTTGCTGTACAAGAGTATGTGGTACATACTTATACTCAGTCACTGTCATGTCTGACTCTTTGTGATGCCATGGAGTATAGTCCACCAAGCTTCTCTGTCCATAGGATTTTCCAGGCAAGAATACTGGAGTGGGTTGCCATTCCCTCCTCTAGCCCATCTTCCCAACCCAGGCATTGAACCCATGTCTCCTGTGTCTCCTGCATTAGCAGGTGGATTCTTTAGCACTGAGCCACCTGGGAAGCCCTGTCCAACATGGTAATTCCTCATATACTTGCAACCACTCCCCTACAAGAAATACTCTCATACGCTTGCTCATTTACTTTCACATATGTACATGTGCAAACTTTAGAATCATCGTCTCATGTCCTGGCCCATGTTGGGTATCTTGTAACTTAGTGGTGTGTGCAACAAGCATGTGTATATATGTGACTGTCGGGAGTGGAGGTCCTTTCTGAAACACCTGAGGTAGGTAAGAGTTGGCCCTATTTGCTTTTCTAGGCCTTATTAGAATTATAGGTAAAGTTCTGGGCTCAGTTTGGATTATGGAACTTCGTCTATTGCCTGGGAGGCTGCTGGGTAATTTCTGTAGAGATTGTAGTGGGCCTTTTCCCTGCTGCTATCTAAAGAAAGTAAACCAAAGTTAGGGTAGGGGTGCTTCTTACTCTACCTGAAGAACTCTGATGTATGTATGTGTTTGGAGTAAGTGGTTTCATGCACGCTTACCTTAGCATTAGGGGGTACAAAATTTGTAAGCTTCTGGTGGTAGGGGTGCTGGTATTGTTGGTTGGATAAAGTTAAACAGTTTCTACTGGTCTTAGTAAATTAGTAGCTGAGCTTGTGGTTTGGAGGGCAAGATGTGGCTTTATCAACCCCAAAAATACAAAGCCAGCTTTTAGAGAAGTTATGTTAACTGTGTAGAAACCATAACTAATAAGCTGGATGTCATGTCCCTGTTCTCTTACTGACTGCTCGCTTCACTGTTCCGTAGAACTTTTCTAAAACAGTCATAGATGCACAGAACTCAAGGGCATTACTTGGTCTCTCTATAACTCTGCTTTCAGGAAGGTGACTATAACAAAAGTGAAGACTGTGGCTACAGACAGAGGTAACCTAGGGCAGGTATGACATCAGATACCACTCTTCAGCCTTTAACATATACACTGGAAGTAGGTGCTAAGAGTTGGTGTTTCCATAAGGGCTACATGATAAATCTTGTTCCTTGATGGGTGCTTGAGTTAGATTGGGCTGTAAGATTAGGTGTTAAAAAGCAGCAGGCTGGTTGGGACTGGGGCTGACTTGTTTAGGGGTAATTGACCAAGTTCTCCCATATAAACCTAGCCTGGGATTATACTCACTGAAGGTCTGTGCTTAGTGAGGCAGAGCTGTGGAATGGCATCTGCCTTCTGATTTCTCACCCTGTATGAATGAGGAGGCCCTCCCTGAACATTCAGATGGAATGTTCAGCCACATTCTTTGCTACTTATAGTCTGGGAAGGGAAGACAAGGAGGAGTCAGGGTGTCAGCTGGTTAGAGAGGAGTGAAGGGAATTGAACAATGAGTGTGCTCAGACTGGTATCCTCTCTCCATTTCTTCCTCTGATCTTGTTGGGAGAGCTGTTCCTATTGGCCTAAAGTCATTTTCTTTTACCCAGTGGCCAAAGCACTCTAGGCCCATTAAGACCCTGTGCAAATCATGTTGCTTTAGCAGAAATGTTATACTGGCATCTAAAATCCATGTGTAGTGAAACTTCAGTGATATTTGGGAGCCTTTAAAAAATTTACTGTAGTTTTACATCTCCTTGTTCATTGATCAAGGAAGAGCATTGGCATGTTTTCTTTGTTTCCAAATATAGAATTTGCCAATTTGTGTTTCCTCAGAAAATTCATTTTTCCAGAAGTACTTTGGACCATCACCATCTTTCTGTAGACTTGGATCCTCCAGTGTGGAAGATGCCCCCATAGTTAGCTGGTCACCCTTCCTGTCCTTTTCTGTGAAAGTGGGAGGTTATGGCAGATTTTTCAGCTTGATCAAGCAGATTACTCCAGCTCCCTCCCTAGTCAACCAAAGCCTCCTCCAGGGAGGGGAAGTGTGGTAATGACATTATCTTTCCCCAGGCAGCCACATGTTCTCTGAGAACAGGATGTGGGGAGGGCTGGGCCCCAGTCACAGGGTATGAGGGCGGGCACGGGAAAGTGGGCTGGTATTGTGGCCATGTGGGTTGATGCCTGCCTCCTTGGCTTTGAGAGACATGAAGAGCCCTTCTGTTCTCAAGTGTTAATTCATGTGTACACCCACCCACCCACCCATGACATGTCTGTGTTCTTACTCTAAGAAAGAACTGTAAACACCTATGAGTGAGAACCAGCTCTTCAGGCTGGAGAAACTCAGTGGCAAGAAGTGGGTGGGCTCAGGCGGCCTGCTGTACCAGCCCGTGCCTTGTGACTCTGTAGCCATAGGCCATTTTGACAAGGTTTTGTTGAGGGCTCCAGTAGAGAATGTGGTTGCTTTGTTGCTTCTTCCCAGGCCCTTGTCAGTCCCCTCCCTACAGATGGCTCCCTAGCACATTGAGGTGATTTGAATGTTCAGTTTCCTTTCAGCCCTGTCCTCTTCTTCTCCCTGCCCCCACTACTTCTTCTGGGGACCTTTGGAGATGTGCTGCCTGGGGTGGGGAAAAGAGGATGTAGCTAGCTTCCTGTGCAAGGGAGGGTGGGGCGCCCGCCTTCCTGCCTGTCTGCCCACCCTCCCAGCTGCCAGGGCTTGAGGAACTGACTGTAGAGTTAAGTTCAGAGTCATCAGAGGCATAGGGGCTCTCTGGGGCATAGGGATGAGGCTTTGTTCTTCTTGGTCTCTCTTTACAGTTCTCCACCAACAGGGATTGCTGGCCTCCCTTTTCCTAGAACCATAGGGT
This sequence comes from Antilocapra americana, assembly GCA_007570785.1. NCBI lineage: Eukaryota > Metazoa > Chordata > Mammalia > Artiodactyla > Antilocapridae > Antilocapra > Antilocapra americana. Next base: position 2,852,117 of record ML663487.1, on the reverse strand, counting down.
AAAAAAGTACTTTTAGGCACCAACTGGTCCAACCATCTCATACCACAGATAGGGAAGCTGAGTCCCAGGGAGTCTTTAAGTCCTCTAAGGAATCAGTGGCAGAGTTGAGTAGAATTTTACAAGGTTAGAGCTGAAGCTTCCTCCCTCCCCCAAGCTGCTGGTCCAGTGGTTGGCAAACTGTATTTGGCCAAGCTGCTCGGGGTAGCTTTCCTTTGACCAGAACAGTTCTACTTTTATGTATATTATATCTTGAAATTTCATGTGATTTTCTGTTTGGGAAAGTGAAGAGGCAGGAAGCTGCTGAAAAAAGTAATAAAGTTGAAGACAACTGATCAAGACCTACCCAGTACAACTGGGCACACTCTGACCTAAGAGGAAGGGACTGTCTCAAGGTTACTGGTCCACTGTTCTTGGCTAATTGCTTCCAGCTAATAGTGTGGCTCTCTCGACTATAGGGAAGATTGTTCCCACCCTGTGTTGCCTTGATCTTCTCCCACCCAAAGGAGAGCCCCTCTTGTAGCACCCTGAAACAAGAGCTAGAGGCCATTAAATGTATTGGATGAAATAAATGATCACAAGTAAGCCTTTGGAAGGACCTTCTTGCAACCTTAAATAAGTGAAAATTTGGAGGGCAAAGTTCCAAGTTCGGGGGACCTGGGTTCTAGTCCTGTCCCCTTCACACTTGGACAAATTGCCATTTACCTCACTGAACCTCCATTTCTCCTATCTATAAAATAGTGCTGATCTGTCCTCTACCATTTATACAGACTTGAGTTCAGCGAGAGAATGCATGTGGACAAGTGTCTTTTTTATTGCTTAATTGATTTTAATAACATGACATAAAGCCCTTATGCTTGATATAATTGTAATGTAAAATACATAGATGAATACTGTTTTCTTTTAAAAATATAAAATAAACAAGCAAGATGTGAAAATAGGCAAGTTTCCATTAAATGAATGAAAATTTTTTTTAAAAAGTTTTGCTTTCCATATCATTTGAAAAAGGGAAATTATCACTTTAAACAATATCCAAGTTTATTAAACAGATTTTCAAATGTTATATAAAATATTTAACTTTCATCACCTTCAAGGTTTGTTACTCCCAAATTTTGCATATAACTGAACTTTTCAAATCTGCTAACACCTGCTGAATTGATTCCACTCTGGATTCTAAGGTGTCAATTTCTTCTTGCAAATTTTTCTTTGCTTCTGCTAACATTTCTTGTGTTTCTCCCTGAGAATGGCTAATGAAAACATTACCAGTCTGATAAGGTATCATTAAACAGTCATCAGCAAGCAAAATATCCTCACACACACCTTCTGAATTTTGGAATTATTTCTTTTTCACTTCTATTTCTTCCTTTAGTTCTGTGATTCTACTTGTATTCCATGCTAATTTGTGTATTGTAAGACTGACATCTGCAGCTGCCTTCTTCATGGTGGCTGCCATCGTGGGCCAGGAGTGTCTTTTCAACTGTAAAGCCCTGTGCACATGGGGTTAGGATTTTTATTGTATGAGGGTGAGTCAGAAGTCCTACATTTGATAATGAGGTTGCAGGAGAAAGGTACCAAAATGTATCAAATATCTAATACATGCTAGGTGCCAAGCCAGGTTGTTTTGTATAAGTAAAGGAGATAATGCTGTTCCTCACAACTATCTTGTGAGGCAGGCATTGTTACTCCCATTTTACTTGGAGGAAAATTGATGCTTCAAGAGGTCGAGGGACTTGCAGTGTACCAAGGGACTCCCTCCAGAGCCCACACTGTCTGTCATATATTTGTAAAGAGATCTTAAGAAAAAGCTGTGGTTTGCTTTGTGACTTTCCAACCCATTCGCTGCTCTACTCCAACGTCTCTTCTCTCTTGTTGGCTTCATGTCACAGCCCTGGGTTCTGTACTCCTTGCTTTCCTTGGTGGTACATACACCAAGTGCACTTAGGTGCCCTTGTTTGGCTGTTCATTGATGGAGGAGCCCTTTGGGTCAGCAAGCTTTTTGTTGACAAGAGGGTCTTCTTACTCCCCTGGGGAGCTGGTAGGAAGGGCCTAAGATGTGTTGCTAGTTAGAACTGGCTCTTGTCCAAGGTCATGCAGCGAAAAGATGGCAGTTGCTTCCATTCATTGAGACTCAGTTTTCTCATTTTTAAAATGGGCCCAAAAATAAAATAAAATGGGCCTAAAGATGCTTCCTTTATATGTGCTGATAAATGTTTCACAACAAACTCTCTGGTGAAGCCACGATTTGTACTGTTTACCAATCCCAATGGTATAAATACTCTCACCACTTGTTGTTGTTCAGTCACTCAGTCATGTCCAACTCTCACCATGGCCAATTTCAAACTACCAACACAGGGTCCTTGAAGGAGGAATTGTACAGAGATCAGCTCTAGTGTAAGCTGGTTCCAGTGCACTGTTATTGATTGCACCTATCTTAGAGTCCCCAGCCTGTCCCCAACTTCAACCTGTTCACATCTGTATGCAAATACAAGGCTTGCTCCCTAAGTTCCCAGAGCATCTAGGAAAGGGAGAGTATCATTTAAGGTCTGCTCATTGCCTGAAAGTTCTCCCAAGAGAGAGTGTTTAAGGGGCATAGAATTTGAGAAGATTTTGATTGAGGCTCTAATTAGAGTATTTTTTATCAATGTTGTTGGGCTGCTGAGGTATTTGTACCAATTGTTTCCTTCCACTGTCTAATTCTTAACTAGATGGGAGGATAGTGGAAGGCTCTGGACAATGGCCTGAGGGTTTGGTCATTCCAGAAAGCACTTAGCTTTCTGTTTGAAATCCCAAAGCCTCTCCTCCCTCACTTGTAGAGCCTGTTCTGCTGGGTTCTAACCTGAAGATCCCAACTATGAGGATCTCTGGGCCAGCAATTATTTTGGAGGGCTAGAGATCTGATCTGACCTCTCATCTTATCTCAATAGTATCTATGCCAGGTGATGTTTCTTTAAATTTCCCAGAGGATAAGAATCACCTGGGACAAAACTACTGCTTTCCAAGCTCCTCCTCTGAAGTGTCTTTTTCAGTAAGCTTGGAGTGGGGTCCAGGAATCTAGGTTTTTAAATTAGTGCCCCAAATGATTCCCAGCAGTTAAGTTTGGGAAATTCCACATTGCCACTGCACAAGCCTCTGCCAGGTGGGTGTCATTTTTTTCCATTTTACAGGTATAGGAAGATTGAGAAATCATGACTTGTTTTTGGCAGAGCTCGATCCTGCCCTCAGGTTTTTAGAGTACATAGCTATGTTCCTTCTACAAGAGAGAAATTACTTTAGTATGTATAGAAGTTGCTTTAGTATGTAGAGAAATTACTTTAGGCCCTGATCTTTTGTGGAGGTAAGCTGCATTTAACTCTGGAGAACCATTCACTAGGCCCACCGGCCTAAATAGCCCTGTAGTTACTGCTAGCTAGTTGGCTTTGTTTCCCTTCAGTCGAGCATCCCTCTGCCCATATTGACTGTTGACACCAGCCCTTGAGAGGCTGTATTCCATGCCAGAGGTTCCCAAATTTGGCTGGGCCTCAGAATTATCTGATGTGCTTAAATTCTGATGTCTGGGCCCTGCTTCTTATATAATAATAAATCATGATCTCTGTGGGTGAGGCCAGGAAATCTGTCTTTAAAAAAGGGGGCTTCTGGAAGGGGAACACATGTATACCCATGGCAGATTCATGTCAATGTATGGCAAAACCAACATGATAATGTAGAGAAAATTAAAAAAGAAATTCCCAATTGATGGTGATTATTAGCCGTCTACAGACCCAGTTTATGATTTTTCTGGATACCAGCTGAAGGAGTTTGGACATTTTGGTGGGTTGTGTTGGAGGGCTGGGAACCTGTGTATATTATTGGGATTCAATTAGAGAAAATGGCAAGGCAGAGCCTAGGATGAGGAAAGAAGAGCAGACGTCCTTTAAAAGGACAAGGTAGCCTAGGTGCTCCGTTGTATTCTCCCTCGCTTCAGGGTGCTGCTTCTTGGGGGAAAATCCCTATCCCTCCCAAGAGAGAAAGCATTTAAAATAATGCAAGGATGTGTGTGTTTCTGCCTGATATGCATGACTTCAAATTGTCTAACCAAGTAGAAATCTAATCATATTTTAGAGTTTGCCCCCCAGATCAAAGGGCCCCTAGGCTAGAAGGGCCCTCTGCAGGTCTTGGCAACCCATAGCCCTTTGGTGTAGTCAAACCAGCTTTTAGTTCAAATTGTTCTGGAGAGATTGAATATTTGCAATAACATGGCTAAAAACGGAAGGACTAGTAATCATCCCATTCTGCTTATGGTACGCCAAGTACATTCTTGTCTTTTATTTTAACTTAAATCTCCCAATAACCCTGTTGTGAGGTTGATATTATTAGGTTCATTTTATATATTAGAAAACTGAGTTTTAGAAACAGTAAGGTAAGAGAGACTCTAAAGCATCTTTCAGTTATACCAAGATTTATTTCTCAAAGAACAGAGACCATTATTTCTAGGATGAGGACTCCAATTTTGTGAGTGCCCTAGATGCCAGGTTTGACTGTTGGCATACCATCAAGGTTGGCAGGAAGCCAACCGTAGCTTAGCTCTGGGACCAAAAACAGTTTTTTTTTTTAAATATTGGTATATAGTTGAACTACTATATATAAAATAGATAACAGTGTGCTAGTTTCAGGTGTACAGCAAAGTGAATCACTTATATCCACTCTTTTAGATTATTTCCCCATATAAGTCATTACAGAGTATTGAGTGCTATACAATAGGTCCTTATTTGTTATCTATTTTATATATAGTAGTGTGTGTGTGTGTGTGTGTGTTTGTGTGTGCGCGCGCACTCAGTTGTGTCTCTTTGTGACCCCATGGACTGTAGCCTGCTGGGCTCCTCTGTCCATACGATTCTTCAGGGAAGAATACTGGAGTGGGTTGCCATGCCCTCCTCCAAGCGATCTTCCCAACCCAGGGATTGACCCCGAATCTCCTGCATCTCCTGCATTGGCTGGTGGATTCTTTACCACTGTGCCACCTGGAAAGCCCATATAGTAATGTATATATGTTAATTCCAATCTCCCAATTTATCTCTACTCCTTCCTAATAACCATAAATATGGGAAATAGGGTTTTTTTTTTAAATTTAGCTGGAAGCCTCCTCTTGCCCCTGCATAGTTAACTGATCCTGGCTTCAGCAGTTTTAACACAGGACAGGGCAGAAATCCCATGAGTAATGGATAGAATCCAAGCTGATGCTTAGGTCAGCTCCAGTGCCCTTCAGATCTGGGATGCTGGAGGTTGCTGTGGTGTGTTTCTGAGCAGAGAGAATAGAGCCCTCTTCTGGTGCTCTGCATAACTGATGTCTCCAGGCAGCTGCAAATGGTCTGTGTTTCCAGTCTATAAATACTTCTTGTGAAACTTGTAGGCAGGAAGCTGGGTCAAGCAGGAAACTGATGTTACTGACTGAAGCCCTGCTGGGTGTGGCCCCAGAGATAGGCTTAATCCATGTGAGAGACTTATTTTATTAATGATAGGCCCTCTTTCCTTTTAATTCAGCAGCTTCAAAGTTTTATGAGAATTGAAGAATCTGTTGTTCTTGGCTATCTGGATATAAATCCATTCCTCAAATTCCCTGCCTCTTTCCCTGCTGCGTCATCTTCACCCTCTGTACCTCCCTACTCTGTCCCCACCTCCAGCTTGGGCCTTGGCTGTACCTGCTGCCAGAGACATTCCCAGTTATTTGCTATTTAAGTTTTAAAAGGAAACTGTCCCAAAACAAGGGACCTTTTAGTTTCCTTCCTTGTGGTTATAAAAGGTTTAGTCTCCCTAGAATGAGTGATGATGAATGTATCAGAGCCTAAAAGTTAGGCTTGCCCTCTGTCATAAACTAGACTTCCATTCAGTGTCCGCTTAGAGTTTTTAATGGAAGCAAGCTGGTTCTGCCTTCTCCACAGTCTTTTCAGCTCAATATCCTGATTTGTCTACTGTTTTCTAAGTGCTAGGGTGTTTCTATTGCTTATTATGGCCAGTGGATCAAGAGCAAGGCTTTTAATCCTTGCTCTCACACTGTCCAGCAGCTGTGTGACCCTAGGCCAATGCTTCCCCTTCTTTGGACCTCAGTTTCCCCAGCTGTATATTGTAGAATTTGAATCAAATGATCTCTGAGGTTCCTTTCAGGTCTGATAGTTGGGGATACTGGATTAGTTATTCTCTTGTAGAATAGGGATGAGAAGTTCAGAAGGGTTTATTCTGAAGGAGCCAGATGAGGTTCTAGGATGAGTAGACTGAAATCGTGAGGAAATTTAAAGAGGAATGGGCATGCTAAGGAGCTTATGGGGTAGAACCCTGTGCCTAGGAGGAGAGATGAGTTAGGGTAGGGTGTAGGGGAATGGGTGGTGTTTGCTCCTGGGGTATGGTTTGGCTGAGCTGATTTTGAAAATAAGTCCTGGAGTTAGGTATAAATGATGAGGAGCTCATTTTCTTCCTCACTTTAATGTATTGAGAGGCAGAGGAGGACTCTACCTCAGTCACAGGTTAAGCAAAAGGCTGTGCAGTTAAGGCTGGATTAATGGGAAAGCTATAGCTTGCTAAGGTTTCTGATTGTTTCTCTCCTTTTTAGCTTTGGCCTCTGTCCTGAGCTCTCCTCACTTAGTGACAATGCAATTATGTTCTCATTGTTAACAGAGGTTAGTTTTGTTTGAGGTTACTCCCCCAAATATAACTGGGCAAGTAACACCCAGGCTCCAATATGCCCTTGTCTCCCAGTTGAAGTGATTCTTAGGGAAGGCGACTGAGTCAAATCAAGTTAAAGGGGACCATTGTCTCCCATGCCCTTTGCAGCAGTTGGAGTGACTGAAGAATTATTGCTGATCATTAAAGGTATGGGTGTGCATGGGGTCCACGTGGTCTCCTTTCTAGAACCTACTGGGGAAAAGCACAGCATAGGATGGGTTAACCCTAAGCAGGTCTTGTTGTCTGTTAAGTAAGGGTCTGGAAATAGGCAAGAATAGGTCAGAACAGATAACTGTACCAGGTCCCACTTCCAAGTCCATGGGAAGAGGCTGAGTTGCTGGGAAGTGAGTGAGTCAGTGGAGAAGGGGGAGGGGAAGGGAGAGGAGGAGAATGCCTCCTAGGCTAGAGATTCAAAGCAACCCTTGTTTTACCCCTTATGGAAAACAGCTGCTTGAGTCAGTGCTGTCATCTCAAAAGCCAAGACAGACCAGGCCCTGCCCTGCTCTGGCTCTAGTTCTGGCAGCCGGAAATGGTGGATGCTAGAGCCTAAATAATGGAGAAAGGCAGTTTGAGTGACAATGTAATGACTACCCTCTGTCCGTGGAAGAGACTGAAGTTCTGGGATTGCCCTAGTAGGGCTCATCCTACCTCTGGCCACCCTTATGCACTTACCTTTGCCTTCTCCATAGCAGCAGTGCCACTGAAAGCCCAGAGGACTTGGGCCTTTGAAGAATGGGAAGGTGGCAGGTGAGAGGTGAGGTCATTGAGCTCAGACCCAATTGGGCTGACTCACAAGCTCTGCCCTGGCAAGGGGGCCTTCCCAAGTAATGCTTCCTAGATGTGCCCAGGTTCCCTTATACCAGAGTGTTTGGGCCTTAGCCAAAATAGTTGCCAAGGCATTGTCTGAAGTCAGCAGTAAAATCAGCATGACCAGAGAGGTAGGTGGAGTCAAGGATGGTGCTCTGGAATGTCTAGAAGGCCTGTCTTCACCACTTGCTGGCTGAGTAAATGTGATTTCAGTGATGTTAAGTGAGACTGTGAGTGAAGGGGCTTGGTACATTGTTGTTAACACAGTTTGTTTATTTCCATCTTTCTGTTACCTGCCTCTTTGCCCATCAGTTTCCTGATTCATTATGTGAGGCTAGTAATGCCAGTTCCTTCTGGCATACTGGTCCATGGTTCAGACAAGTCAGTTGTGATTATTTGACTCTGTCTCTGCTTTGTCCTCTGCGTGTGTGAGTGCTCAGTTATGTCTTGACTCTTTGTGACTGTAGCCCACCAGGCTCCATTGTCTATGGAACTTTCCAGGCAAGAATATTGGAGTGGGTTGCCATTTCCTCCTTCAGGGGATCTTCCCGACCCAGAAATTGAACCCACATCTGTTGCATCTCTTGCGTTGGCAGGCGGATTCTTTACCACTGCACCACCTGGGAAGCCATCCACCAAATTCCTCTCTAGTAAAGAGCCATATTGTAGTTCAGTAACATGGGGCAAATGAGAGGAAACTTTGCCCCAATCTCCTCTCTGTGGCCCAGCTACTGCTCATCTGGGTACTCCTGGCCCTAGGAAATGAGAGGGTCCCTTATTTGAAGTTGGCCAGGTCTAGAGGTCAGAGTTCCCCAGCTGTTGCTGTCAAGGCACAGGTAGGATCTGGCATAGTCATTTTCTTTTTTAGGCCAGCCAACTGGGGACACAGGAGAGATCCAGTTTGTTGAGGGCTTTGAATGACAGACTACTGAGATGGGCTATAAACCAATGAAGGGCTTGCTTGGGAATTGTCTGTATTCCGTTTTTCAATAAATAACAGTGGAATTATTGTTCTTGGGCTAGGGGTGGGTGGGCTAGTGTATATGAGTGACACCCCCCCCCGCCTCCACCACACGCAGACTCTTTTTATTCCTTAAACCCTGAATGTTTTTCAGAGACACAGTTTTCAAGGACAGGTTAGACAGGGCCTTAGTTCTTTGCTGGGGACCACATCTTCAAATGCTGTCTCACCCAGGCCATCTCCTCCATTCCCGCTGAGCTGTGGGGCTGCCTGGGGACTTTCTGCTGACTTTGGAGGCTTTATTTTCAGGTTCTTGCCTTTCCAACTAGACTACCCTTGTCTCTTCATTGATATTGAAGAGGCCAGGCCCAAAAGGAAGGCAGTGGGTACCCACTTGGGTGAACATCCTGTGTGGCAGTGAATCCGGGCCTGCAGCTCCTTGTACACATTTGGGTCCCAGATTACTCTTAAGGCAAATGAGAGATTTTTTTGATCACCACTCCTGCCCTATACCTATCACCTTCAGCCCTGGTCATGCTATTACCCTTGCTACCCCTACCACCGACACACTGAAAATCAGGAGAACACAGACCCATGATCTTGTCTTCAAGACTCACATTTTATTCTGAGTTGAGTGGTGGCAAGAATAGAAGTCCCTTTGTGTTGTGTTTGCTTTTTTTTCCTAATTTTTAAACCTATGATAATTTGTCTCCACAGTGAAGTTCAGGGAACCACAGGCTGCTTTCCCTTGAGATACAGCCACAGTGGAATGACAGAAACTCTGAGCAGGGATTCTGGAGACATAGGTTCCAGTTTAGTTTCAGCTGGACAGCTTCAGATTGAATGAGAGCTCTTTCTTGTTCTGGGGCAATGCTATATATATGATACAGGAAGCATGAACAGTTCTAACCTCTCTGACATACTTATTTCTAACCCAGACTGAGTTCTTTTCTACCAGTTGATTTATTTAAGAAACATTTATAAACAAATATTTCAGGTAAGTATTTGGAGTTATGGGCCAGCCATACCTTCCTGGTCTCTGTGCCCACTCTTCACCTTGCAGGCCTCATTTACCCTGGAGGAGCTCTGCATCCTTGCATCTCTGTCTCCTTTTGGGCCATTGCATTATGTCTCTTTCTTTACCTGGGACATTTAGGTGTTCTTCCCCTCAACTTCCACATTCTCCCTTTTTCAAAATCCTTATCCTTAGAGACCCTGCAAATACCACTTTGAACTGTGGTTCTGTATTTCCGCAAAAAAGTTTCTTTTGTTCTGGTATGGTACTTCTCAGGGTTTCCCTTGTATATTATATTTTCCTGTTAGTCAGTAAGTACCTTGGGGTTAGGGACTGGTTCTACAGCTCTACTGCAACCATAGTTCCCTGAACATAGTATTCCATTAATATTGGGTAAACTGAAATAAATTTATAGAAAGCTCCTTAACCTAGAGTCCTTGGGCATCCATGAAATCCATGGGTATAATTTGAAGTGGGAAGGATCTATGAAGATGGATGGAGGAAAATTTACATATTTGTTTTCCCTGACCTCACTAAAATTTAACCCTTCTTTCAGTTATGAATTTAGGCCAAAAAAAGGCAGTACCTTTGACTTTGTCACCAATGGAAATCTAAGATACTTTTATATTACAATTTAGTTACTATATATTTTTCAGAATATCATTTATGCTGAAGACAAAGTTGAAATTACAGTAGCAATAACTAATAAGACCCAGTGTTAGGTAATTATATAATATAATAATGAAGAAGTACATATTAAATTTTGATAACTATTTCAATATAATTGGTCTCTTTGTATCTACTTTATTTCATGCATTTACAAATTTCTGAGAAGGCAATCCATAGACGTCACCATACTGCTCAGAAAGGTCCGTGGCACAAAAAAGTCAAGATGTAAAATGTTCCCACCTCTGAGTCTGTATACTATGCTATATCTATTTCTTGTATCTCCTTGCTTAGTACTGTTCATTTAGCCAATATCTTGTGAGTGCCCACTGAGTAACTCAAATTAAGACAGAAGCCTCAAAGTGAGAATGAAATTTCTCAATATACTAAAAGGGCTGTTGTCCCTTTTCTACTTCTTATCTGCCAAGTCATTGGTGTTTTGAGGGCTCCCCTGACTCAGCTCAAGTGTGATTTAAGGCTAGATATTGAAGCCAAATTCTAGTCCATTGGGCCTCATTCTCCCTACCGTATGAGGCTCATTCTGTGGAGGTCACTGGATTGGCAGGGAGCTTAGGTAACACTGAGTCAAAGTGGCTAATCTTGCCTGCTGTCTCCCACTGGGGTACTTGCCTTACTTGTTCCTGCCTTCATGGCCTTTCCTGTCCCATTGTCAATCCTGAAATAGATTTCCTCCTTGGTTCCCTGGTGAGATTTATTTACAAAATTTTTCCCCAGGCCTGGTCCTCATCAGAATTGTTTAACTGGCAAAATTGCTGTCTGGCCCCCTCTTCCCCACTAGCTGACCCCTGTACTCAGGAAAGGCCCATAGGTATTAAAGACTGATAAGACTTAATGTTTTAGCTACTCCGTGGGGATTTGTATCTTTGACAATTCTACTTTTATCCCCCCCAATAGAATAAGTAATATGTGAGCATCCTAGAAATGTAGATTAGTTTTCTTTTTAATTGAAAGAAGGGAAAATGTACTCATAAGATCACTACCCAAAAACCAAGGCTGACTAACACTTGGATATGGTTCCAATAACCTCTCTTTGAATACTTTTTACAAAATTGAGCTCATGAAATTTTGTTGCTTACTCTTTCTTAATATTACTGAGGTGTTTTATGTGGGCATGAAATAGTCACTATGAATATTTTATTTGACCATTTAACAAGCCATCATGTGGCTATATCATATAGGTTACCTAAGCAAAATGTCCAACAACTAAAAAACTTAATCTTTGGAGGTTCGAAAGGGAGAGGATATATGTATACCTATGGCTGATTCATGTTGAGGTTTGACAGAAAACAACAAAATTCTGTAAAGCAATTATCCTTCAGTAAATAAATAAATAAAACTTAATCTTTGGTTTCTTTTAATGGAGACATTTACACTTTGATGTAAGAGAGGTTTGACATGTTGGCTTAAATTGTGAGACTTGAACTTAGATCTGAATTCAAACCCTGTCTTCCCCACTTACTAGCAATGTAACTTTAAACAAATATCTAAGTCTTAATTCCCAATGTGGAGATAATACTCTGTGGTTCACAGGGTGATTATGATTATTGGGATAGTACATTTAAAGTGCCTAGTGAGTAGTAAGTCTTCATGCATGAAAGCTGCTGCTTATTGTTGCTGTTAATACTATTACCACTGCTACCAACTTTTCAGCCAAAGAAACCTATCTCTACTGATGAAATATCAGTTATCATTGACTTTGGCTAGGTGATCTATTCTTAAGGGTAGAGGGTACTTTTTCTAGTACCTATGAAATACTGTGTGTTTCCATCTGGGCCTGTCCGTGTCCCTTTTCCCTCTGCTTACTTGGCTTTGGTAGCACCTCTGTCCTCCTCTGTTGAGGACCTTTTCCTCTCTTGTGCCTAGGGACACCAATGAGACATAAATACAGGAAATGTTAACAATGCAAGTCAGTATATAGAACCAAAGACATCAGCACTGAAATGGCTGTTGGAGATTGCCTAGTATAATTGACAAACTCCATCTCCCGCACTCCTGCCCTTGCACAGGTGAAGGGAATTAAGGTGCAGGAAGGGGATAAGATTTATTCAAGATTGTAGAGTAAGCCAGTTATAGTGCTAGGCTTGGAATCCAGTGTTCTTTATCCTGCCCTTAACTTGCCTCTATGAAGACCATTGCTATAGATAATCCAGGCTGTAGATCAGAGGTGAGGAGAGAATGCTGTGGGCTTGGAGCTGGCTGATGTAGATGGAGAAGGCTTCCTGGAAGAAGTGTAGCCAACATTTGTTTCCTTTTGATAGTAGGTTTATTTGCATTCATTTGTTTGCCCCTTGATAAGCATTGCCTTGTAGCTGTGAGGGCGGGGGGGGGGGGGGG
>ML663487.1:2810524-2839523 GCA_007570785.1 Antilocapra americana | reverse complement strand
GGGGGGGGGGGGGGGTTGTCTTCAGTAAACTGGTTAGGAGCAGAGGGCTAGGTTACTGTTTGTTTCAATGGTCTCCCTTCCTTCTCACCAATATCTAAATTCCATAGGTTCCTGCACCTTAGTTCCTTCTCCTCTAGTTGGACAGAGACTTGTCCTAGGCTCTGTTGATCATCGAGCCAAACAGCTAACTTATCTCCTTTGACCTCATCCTAGATCAATGTGCGTGTGACCACCATGGACGCTGAGCTGGAGTTTGCCATCCAGCCCAACACCACCGGCAAGCAGCTGTTTGACCAGGTAAGGGAGGGGCTTATTGCTTCTTAGCCTCCCACTTCTCCCAATAGCTTCCACTATAATGCCCACTTTTGAGGAATCTCTTCTCCTACTCACTCCTCCAGGAGAGGTCAAAACAAAAGCTGACCTCAGCTTTAATGAAGTAGGCAAATTTTAACTCTGGCGGCCTATATCTTGGATGGTCCCGATCAGTCCTATCCTTGGGGCTAAACATGGGAGAAAACAGAAGCGAATGGGGTATGACTGTGCTAGATACTTTAAAAATGTCAGCAGGCAGAGCCCTTCTCTCATCTCTGAAAGATATAAGTGATCTCTTCTCTGTTTTAATGATGAGGTTCAGATATTAAATATTTTTATTGTACTCAGCTGGTATCTGGCTGGGATTTGAACCCCACATTCTTGTCACTGTACAACATGGCCTCTGTCACTTGGTTTTTCTTCTCAGTAGAAGGAAACTAACATATTCTCCCTGTAGTAGTGTGCTCTATGTACATTTCCCTCAAGGAATATTGGGACCTAAGATACCACAGTGGGTGAGGAATGCAATAAGAGGATACCTCAGGTCCTGTAATCCTGATATGGAGATAATACTGAAGTAGCCATCCCCATCTACAATCCAAAGAATGTCCCTTCATTGTGAATCACCACTGTCAAAGGATGTGCTATATAACAGCCAGGTGGGGGCCATAGAATCTGTCAGCATTCAAAGACTCTCCAGGGGCCAAAGGAATATGCCTTCTGTGACCAGACTTCCAGGAGTAAAAATGGGGCCCTAATTACCAGAAACTGGAATCCCTCCAGACAGACCATTATCCTATTTCCACACCAACCTCTGGTGAGGTAAGAGTCTGACATCGTCCTGGATGTTGGGACCACTTGTCCCCTTAATGGATTTTCCATGCTCTCCTGCTTCCCTTTCTCCTTTGCTCTCTGTGTACTTCTGCTGTCTGAGAGCTTACCCATACTTGGGAAGGGAAAGGAGGAAAGAGATTCTATTCAAATAAGATCATTCTATTACTACGAATACTTCTGACTGGTGAGGGGAGAGGATGGAGATGGGGATGATACAGGGCTGTTTTCCATTCAGATCTCTATGTAAAAAGAAGAAAAGTATGGCTAGAAATGTGAGACAGTTTGGGCATGTCTCCTGAGTCCCTGATATCATGTGGTAGAGTAGGAAAATTGCTGTCTATAGCTAATACAGATGAAAGTTAACATTTTGTCCAGGGCTTACTGTATGTCAGGTACTATGCCAGGCATTTTGTATACCATATCACTTGACTATCACAAGGCCCTATGAATGCAGGGATTGGTGCTGGTCCCATTTTACAGATGAGGAAACAAAAATCTTCATATTCTTAGCTAGGCCTTGGGAAAATTATTGAACCTTTTTGGGTTAGTAGTTTCATCCCCCCACCCCCACTGCCCCCGCAAAGTGCATCTAATGTCTACCTCACAGGCTTTTTGTGAGATTATGAAAGGGTCTATTATTTGTATCTCACTTGCTACCCAGTGGCTGGTAAGGATATATCAAATTCAAAAGGATAAATTAGAAATAGGTGAGAAAGACTATAAGGAAGTGCATATAGAGAATTGAGTGTTATGTGAAGCATCTGGCATATAGTAGAGATGTGTAATAAATGATAGCTCTCAAACACCATGACACTTCTTGTCTCATTAATCAGATAGAGTTGAGAGATTGGCTTGAAGATCCTCAGCGTATGTAACTTTGGATTTAGCTGGAATGTGCTTCTTTTCTGGAGTTTGTTTTCTATCAAATGTTGAAAGGTAGTCATTGATATTTAATTTGAGAAAGTACAAATTAGAGGAACATTTAAACACACATTTACTACAATTAATGTGCTGGCATTCATATAGTTCACAAATGATTACAATGCTAATCTTGAATATGACATTGCATTTTGATTACATTAAGGTTTTGCCTTCTCCCTTTGCATGCAGGTTTTATGTTGGAAAGCCTATAAAAGGATAGCCTAGTGAACTAGAAAGGGCACTAGATAGAAAGTTAGAAATTTGGGGCCTTATGATAGCTGGCTCTACCACTAACTCTCTTGATACCTTACACAAACCTTTCCCCTCTTCGGGCCTCAGTTTTCCCATCTGTATAGTGTCTAACTGATACCTCAAATCTGGTTATCTCTCAGAAATTTATGGCACTTATTTCTTTACTCCATATTGGTTCTTTCCCATTTCTAACCCCACTATTTGGATTTCAGATGACCCCTTTCTGTAAAAAGGAGGAAATGTTTCACTTGAGTATGATTTGCAGTTGGCATATACCAGGGGGTGGGGAGGGAAAAGCTACCTGACAGCAGGGACAACTCTTCCTGTATAGGCTTCTTACTGTCCCTTGGGCAAAAAGGTGTGCATACCATAGGTAGGCTGTTGGGCCCCTTGCTTCAGACAGCAGTGTCATTCTGGGCAGCAGCTGTAGAGAGGAGAGTATGAGCCAATGTGAATTTTATAGTCCATCTGGGAACCAGAGGTTCCCTCGACCTCTGCCCAGGCTTATTCCCGGAGCTCTGGTTCTATGCCTAATCTCTCAAGTAAATGCCTTCAACACTGGGGGCTTTGTCCATTTGCATTGGATGGGGTAACTGTGGAGGGTGAGAAAGGTATAATTTAGAGACTAGGGCAGAAAAATCCTTGAACAAAGAAGTTTATTAACTTCAAAAAGCCACAAGGCCAGGTAATTCTTTGTTAGTGTTTGTTTGGTTTGCATACTGTGGATGTGGTTCTGAGGGAAGCCCATATAGTAGGGATCTTTAGCTGGATTGGTGTGCTAGTTCTGAAAGCTACTGCTTCCCCAGAAAAGCCCTTGAGAAACTTGAATCTTTCGTATGGTTAGAGAGAGGAAAGGGAGGAAACCACAAAGTTCATGATTTCCCAACCAGGAAGATCAGTGTTTTGAGAAAAATTATTTAGTGAGTACCTACTGTGGACTAACTTTAGCTCGGTGTTTTAAACCTTGCAGTGACCCTGCCTATAAGAAGTGAAAGAACACACTCTAGGTTATATAGTTAGTAAGTTGTGATATGGAGTTTAAATTACAGCTCTGACTGTAAATAAAAAAATACTTTTCCCTACTGTGCTACTCTGGGGTGAATGAACTTGTTTGGCTCAGTGCTCAAGAGGATATGTATTCTCTGTCTTGAGGTCATTAAGGGGCTATCATTGGAAGAAAGGAGCAATCATGTTCTGTGATGTCAGAAGGAACAGAGCTGGGACCCCATAGGTGAAAACTACAGGACAAAAAGATTTGAACTCTGACACAGAATTGATCATCTGGCACTCTCAGGGCCAAGGCAAGTCTGGATGGGAATCCTCAGACCTGTGCATGTTCACAGGCCACTGGGGTGTTTGATCTTTTCCCTCTCTCCAACTTGATGAGGCATAAGGGAGGAAGTCCATTATGTATGACCTTCTTTCAGGGAGATCAGGGGCCTAGAAGGAAGGAGCTGGACTCCTTGGGAAGAACTGACAAAAGCTTTGTGGCCATCCTGGAATCCAGCACTTGTCTGGCTGATAACCAGAGAGGAAGCTGACTGGAGAGGAAGCACCCTCCTTGGCACCAGTGATAAATAATAGGCAACAATGGGAAGCCATAGCTTGAAGAGGCCCAAGGCATGGTAGAAAAGGGAAATGGGGCCCATAGTTCTTCCCATTTGCCTTTGTCTCTTGTGAGTGTGGAGGAGTGAGAACGGCTAGGGAGGAGAGAGAGAACATTTTTCGATAGCAATTTTTGTCACTTCGCCCCACTTCTAAAACCTGAGGTTCTTCCAAGGGCTCTTGATTACTTAGGTACCATAAGTTCCACTTTAAGAACCCTCTACTTGTCTCCTCCTCAGCCATGGTCTCTAAGCTCTATCTCTAGTCTAGCTCTACCTGTCCCCTCCACTTAAGGTTTTGAGCTGTGGAAAAGAGTTGAAATCTCAGAGCATCCATCCATTCATTCATCTATTCATTGACTGATTCAATATTGACTGAAGGTCTACTGTGTCTTGAGAAGGCTCTCTAGACATATCAGACACCATCTCCGTCCTTAAGGAACTTGGATTTACTCACCTTTGGAAACAGAGAAAAATACATGCAACTCTTCTCTCACATTGAGTGAAAAAACATCCTTGAGACTCAGGTTGTATACAGAGGTGGTATATGGAGCATGAGATTTAGAGTCAGCCTTGGGTTCAAATACTGTCTGGCTGTTTAGCCTTGTGACCTTGGATGGCTCGTTTAGCCTCTTAGGATTTTACTTTTCTCAGTAAAATAGTAATCATACAATTTTAGAGATTTTGTAGTCTTATTTAATCCTCAAATAAGTAAAGTGCCTGGTGCATAGCAGGCATTCTAATGTTGCTTGTTCTTATTAAGAGCTAAATAAGTGGGTGGAATTTCCCCTGGGAGTTCAGATAATGGAGCCATGAAATCAAGAGGCTTTTCTGTCTCAGTGAAGTCCTTAGTATCTGTAGACTCTGCATTGAAGACAGCAATCCTTCTCCTTTTTCCATTTTTATTTTATAAAATACCTTAATATCTGTTATTGTAATAGTTATATCTCCGTCTTATAGATGAGAAACTGAGGCTTAGAGAGAGCAAAATACCTGTTTTAGGTCAGATAGCTAGGACATAATATAGTGATTTGAATCACTGCACATAGCATTTGCAATTTTCCCAGTACCTTTTGTCAGCTGTGTCCTCTGTGACATCCCCTTTCTTTGCCTGTTTCCATTCTAAAAGCAAAGTTTGGTCCCTATACTTAGAACCTTAGATGGATGTGCTCTGTGTTATAGAGTAGGTAGCCACTTGGACACAGTCAGTGTAAGGTAACAGAAGCAGAGATGGTGACAGCCCCTCCTGGAACTTTCCAGTTGTACACTGATTTGCTTTCAGAAGCCTGCTCTTGGCTTCTGAAGTGATTGATTATGTCACTAGTTTATTTATTCAGATAGATGCATAGAGTATATGGGGAGGGCACTTTGGGTTCTGGAATTGGCCTAATCCCCTCTGCCCTCCTCAGATCTCAGATATAAGTAGTCTTCACATGCAAAAAGAGGCAAACAGGATTCTTTCTTACTTACGATGCTCCTGGTAATTAGTGACAATTTTCTGAGGTGCAAGTCTCTTTCCCTCACTGGACCCCACTTTTCTAGTTTATGCTGCTTGGATCCTGTAATGCTCTAATCTGTTTTGTAGAGTTAGTATTATGTGGCTGAATAGAATCCACAGCCAGTGTTTTGCCAACTGAAGTCCTAGCCCCCTCTAGGTGAATGTGCCAGGTTCCAAGAGGTTCACAGACCTGTGGGCTGGATGTGATTTAGTATCTTGGAGCTACAAGTTTTACTTGTAGATATATATTTTATTATTAAAATATAGATATTTAAGGAGTAAACAGTAAATTTTGCACAAATGATTAAGATTAAACCTTCAGGCTTTAAAGAAATTATAACTTATAGCCAGCCATCTCCTTGTATTCCGACACTTCCAACCCCACAGCCCCACCCTGCTCCCCTGGGTATATGCATTCATTATCTTCTGTGCCTTAAAAATGTCTTCTGTGGCAGCTTTGAGAAATACTAGCTCAGGCCAGATGAGCTTGCTGTCTGAAGTCAAAGGGAGCAAAGAAAAAATTTTTTTCTTAGAGATGCAGCCACTTCTCAGAGTGGAATGGTAAAGAACCTGCTTATTGGAGCCACAGATGTTTTCCTGGAACCGGTACCTAGATACTCTTTCCAACTAGAAAATGAGGTTTCTCTTTCCTCTGAAGTAAGTTCTCAGCTGGAGGCAAAGCCTGAAGCAAGCTAAGCTTGGCCTCATTCCATATTTCAGGATTTGAAAATGGGGCCAAGAGTTGCCTGATCAAATGATTCCCAGCACCCTGTGGACCTTAATTGGAGATTTCTGTACAGCCTGGGGTCCATGGGTCATCTGTTTTATCCTTTGTTCTTTTTCAGTCTCAGTTCTGACTTCAGACCATATTTCCTTCACCAAGCACACTCACTTCCTTACTTTGGGACTTCAGTGGAGGCTAAGAGACATCGCTCTCTCCAAGCCTACAGTCTAAGAAAGTAGAACATTTATATGCATCTGATTTCTTTGTGTTCATAGGGAAGAGGCAGTGCTCAGAGAGATTCAAATACCCTGCTGATCCTGATATCTTTCTTTTGATATCACTTTAGCTATTACTTTATCCTCAGAGATACTCTAGATCCTGGAATTATTTTAGTTCCCATGATCCTCCTCTAATCATACTCCTAACCATCCCACTAGTGAAGCAGACAACGTGGTGTAAATAGAAGCTAAGGAACTCACTCCTGGGACCTGTGGAATTGACTGTGTAATCTGTGCCTGCCTCACTTCCTTTTAATTCTGGTGTCTTTTGAGTTTCTACACCTGGGCCGTTGGTATAGGCAAAAGCCAGTTGCTACCCTATTAGTTCTGTTCCCAGTCTGCCCTGCCATGACCTAATATCCTGTCCTAATGGTCCATTTTCAACATCTTCAGTGGGTCTTTTTCTATCCTGGGGCTGCATTGTTTCTTGGAACTTATTTCTTTACACCAATTGCACCTGTACACACTATGTTCTGCACCCTTGTGGAAAACCATTAATTAGGCCCTATCATAGATATAGGATGTTAAGAGGTGCTTAAAAAATCTTTCCTATCCGCATCCTCTCCCTTTATCCTCTGCAAAAAAAAAGCCACTCTCACATTTCAACATGACTACTTTGTATTCTCCATCTAAAACTTGATGGTAATGCCTATTGACTTAGACTCAGAGACTCACCTTTCCGTCAAATCCTGGAAGTCTTGATCTTTCTTCATATAGTACACCTTCCCTCATTTATTTTTTTTCTAAGCATGTTCCTAGTTACCCAAGTTGTCAAGAGGTTTGTGGGAAATGGGGCTGTATTTCTTGGTCATTTACAAATAACCTAGTTAGTAGATTGGTAGAACTTGAGAGCATAAAGAAGTCATTTAAGCCCCACCATTCACAGTAGATGGGGAAGCTGGATAGATGAGGAAACTGAGGCCCAGAGAAGGAAATGTATTGCTTTAACATCACACAGCAAGTGGGAGACAGAAGTGAGACTTCCATTCAGGTTTCTTGATAGCTGCTTCAAGCTATGAAAGGGGAGGGTAATCATCATGAACACCTTGGTGCAATGAAGGTTAATGACTTGGCAATATGGCTTCTCTCCAAAGTGATTGTTGACTGAACCTAGTGGGAAAACCAGGAGCTATATGTAGATGCAGAGGTAGTCAAAGTTCATTGTCTGGCTGGGATATCTGGGCCAAAAGAGAGACAAGGCAGTTATTCACTTGGGAACCCCAGAGCTTCTAAGCTCCTTTGAACCCTTGGCATTAGGAGATAACAAACAAGAGAAAAAGGGTATAGGTTTTAGAGTCATATAATTAGGATTCTAGTCTAGACTCTGTGGTTTTAGACAGATTCTCTAAGCCTTATTTTCCTCATTTATAAAATGGAGATAATAACTATCTCATGATTGTTCAGTGTTTGGTACCTGGCACATAATAGGTACTTAATAAACATGATCTATTATTTTCCTTGAGGCCTCTGAAGCTCTAGATTGTAAGCTCTGGGAGTGACTATGGGTCTGGCCTGGCTTTGGATGCATAGGAGAAACTTTGTGGATACAGTGCAGTGTGTGTTTGTGCATGCACAGGTATGTGTGTTTTGAGGGGGATATGATTCATCCATAGGGAAAGACATTAGCAACGCTGAGTCCCTGCTACCTGTTTCTAACTCCAGGTAAATTTCTTCACCTCAAATCCCCCCTCCCACCCCAGAAGAAGAAAATATAAAGAAGACTCCCTGACACCACCATGACCTTATTAGGATATCGCTTTATTGCCTCTATCCCCAGTGGTGGGCATGCTAGATTTGAGCCACCAGCCAGAACTATTTACATGCTAATGTCAGGGACTGGAAAACAAGAGTCTGTCTATCTGTTCCTGGCTGTCTTTCCTTTCCTACCCACTGCTCAGCCAAAATGTCCAGTAGCTGAATGCCATGGGGCCCTTCAGCTACTATACTCATTCCCACTGTCAACCTGTGTAAGTGGTAAAGGAGAATCATGACTGAGCTCTAATTATGGCTGAAAATAAGCATCTTAGCCTCTAAGCACAGCACAGGTTTGGGGTTTATAGATACCACAGTACATTTTTACTTTGGGCATTGTAAGTAGGACTTAGCCTGAAGGGTATGGGCATTATTCCTAGATGCTAAACATAAAGAATGAGTCCAGGAGAACAAGATTCAGGAGTTAAACCAACAGTTTCTATCTTCAGCTTTTACTCTATCCTGGGAGTATGGAGCTGCATGGCATAATTGAGTGGGATGGTGGTAGCAGAAAGCACTGAATTTGAATGGGCTTGGAGTCAAACAGTCCCGACACTGCTACTCACTAACTGAACCTTACTTTTATTATCTGTAAAATGGGTCCATTTGTAATTATATCATAGGGCTATTATGAAAATTCAAGGAGATAATGGATATCAAGTTATTGGCATGTGGTAGTGATTACAATTGATCTAGTCCCTACCTCAGCAGAAGTATTTGGTGCAGAGGGATATTGACCTTATTTCTTAGCTACTACCCAACTGTGTTTTATTTTCAGACCTGGGTGCCTTATATCCTTTAAGGTCAGGGACCACATGGGCTCCACATTTGCCTCCTCTATGCCTGGCACAGGGTAGGCATTCAATCAATGGTTGTTTTGTGTTTTGCCTTTCAGGTGGTGAAAACTATTGGCCTGAGGGAAGTTTGGTTTTTTGGTCTGCAGTACCAGGACACTAAGGGTTTCTCTACTTGGCTGAAACTCAATAAGAAGGTAATTGCTTACTCCACTGTCACATTTGGAATTCACTTTTCTACTAGACTTTGCTCAAGAGTGTAAAATGTGCAAGCTGGCAAATCTAGGGCATGTAGGAGAGAGTCATAGACTATTGAACTGGAAAGAATCTTGAAAGTCTCATAATTGTATCTTGTCTGTTTTCTTGCCTATCAACTTATGCCTGTGCCCCATAAAGATGTGTCCTTATTTCTTAATTTTCTCAGTTGAACCCCAAGTGAGATGGTTTAACTATAGGTCCATTCAAACTCTCCACATCCTAGCAGCATCTCTGCAGGAACATGGCAGTTCTCCATCTCATCATCCTCAAACTGTCTGACTTTGTCGTTGGAGGTCTCCATATAGTCCTATGGCTTATTTTCCCGATTGTGTCTAGGGGGTGAGTGCCCCACCTTTTGCTGGTAGTCTTCTTTTCCCAAAGAGTGGAGACATTTGCTGGGAAAATGTGGAACCATTAGTAGCCAATTTGTGCTCAAAAGACAATCTGATTTGTGCTCTTGTCTAGTCAATTCCCAGACCTCAGTCATATATCCTGGTCTTTACTTTGTTGATTTATGGAGTTGGGGGAGAGTCTTAAAAGAGGAGTTTCTTAAACCTACCCTCAGAATGTAGGGGCAGTTGGATATATTGTCTGATGATGGCTTAAGGGCTTAGGTGTTAGGTTATTTTAAGAAGAAATTCCCAATAGGAGGCAATTATGGATGTGGGTTTGGGTCCTCAATGAAAGTAATATGTCTCTTTTCTGAATTACCAGAATTGTTACCCAACTCTTTGGGATTATCCAAATTGATGACTTTCCAGTGTCTTCTCCCCACCCTATAGCCACTCCTCTACCCCTAAAATCTATTTTTTGAGAGCACATAACCCCTTGCTGCTCCTAGGTGACTGCCCAGGATGTGCGGAAGGAAAGCCCTCTGCTTTTCAAGTTCCGGGCCAAGTTCTACCCTGAGGATGTATCTGAAGAGTTGATCCAGGACATCACACAGCGACTGTTCTTCCTGCAAGTGAAGGAGGGCATTCTCAATGATGATATTTACTGCCCACCTGAGACTGCTGTGTTGCTGGCCTCCTATGCTGTCCAGTCCAAGTATGGTGACTTCAATAAGGAAGTCCACAAGTCTGGCTACTTGGCTGGGGACAAGTTGCTGCCACAGAGGTGAGGTGGTGTCCTGGCTATCTGCCCTGGTCAGAGTGAGCCCTGGCCCAAAGCTGATTGATTCCTGTTATATAGGGGTTGCCAGATCTGTCCCTCTCCACTGGGGTCTGTCTGAAGACCATGTTATGATGCTAAGACAGACATACTTGCATATGGCACTATACTCTGTTCTTATTTCTCTGGTTCTCAAAACAAAACATTTTTCCCTCCTCAGTTTGCCTATTACAGAACTTCATTACCCTGGAAACAGGTGCTTATATTGAGAACCAGAGATGGATTGCTTCTCCTTGCCCCAGTTCCATTCTCTTGATCCTTTTCACTGATTTAGATCTCTTATATCAGAGGTTCATTGGAGTGAGAAATACTTAAACCAGGGACATGGGGAGCTCAAAACAGTCTTTTAATATTGATACCCAGTGTACAGAGATTTCAACTTTTGTATACTTCAAAACTGAACATTCTCAAACTCTAATTATTTTTATTTTAGCATCACAACAACATACAGAATGAATAAGGCAGGCATAATCCTTATTTCCTGGGTAAGGAAATAGAGATGCAGAGGTACTCACTCTGATCTGCTGAATCTCACACAGCTCATTTGTGGCAACCTGGAACCCTAGTTTCTTGATTTTTTTAAAACCCTACTGCATCCAGCCACTGTTTTATATAGGCTTTTAAACTGGAAGGAAAATTATGCTTCATTCCAGTAACCTCAGTCCCAGTGGAGCTATGGGAAATGTACAACTCACTTGAAGGTATTAGGGATAGTGGTTGTGCCCTTGGACTCTACATGAGTCAGTTACTGCTGTAATGTCTGAAATAGCATATTTAAAGCAAGCCTTGTTTATTATCTAGTAGATCTGGGAGATATCATTATCATATAATTACAACTGGGTCCATTTTACAGATAATAACAGTTGAACCTGTCAGTTTTTTCCCTAAACCATTTGGACTCACTTCTCTCTTCCATAGCCACAGGCTATATAATCTTATCCCTGAGCAGTAGTATCACAAATGCAACCTATTGACCCCACAGAGATCTAGGAGAGAGCATGCATGCATCCATGAGGCCCATCCCTCCTCTTAGTCCCACAAATCAGCAAAGACTGTTAATATGTTACTGCTTTGCTTGGTGACCACAGCACATTATTGGATTTTCTGGTTAAAGGTACAAAGGAAGGTGTTCCCATTGTCTTTCTTGATCACCCATTCTGTATGTCTCATACCCCTCAGGCAGTTCTCTGTGTCTACTTAAGACCTCCTGCTGTAATTTCAGTCTGCTTCTGGTGTAACTGACCCCACATCATCTTTCCAGGGTCCTGGAGCAGCACAAGCTTAACAAGGACCAGTGGGAGGAAAGGATCCAGGTGTGGCATGAGGAGCACCGGGGCATGCTCAGGTAAGCCTACCCTAGGAACTATGGGCTCTGTTCCCTTGCAAGGAGAATAAGAGTTGGTTCAGTGGGGAAGAAGAGGCCGAGGCTGGGAACACTGGAGGATGTTGGAGAGAGACAGAAATGCAGGTTACAAGAGGAAATTAGAAATGGAAGGCAAATCAGTGCCATTATAAAACTGTGCTTTTGTGGATGATGGGAGCTGATAGCCCAAATCAAGGGATTCTGAGATTCCCTCCCCTAGAGAGTTTCTGAGCCACCAGGGGCCCCTCTACCAAGCAAGAAATGAGGAAGGATCTTTATGAACATGGCATACCATTTGGGAGATGTCTAATTGAAGAATGAATCTTTTCATTTTGTCATCACCATCTCGTTTGGGCTCTGCTAATAATGTGCCTGTGTAAGAGGCTTCTGTGATAGCTAATATGCCAGAGGTCAGCAAGAGTCAGCCCACCTTTATTACCCTTGGGAATCTCAGACCTTAGGCTCCGGTGAGCATGTTTTGGCAAAAGTCATGTTTTGCTGTGTTAACCGTCATCTGCTCACCCTCTATCCTCTTTCCAATCCCTTATGGCAAGATTCTTGTCAGAAGTGGAGAGCAAGTAGGCTTTCTGTCTCCCTGGGTCTGATTCATAGGCTCCCTACCCTTTATTACTTGTCCCTTCTGCCCCCTGCCACTGACCTCCACTCTGTTGTTTAGGGAGGATGCTGTCCTGGAGTATCTGAAGATTGCCCAGGATCTGGAGATGTATGGTGTGAACTACTTCAACATCAAGAACAAGAAAGGCTCAGAGCTGTGGCTGGGGGTAGATGCCCTGGGTCTCAACATCTATGAGCAGAATGACAGGTATAGTTCAGAGATCACTTTTTAACTTTTTATTTTGTATTAGGGTATAACCAATTAACAAACAATGTTGTGATACTTTCAGGTGAGCAGAAAAGGGGCTCAGCCATATATATACATGTATTTATTCTCCCCCAAACTCCTTTCCCATCCAGGCTGCCACATAACATTAAGTAGAGTTCAATGTTCTATACAGTAGGTCCTTGTT
Organism: Antilocapra americana; assembly: GCA_007570785.1. Taxonomy (NCBI): domain Eukaryota; kingdom Metazoa; phylum Chordata; class Mammalia; order Artiodactyla; family Antilocapridae; genus Antilocapra; species Antilocapra americana. Next base: position 2,826,735 of record ML663487.1, on the reverse strand, counting down.
GGTTATCCATTTCAAACATAGCAGAGTGTATATGTCTATGCCAAACTCCTTAACTATCCCTCCCCCTGTCCTTCCCCTCTAAGAACCATAAGTTCTTTTTCTAAGTCTGTGAATCTGTTTCTGTTTTGTAAGTTCATTTGTATCATTTCTTTTTAGATTCCACATATAAAAAATATCATATGATATTGCTCAGCTTGCTTACTTTTATGGGCTACTTTGACACCTAGGACTTGACAAAGTATGATTATACTTCCTGGGTCCCACCTGTATCATTCTTTTTCTACCTAGATTAAGACCAGCCCAGATGATCACACAACCTCCCTCAGGCCTCTAAATCTTGGATTGACTAGACTTTCACTGTCCACTGTGGTAGCTTCTGGCCACATGTAGCTGATGAACACTTGAAATGTGGCTGGTCTGAATTGAGATGTGCTATAAGTACATCTATAACTTCAGTATAACTACACTGAAGGCTTAGTGTGAAAAAAATATAAAATGTCTTATTAATATATCTAAAATATTAATTTACATATTCATGAATATTTACATGTTCAAAATACATGATAGTGTTTTGCATATACTGAGTTAAGTGAACTGTTGTTATAGTTAATTCCACCCTGTTTCTTTTTACTTACATGTGACTACTAGAAAATTTTAAATTGCATGTGTGATAATTTATATTTCTGTTGGATAGCCCTGGTTTAAAACCCACTTTGTCAGGATTTGTAATTAATTTCACTTCATATGATGATTCAGTATTTTTTGACCTATAATCTCCTGCTACAGCCTTATCTCACTAGCTTATTTTTTTCCCTTGGTTTGCTCTTGATGAGTATAAAGATCAGTATATTATTGTTTTGTATAACTTCTGAGTCTTAGAACTCATTATTTACTGTCCTCTCAGATTTTACAACCTTGAGTAGAAGAGATCCAGTGAAGTAAGGCTGGCGATTCTTTGAGAGATTGTTACAAGGTCCATGCCTCAATAAAAAATAAAGCAAACCTTAGTTGTTGGGACAAGGGATATGTTGATTGTAGTATCAGAAAGTCCTTTGTGAACTCTCAATGCTGGCAGCTGACCTGGTGGCATGTGATGATACTGGCTGAGCTGGCAATGAATCTGTTTCCTTAAGGGAGAAGTTGGTGGTGGGGAAGGCAAGGCACTAACCCTCTATGTCCTTCTTGCCTTGCGTTTGTCCTAATGCTTTTGGTATCCATTTTTACAGGCTGACTCCTAAGATAGGCTTCCCCTGGAGTGAAATCAGGAACATCTCTTTCAATGACAAGAAATTTGTCATCAAGCCCATTGACAAAAAAGCCCCGGTAAGTGACTCCTCCCACTGGCCAAGGTCTAGGTAATGGTCACACTGGCCAAGGCCTACATAATGCTGGAAGCAATCATGTCATTGCATATTTCTCTCCTTTCTCTGGATTTTTGTGTATGTTGATGGGAATAGGAGGCATAAAAGGTGATTGGCTGTGAAAAAGGATGTTGATGCCAATAAATGGTTAGGAGGCCTCCTGTAACTGGTGCTGCCATGCTAACTGTGTCTCAGGAGAAGCATGGATTAGGGAGAACCACAGGCAGTCTAAGTTCTGCCTGTTAGCCACTGTCTTTTACTTCCCCAAGGCTCTGGGGTAGAAACAGAGTACATCTTATCTTTTAAAGCTTCTAGGCTGAAAAAGTAGAAATCGTTCATGTACTTGATTTATCTCTAATTATGGAGAAAGGAGAGAACCAGGAGAAGTCCACATCCAAATGTTGTTCTTTTTGTTATAACTTTTCTGCTGTCCTCTTAAGACTTCTCTCCAGAGCAATCCAAATACAAAAGAATGCTTTGAGTCTAGTCATTCCTCTAACATGATTGCCACACCTGTCACCTATAGTTGCCTGTGGTTGACAGGACTGAAAAACTGGGGATTGGGAATAGGATAGAAAACTGTGATGAGTCTTCTTTTTTGATGTGCCTCATGCCCAGCAAGGGCCAGTGGCCGTGGTGAACCAGACCCTTCTCATGAGGTCTCAACCTTCTTTTAGCTTTGAGGTCTCTGAACTTTCCTTGCTAAAAACTTTATATATATTGTCTCCTTAAACCCTCAATGATATTGTCAGGTAGGTAATGGCATTCCTATTTTATAAGTGATAAAATTGAGTTTCAGAGGGATGGAGTGATTTGCCCAAGATCATACAGCTAATATGGTAGAGCTGGGATTTATACCTAGGTTGTTTTACCTCTAGAGCTTGTGCTCCTTTTACTGCACCCCAAGCTATATGAGATGGTAGTAGTTTGGGTTCAGTGGCAGAAGAGCTGGTGGTTAGCCCATCAGCTGGTGACCTTGGTCCAGTGGTATTTGTAGTAAGACTCCAGCTCACTGGATTTTCTTGTATGTGTATGTTTTTTAACTGCTGCTATGCTCAACTTTCATTAGAAAAAGGTAAGTAACAAAGCCAGCTGAGACCAAGGGCTTATTTAAAACACCACAACTGGGATAATTGATGTTCAGGAGACTTACATATTCATGTATGTATTTACAAATACACTGCCTTATTCCAAATAGGATTGAAGGGACTGGCTCTAAGATATGCTTTTAGAAAATATAGAACCAGTACAGCCCACTCATACTACACTCACCAGGGTATTATCTAAAGATTATTGTACCTCTAAGAGAGGTTCCTGAGACCCAGCAGGATATTTAATTAGCAGATTAAGTCAATTGCTATCTTTCAACTGGATTGAGGGTATTTTAAGATGATTTTCATAAGCAAATGTTGAAAGAAATTGTGGCTTGGTAGGAAGAGCGCTAGTTTTGGAGTCAAGAAGCCTGGGTTCTAGACCTGGGTCTGCCACTAACTTGCCATCTGACCCTGGACAAGTCACTTCACCACTCTGATAATTGGTCTTCCCATCTATATTATGATTGTTTCAGTGCTTTTTAACTTAGCTTTTCAGAAGGCAGAAGCCCACCTTCATGTTTCCCTCTACACTCTCTGACTGCTGGTTTTCTACCAGGACTTTGTTTTCTATGCTCCTCGGCTGCGGATTAACAAACGGATCTTGGCTCTGTGCATGGGGAACCATGAGCTATACATGCGCCGTCGCAAGCCCGACACAATTGAAGTACAGCAGATGAAGGCACAGGCCCGGGAGGAGAAGCACCAGAAGCAGATGGAGCGGTAGGTGGTGTGGAATTGAAGTGGGGCTGGGGCTATGATGAGGAAGCTTTTCAAAGGTGCTAAGCCTGCTAAAGGCAGGACATGAAGTCATCCTGGTACTGAGGCAAAGGGAGCTGTACAGGGATGACACCTCTTCCTTTAAGTCTCAGACATCCCCAGGAATCAGGCATTTAGAATGCTAGGATTTCAGAGGTTCACAGGAGAGAGGGGCATTTCATAGTTCCCCGTTATCTGTGACCCTCATGCCATTGCTCTTCTAGGTGGACTCTGGGTTGCTCTGGACTATCTGACCAGTATAGTGGTAGTAGCAAAAGGCTCCATGCACATTTAAACCTGGACTCTACAGGATCTTTTGAATGAAATTAGACAGAGCTACCAGAGTTTTCCTTCCAAAGCCCTTCTGCACTGTGGTCCCTTTGGTACTCAAAGTATATCAAGGCTTAGTAGTATCAGCATCAACTTTGAAACTATTTAGGAAGGCAGTATCTGAGACCTACCCCAAATGTGCTGATTCAAAATCTGCATTTTAAGATCCTAGTTAACCAGTTTTTCAAAGAAGATGTGCAAATGGCCAGCAGGCACATGAAAATGCCCTTAGTTATTAGGGAAATGCAAAGTGAAACCTCAGTGAGGTACTACTTCATACTCACTAATATGGATATATTAAGTGAAAACAGAAAATGACAGCTGTTGGCAAGGGTGTGGAGAGATTGAAACTCATGCTCTTCACTGTTGGGAATGTAAAATGGTTCAACTGCTCTAGCAAACAACTGATGGTTCCTCAAAAAGTTAAATGTAGAATTACCGTGTAACTCCACAATTCCCCTCCTAGGTATACACCAAAAAAAAATTGAAAACAGATGGTCAAACATGTATATGCACACACATGTTCATAGCTGTGAAATTCACAGTAGCCAAAAGGTGAAAACAGCCCAAATGTCCATCACTGAATGAATGGATAAACAAATTATTCAGCTATCCAACAAAATATCATTCAGTCATTAAAAAGAACAAAATACTTATATGGGCAAACCACTTCAGTATTCTTGCCTTGAGAACCCCATGAACAGTATGAAAAGGCAAAAAGATAGGACACTGAAAGATGAACTCCCCAGGTCAGTAGGTGCCCAATATGCTACTGGAGATCAGTGAAGAAATAACTGCAGAAAGAATTAAGGGATGGAGCCAAAGCAAAAACAACACCCAGTTGTGAATGGGACTGGTGATAGATGCAAGATTCGATGCTGTAAAGAGCAACATTGCATAGGAACCGGGAATGTTAGGTCCATGAATCAGGGCAAATTCGAAGTGGTCAAACAGGAGATGACAAAAGTGAACATCAACATTTTAGGAATCAGTGAACTAAGATGGATTGGAATGGGTGAATTTAACTCAGACAACCATTATTATTCCTACTACGTGGGCAGGAATCCCTTATAAGAAATGGAGTAGCCATCACGGTCAACAAAAGAGTCCGAAATGCAGTACTTGGATGCAATCTCAAAAACAACAGAATGATCTCTGTTCATTTCCAAGGCAAACCATTCAATATCGTGGCAATTCAAGTCTATGCCCTGACAATAATGCCCAAGAAGCTGAAGTTGAACAGTCCTATGAAGACCTACGAGACCTTTTAGAGCTAACACTCAAAAAATATGTCCTTTTCATTATAGGGTACTGGAATGCAAAAGTAGGAAATCAGGAAATGCCTGGAGTAACAGGCAAATTTGGCCTTGGAGTACAGAATGAAGCAGGGCAAAGGCTAATAGAGTTCTGCCAAGAGAATGCACTGGTCATAGCAAACACCCTCTTCCAACAACACAAGAGAAGACTCTACACATGGACATCACCAGATGGCCAACACCGAAATCAGACTGATTATATTCTTTGCAGCCAAAGATGGAGAGGCTCTATACAGTCAGCAAAAACAAGACTGGGAGCTGACTGTGGCTCAGATCGTGAACTTCTTATTGCCAAATTCAGACTGAAATTGAAGAAAGTGGAGAAAATCATTAGACTTTTCAAGTATAACCTAAATCAAATCCCTTATGATTATACAGTGGAAATGAGAAATTGATTTAACGGACTAGATCTGATAGGCAGAATGCCTGATGAACTATGGATGGAGGTTCGTGACACTGTACAGGAGACAGGAATCAAGACCATCCCCAAGAAAAAGAAATGCAAAAAGGCAAAATGGTTGTCTGAGGAGGCCTTACAAATAGCTGTGAAAAGAAGAGAAGTGAAAAGCAAAGGAGAAAAAGAAAGATATACCCATTTGAATGCAGAATTCCAAAGAATAGCAAGGAGAGATAAAAAAAGCCTTCCTCAGCAATCAGTGCAGAGAAATAGAGGAAAACAATAGAATGGGAAAGACTAGAGAGCTCTTCAAGATACCAAGGGAACATTTCATGCAAAGATGGGCTCAATAAAGGACAGAAATGGTAGGGACCTAAGAGAAACAGAAGATATTAAGAAGGGGTGGCAAGAGTACACAGAAGAATTGTACAAAAAAGATCTTCACAGCCCAGATAATCAAAATGGTGTGATCACTCACCTAGAGCCAGAAATCCTGGAATGTGAAGTCAAGTGAGCCTTAGGAAGCATCACTACAAATAAAGCTAGTGGAGGTGATGGGATTGCAGTTGAGTTATTTCACATTCTGAAAGATGATGCTGTGAACATGCTTCACTCAATATGCCAGCAAATATGGAAAACTCAGCAGTGGCCACAGGACTGGAAAAGGTCAGTTTTCATTCCAATCCCAAAGAAAGGCAATTCCAAGGAATGCTCAAACTACTGCACAATTGCACTCATCTCACACGCTAGTAAAGCAATGCTTAAAATTCTCCAAGCCCAGTTTCAGCAATACGTGAACCATGAACTTCCAGATGTTCAAGTTGATTTTAGAAAAGGCAGAAGAACCAGAGATCAAATCGCCAACATCCAATGGATTATCAAAAAAGCAAGAGAGTACCAGAAAAACATCTATTTCTGCTTTATTAACTATGCCAAAACCTTAAACTTTGTGGATCACAATAAACTGTGGAAAATTCTCAATGAGATGGGAATACCAGGCCACCTGACCTTCCTCTTGAGAAACCTGTATGCAGGTCAGGAAGCAACAGTTAGAACTGGACATGGAACAACAGACTGGTTTCAAATAGGAAAAGGAGTACGGCAAGGTTATGTATTATCACCTTGCTTATTTAACTTATACACAGTGTACATCATGAGAAACACTGGATTGTAGGAAACACAAGCTGGAATTAAGATAGCTGGGAGAAATATCAATAACCTCAGACATGCAGACAACACCACCCTTATGGCAGAAAGTGAAGAAGAACTAAAGTGCCTCTGATGAAAATGAAAGAGGAGAGTGAAAAGTTGGCTTAAAACTCAACATTCAGAAAACTAAGATCATGGCATCCGGTCCCATCACTTCATGGCAGATAGATGGGGAAACAGTGGAAACAGTGGCTGACTATTTTTCTGGGCTCCAGAATCACTGTGGATGGTGATTGCAGCAATGAAATTAAAAGATGCTTACTCCTTGAAAGGGAAGTTATGACCAATCTAGACAGCATATTAAAAAGCAGAGACATTACTTTTCCAACAAAGGTCCATCTAGTCAAGGCTATGGTTTTTCCAGTGGTCATGTATGGATGTTAGAGTTGGACTATAAAGAAAGATGAGCGCCGAAGAATTTGAACTGTGGTGTTGGAGAAGACTCTTGAGAGTCCCTTGGACTGCAAGGAGATCCAACCAGTCCATCCTACAGGAGATCAGTCCTAGGTGTTCACTGGAAGGGCTGATGTTGAAACTGAAACTCCAATACTTTGGCCACCTCATGCGAAGAGCTGACTCATTGGAAAAGACCCTGATGCTGGGAAAGTTTGAGGGCAGGAGGAGTAGGGGTCGACAGAAGATGAGGTGGTTGAATGGCATCACTGACTCGATGGACATGGGTTTGGGTGAACTCAGGGAGTTGGTGATGGACAGAGGCCTGGCGTGCTGTGATTCATCGAGTCGCAAAGAGTTAGACATGACTGAGTGACTGATCTGAACTATAATGTGGATGAATCTCTAAAACATTATGCTAAGTGATAGAAATCAGACACAAAAAGTCCTATATTGTATTATTCCATTTTTATGAAATATACAGAATAGATAAACCTACTGAGACAGACGAAATATTGATGATTGTCAGGGGCTGGCGGGAAGGGAGATATGGAGAAACTTCTTAACACCAGGTATGGGGTTTTACTTTGGCATGATGAAATATTGTGCATGTATTAAATGCCACTGAATTATTTGCTGTAAATTTTTTATTTTATAGTATTAATATGATTATCACCTCAGTAATTTATTACAAAAATAACACCCCAGGTGATTTCTGTACATTTTAAGATTTCTATTAGCACTCTTCTAATAGATACTCTGTCATAGAGAGTTTGAAACCTTGGGAAGCTTCTAATCTAGTAGGCTGGAAAATGACTCCATGTATAAGAGGTTAGACACCATGGTTCACATTTATTCTGAAAAAAAAAAAATGGTATGAGGAGCAGTTTACAGAACTGGTTCTGGCAGGAACCTGCCCTCCTCAGTCTAGTAGAAGAAAGGTTAAGAGTATATGTATAACTATTCAGGGCACAATGCTGTGTCATTCATTCACTCAATATATATTTATTGAGCAGTGAAATAAAGACAAAAACCTCTGCTCTGCTCCCATGTAGCTGTCATTCTAGTGGGAAGAGACAGGCAGATCAAATAAGCATATTATACAATCTGTGACATAATAAGTACTATGGAGAAAAATAACAGGGTGGAGGGATATGAGGAAGGATAGGGCCAACTATTTTGAGATAAAAGACATCTAGCCAAGGGAGAAAATAAGGACTACTGGAAGAGGTGCTGGGGCAAGAAAAAGCCAATACTTATTTTAGATTTACAACAAATTTTGAGAGAAAGGAGCCTAAAGCTGAACTTCACAGGGCAGAGGACTAATGCCCTAGCCATAGAGATCACCAGACTTGAAGCACAGTATATCAGCAGAGAGTCAAAACTTTTCTCTTTGTAACTCCATAAGGTAGACAGGGCAAGACTTATTTGGCCATCTTACACATAGGATTACTAAGAACAAGAGCAAAGAAATGATGCAGCTAAGGTCACCCACTAGTTACTCAGTGGGTAGTGGATGAGTTATGATTCCAGGTTGGATCTCCTGATACTGGGACAAACTGGCAGGGCTCTGAGCATACCAGCCCTGGTGAGGACAAGAATATAGGGAGAAGGGAGAGTAATTGTGCCTCACAAGCCCCAAGTCTGTTAGATGGGTGGGGACTGAGGGATCAGGGCCAGAAGGTCTTGGGGATCCCAAGGCTTTCATGTGGCCTTGCTATCCTGTTCCATCCCTTCTTTCTCCTTTCCTAGTGCTCTGCTGGAAAATGAAAAGAAGAAACGTGAGATGGCAGAAAAGGAGAAGGAGAAGATTGAACGGGAAAAGGAGGAACTGATGGAGAGGCTGAAGCAAATCGAGGAACAGACTAAGAAGGCTCAACAAGGTGAGGCTTGGAGTCATCTTGGAGACTGGATTCCACAGTCTGACTCTGAGCTAGAAACCCTTCTGTCTCAGCTTTAGACTTGGGGCATATATTCAGTTCAGTTCAGTCACCCAGTTGTGTCCAACTCTATGCGATCCCATAGACGGCAGCCCACCAGGCTCCCCCATCCCTGGGATTCTCCAGGCAAGAACACTGGAGTTGGTTGCCATTTCCTTTTCCAATGCATGAAAGTGAAAACTGAAAGTGAAGTTGCTCAGTTGTGTCCGACTCATAGCGACCCTGTGGACTGCAGCCTACCAGGCTGCTCAGTCCGTGGGATTTTCCAGGCAAAAGTACTAGAGGGGGTCGCCAGTGCCTTCACCACATATATTCAAGATGTGGCTAAAAGAATAGAGGAATGATGAGGCGAAAGGAAGAGTGCCTAGAGGTTTTGCCATCTGTGACCGGGAGTGAAGCATTTCCAGGAAGGAAGTTAGGTGTCCCTTAATCTCTGCACTCTTTACCACCTTTCCCCTTCCTTCTCTTCCCAGAACTGGAAGAACAGACCCGCAGGGCTCTGGAACTTGAACAGGAGCGAAAGCGTGCCCAGAGTGAGGCTGAAAAACTGGCCAAAGAGCGTCAAGAAGCTGAAGAGGCCAAGGAGGCCCTGTTGCAGGCCTCCCAGGACCAGAAGAAGACCCAGGAACAATTGGTAAAGCTAAAAAATGGGATGGGATTATGGGATCTGAATTTTGTCTCCTTTCTACCTACCTATTCACAGCTACCTCTGTTTGCACATCTGGCTCTTTTTAGCAGAGTGTCTCTCTGCAGGCTTCCAGCAGATAGTTCCTTCAGAAGCAAGCTGAGAAGTCACTTTGTGAGCAAATAGTCTTCTGTAACCCTTACTTTTATTCTTTTTCTTAGCAAGTGGGGACTTGAGCTGATGACCTGACAAAGTAGAGAGGGAGGAAAGAAGTTGACTAGCTATGTGTGCTACAAACTATACTAGCAACTTTTCACTTTTCCTTACTTTCTTATTTCCTCTTCCTAATAATCCTGTGGGATTAATCCATGTGGGATAATATGCCCAGGTAATGAAATTAGGGCTCAGAGAGGTTGAAGAGACCTGCATAGGTCACACAATTGTGACTAAGAATGAGAAGTCATTTCTGCTTCTCTTTTAAGGGTTTGCTCCCTAAATCATGTGTAAAGTTATATGTCTATACATTATTTATAGGGGAGGAGTGTGAGCATCTGTACTTTCATCACAATTTCCAAGGGTTCTGCAACTCAGAATTTAAGAACCTGTGGCCCAAATTCCTTAACATATGCTCTTACCCTGTACTGTTTGTAGTGGGAGTACAGGAAACTAAAACCTAATTTTCGGCAGAAAATATCCTCGGGGAAGTTTTTCCAAGATGTGAGGGTATGCATAAGCTTTATTCCCTTGATCATATCACTCTGTGACACTTGAGTGTCGTTCCTGTACTTGTCCTGAGAAGATCTTAGTGGAGGCCTGAGCATTGTAGGATAACAGGAAAGGGTCTTCCACTTCAGGCAGTGACACAATGATCTCCAAAGCTTTACTGAAGCCCTAACTCTGCAATGGGAGAGAGAAGAGAGGGGAAAGAGTGCCCATAAAGAAGAACCAGAGGTGACACATTGTTTGCCTTCAAGTCTAGTCTAGGCAGGGAGTTAATAGGGTGCTGTAGTAGATCTGAGAATGAGAGTGTTCACTCTGGGCTTCCTGGAGGAGGTGTGGTAAAGAGTCTCCAGAGAGGCATACAAGTGAAACAGGAAGTTCCCTGTTAGTTCTCAGAGCATCTGGGGTTGAGGACACTTGGGCCCTGGGGACCAGAAGGCCCACTTCTCATAAGCTTCCAATTGATCAATAGGCCTTGGAAATGGCAGAGCTGACAGCTCGGATCTCCCAGCTGGAGATGGCCCGACAAAAGAAGGAGAGTGAGGCTGTGGAATGGCAGCAGAAGGTAAGACATAGTGCCCAGGACTAAGTAGTATGGAATGGGATATCATGCGTAAGTTCTTGGATTCCTTAGGTTTGGGTTTCTTCACTTTTCCATCCTTCCTTGACAGTGTGTATCATGGGAGGAGCTCAAGGCTCTCTCAAATACTTCCCAGAATTCTCCAGTACCCCCAGGGAATTTGGTACAATTACTCCTATTATACAGCTGAAGAAACTCAGGACCAGTCAGGCAAAGTGGCTTGAACTACCTGGTGCCTGCTTTCTTCTGGGCCATTCTAGGCACATGTAGGGATACTGCAAGTTAACCTGGTTTGGCTGCCAGCCCTTCTTTCCTCTGTTACTGAACAGGCTCAGATGGTACAGGAAGACTTGGAGAAGACCCGTGCAGAGCTGAAGACTGCCATGAGCACGCCTCATGTGGCAGAACCTGCTGAAAATGAGCAGGATGAGCAGGATGAGAATGGGGCAGAGGCCAGCGCTGAACTGCGAGCTGATGCCATGGCCAAGGATCGCAGTGAAGAGGAACGTACCACTGAGGCAGAAAAGAATGAGCGTGTGCAGAAGCACCTGAAGGTATCCAGGCAGACCCAAGGGGTCATGGAGGCCATGTGTATTGACCTAGTAGCCATGGCCTTCCCTAGATCATTGGGGTAGGGGTGAAGGAGAAGAACCTGTCTCAGTGCTGTGTGGGAGCTTGAACATTTCTCAATGAGGGCTTTAATGGAGGGATCTCTCATTTAAAAATCAGACTCTGAACTACCTCTTCCTCCTATTTTTTTCACTCTGTCCTCCATCCATATTCCATTTACCTCTTATATTCAGAAAATATTTAGTTGATTCCTACCTGAATCTTTGATGTATTGCTCTACTCTCAGAGAAAACCTGTCATCAATTGATCCATTCAGTTGGTGTCTTTTGTTTTATTCTTGCCCCACTGCAATTCTAACACAGCTGGAAATGGCACTCAAAAATATGTGTGTGTGTGTTTGTGTGTATAAAGGGGGGGCCAGTGGGAGTGGAGTGGGAGGAGAGAGGGGAAGGTGAGGGAGAAGGTGGGAGGGGATAAATAAGGAAATACATTTGGTTAATAAGGGGAGGTAAAATTAGAGGAGGCCATTAACCCTTTCTCCCCTTGCACCTTCACAGGCCCTCACTTCAGAGCTGGCCAATGCCCGTGATGAGTCCAAGAAGACTGCTAATGATATGATCCATGCTGAGAACATGCGACTGGGTCGAGACAAATACAAGACCCTGCGCCAGATCCGGCAGGGCAATACTAAGCAGCGCATTGATGAGTTTGAGTCTATGTAAAGGGCACCTAGCCCCTAGGGACCCCTCCTCCCTTCTTCTTGCTCTCACACTCCTATACTCTTGCCTAACTCACACTGTGCTGGAGCCATTAACTAGAGCAGCCCTGGAGTCACGCCAAGCATTCAGTGCAGCCATGGGACCAAACCTAGCCCCTCAATCCTTACTCACTTCCCTAGGCAGAGAGATGGCCACTATGGTACCAATGAGATCCTCTTTTTCCTCTGTCCTGGGTGATCTAGCTTGCTGGAAAAGAACACTTTCTCAGCTCAGAGGCACTTCCCACTTGGTTTTGGAAATACCTTCACATTTAATGCTGCTCTGCAGGAGTCAAGTATGGAGTAGATTGAAAACTGGCCCTCACCCCTGCCCAGCCACAGCCTTCATCTTCATGGTCTTGTGATTTGCAGAATTGAAGCATCACAGGTTTAGAGATGAAGGCAGGGCCCTGGCTACATGCTCTAGAATGTCAACTGCCCTAGGATTAGGCCTCCCAATGTCCATTCCTTCTAGAGTTACTTAGGCTTTGTAATGATTGGAGGCTAAAAATATGTTCAGTCATTCTTCTCTCTACCTCCCAGATTGGGCCTGTTACAAACTCAGTCCCAATAAGCCTTGTCCCTGAGTTCAGGCACTCATTTCTCTCTTCAGGGTGATATGGGGGAGAATATGCCTTCAAGAGGCTTCCCCAACATCCTGGAAGGCTGTTAGTCCTTCTGTTCAGACATGATTGTGTAGAGAATGTGTCTCTATGTTTTATGGGAGCCTAGGCTTATTTCAGGTGAGCTCTATGGGCAGAGATATCCATTACTTATTATTCTGTGCTCCTCTTCCCTTTGGGACCTGCCCTTCTCCACTCCAATCCACAAATTCCCTCAGGTAGAACAATAGGGATGATTATTCCCAAACCCAGCCAGCCACATGTAGGACTCTTGCCAAGGGGAGGAAATATTCACACGTGGCTTCAGTATTTTCACCTGCGGAGGTCCCAAAGCACTTCTCCCTTCAGGGCTAGTTGGGCTACAACTTCTGCTTCAGGGTCATTAAGGCTTTGGTTTGGTGAGTCCTGGACCTTGATGTCAGTTGGCTCAATTGGTGAGTGTGTGGAAGAAGCCAAGTGTAGTGAGAGAAGCTCGTGGCCCAGATCCTACAGTTTACTTGAGCCCTACCAGGTGACTAATAGCCCCTTCCCATCACCCTTCTCTAAGGTGATGATTGGGTCCTGCCTCTGTTTAATAATCCTTTAACCCAGATCTTGCCACCAGCTGTGCTGTCCCTTGGAGCTGTAAACCAGAGAGCTGTTAGGGGTCCTGGTCTGGCCCCTTTCATGCCCCCACCTCTTTCTCTCAACCCAGGAGCAGCATCCTCTTCTTCTCTGTCTCATGTGTGCTCTTTTTCTTTCTACCAGTGTTATATATTTTAGCGACATCTAACTCAACATTGATTTCTGCATTTCTTGCTAATGCACCATTAGAAGATACTAGTCTTGGGACAGGATCATTGTGGCCTCATTCCTTTACCACCTCTACACCTAGGAAGCATATTTTGCCAGAAAAATTAATGTAAGAAGCTTTCAGTATTAGTGATATCATCTGTCACTGTAGGTCATACAATCTTTTTTTTTAAAGTACTTGTTATTTGGTTTTATTGTGCCCCTTTTTTTCCTGTCTTCTTCTCAAAGTTCATTCCCCAAAGGGGCCCTGCTGTCCTTCCATGCAGTGCCCCTAGTCCAGAGTCCATGGCTTTGATCCCTCCATCCCCTTGCCTTCTGCTTGACCTTGGGAAGTCTTATGTGCATTGCTGTGTATTATATTGACACTCTGTTGGTGATGTGCCCTATATTTGCTAAATTCAAACCTGGAATTATGGGGCAATCCAGCTGCCTTAAAGGTAGTATACCACCCCCCAACCACCCCCCTCCCTGCTGGGGGAATCTGGGGAGAAAGATTAGATTTTATATTCAGGTTTTTGTGCATCTTTTGGGGGTTTTTTAAATTTGTTTTTGGAGGGGTTTATGCTTAACCCATGTTCTATTTCAGTGCCAATAAAATTTAGGAAGACTTCACTATGACTTAATCTTTCTTTGTGGCATCAGTGGATGACTGTAAGAGACGTTAATGTAATTTCCACTCTATGAACCACTTTTCTATCCCTGGTCTCTTTTCATTCTCACTTCAGTCCTATTGGAAGTGGATATGACTATCCATCCTCATTTTATAGAGGAAGGAATGAACTTGAAAAAATAGAAGAGTAGAATAACTGCCCAAGGACACAGGACTGTATGAATTAGTAGCCTGTGCTCTTTCCATAGTCCTAGGCCAATTTTTCCGATGTAAATGGGCCCTGCATTGACCATGTGATGCTCCTGGGTTTGTTTGGCTCTGGGGCTGCTTATAAGGGGTGGTTTATCTCTCTGGACTCCTCCTGGGGTGGTCAGGCCCTTTCCTGCATTCTTGTCAGGAATGCCTCCAAGTTTGCTCACCTCCTACTACCCTCGCTTCTTGCAGTGTCAGTGAAGGTCAGAGAAATTACCTTGAGCTGAAGAAGATAGTGGGAAGTGGAGTATGAAGTGAGAAAGGAGAATATATATATGTACAAAAGCTGTTGGGCAGTACTTTATGGTTTATAAAACATGTCAATTTTGTAGCCTTGCTATGGTTGTCCAAGTTTTACAGATGAGGAAACTGAGACTCAGATAAGCCTTCTAGGTTTTCTTGGACCTGGCGTACTCTCACTTACCAGCTCCCTTCTTGGTGAGCCAGCATGTGCAAGGAAAATCAAATTATGTATTCTGTGAGCTTTAAATCCTTACAACAACCCTTTGAGGCAGTGGCTCTCAAATTTGTCTGCATATTAGAATCTTAAAGATTGCAAAGCCTAGACCACTTCCTCAGATCAAATTGTAACCTCTAGTAGTGGGAGACAGGCATCAATATATTTGATTATTCCAAAGTACAGACAAATTTGGGAACCATTGCTCTGAAAATATACTGTTTTATCCTATTTTACAGATAAAGAAATGGAGGCCCAATAAGATGAGTTAATTTCTCCAAGGTTGCATATAGAAGTAATAGAGCCAGGATATGAACATCGGCAGTCTAGTTCATGAGCCTGTGCTCTTAATCACTACACTATCTTTCCCTGCTATTTCCACCAGGGGCCTGAGGGAGGACAGACATACACTGGAAAGAGGAGATACATTTGATTCTCTATATCTATGGATTCTACATCCTCTGAATCAACTGTGGATGAAAAATATTTGAAAAAATTCTGGAAAGTTCCAAAAAGCTAACCTTGAATTTGCTGCGTCCTGGCAACTATTTACATAGCATTTACATTGTATTAAGCATTACAAATAATCTAGAGACGATTTGAAATATACAGGAGACTGTGCATAGATTATATGCAAATACTGCACCATTTTATAAAAGGGACTTGAGCATGCACTGAATTTGATATCTACAAGTTACCTGTAACCAATCCCCTAAAGATACAGAGGGATGACTGTACTTGCACAGCTTCAGTTCTAAGGCAGCAAATACAATTCTAGGGCCCTAAAACATCAGTGTGGTAAGGGGCTTTAGGTATAACTGCTAGTGATATTCACAAATGTTGTAACCTTAAGAAGTTAAGGAGTCCTAGGTCCCCTCCAGCTTCAACCGGGGTTGGGGGGGGGGCAGTTTCTGTATGCTGTTTATGTTGGGCTGTATATGTGCAAATATGGGAGACAAGTGATCTTAGGTTTCCAGGAAGATGGACGTGGCAGGCAAGATAATGGCCCCCCACAAAGGTGAATATATTACCTTATGTGACAAAAAGGGACTTGGGAATGGAGATGTGATTAAGTTAAGTTTAAGTATGGGAGATGATTCTAGATTATCCAGGTGGGCCCAATGTAATTACAAGGATCTTTAAAAGGTGGAAGAGAATCAGAGAAACAATTGAATATGCAATGTTGATGGCTTTGCAGATGAAGAGGACACAAGCCAAGGAATACAGGTGGCCTCTAAAAACTGGGAGAGGCAAGGAAGCAGATTCTCGCCTCCAGAACCTCTTTAAGCTCAATGAAACACAATTAAAACAAACAGTAAAAGACAAAAATCATCCACACATGAATATACCAAAACCAGGAACCATGTGAGGAGGAGAGTACAAATGCAGGAAATGGGAACTGCCTTTGAAATGAACAGACCAGCAAAAC